>VYZX01033760.1:6505-52575 GCA_013401335.1 Brachypteracias leptosomus
GCTGAGAGGGGATCTTATCAATGTTTATAAATATCTAAAGGGTGTGTGTCAAAAGGATGGGTCCAGTCTCTTCTCAGTGGTGCCCAGTGATAGGACAAGGGGCAATGGGCACACACAAACTAGAATACAGGAAGTTCCACTTAAATGTAAGGAATAACTTCTTTACTGTGAGGGTGACACAGCACTGGAAGAGGCTGAACAGAGAAGTTGTGGAATCTCCTCTGGAGACTTTCAAAACCTGCTCGGACATGTTCCTGTGCAACCTACTCTAGGCAAACTTGCTTTAGCAGGTGGGCTTGACTAGATGATCCCCTGAGGTCCCTTCCAGCCCCTACCATTCTGTGATTCTGTGAAAAGAGACCAATACCCACCTTACTCCAACCTCTTTTCAGGTAGCAATAAGGTCTCCCCTCAGCCTCCTTTTCTCCAGGCTAAACAACCCTATTTCCATCAGCCTCTCCTTGTGCTCTAGACCCTTCACCAGCTTATGTGCCCTTCTCTGGACATGCTCCAGCACCTTATTGTCCTTCTTGTGATGAGGGGCCCAAAACTGACCACAGCACTCAAGATGCAGCCTCATCAGCACCGAGTACAGGGGTAAAATCACCTCCCTGATCTTGCTGGCCACACTAGTCCTGATACAGGCCAGGATGTCGTTGGCCTTCTTGGCCACCTGGGCACACTGATGGCTCATGTTAGATGGCTGTTGACCAACACTCTTAAGTCCCTTTCTTCCAAGCAGCTCTGCAGCCACTCCTCCCCAGGCCTGTAACGCTGCATGGGGTTGTTGTAGCCCAAGTGCTGAACTTGGCAATTGGCCTTGATTGGCCCCAGCCCATTGATCTAGCCTGTTCAGGTCCCCCTGAAGAGCCTTCCTACTCTCAAGCATATCACCCACCTAACTTGGTGTCATCTGCAAACTTGCTGAGGGTGCTCTCTTGATAAAGATATTAAACAGGAGTGGTCCCAGTACTGAGCCCTGGGGGACACCATCTGTGACCAGCCAGCATCTGGATTTAACTCCATTCAACACCACTCTCTGGGCCCGGCCAACCAGACAGTGTTTGATCCAGAGGAGTGTACACCCATCTAGGCCTAGGGCAGCCAGTTTTTTCAAGAGAATGCTGTGAGGAACAGCATCAAAGGCTTTACTGAAGTCAAGGTAAATAAACACTTTGTTCTTATGTTACTAAAACTGTAGATTGATTCAAAAACAGCTATAATATTTTGGGGCGGAAATGTTCTGAAGAAACAGAAGCATGTTTACAATAACTTATTGTGACTTATTTTCCTCTTTGCTTTCCTATCTATTGTAATTACCGTATTGATAAACTCTGTATGATTAGTCCATTTCTAAGTGAACATAACCTGTTTTGACTGGTTAAATCAGAAATCAGGAAGAGTTTACTGATTTCTTTAGTATTTTGTACTCATTAGAAAATATCCTATGCAAAAATCAGTTGGTGATTCTGTAGACATAATGAATATGTGGGTACTGTCTTCTCATTCTAAACTTCATCTCCTCTCAGAGAGCAGACACAGTTCAGTGAACTCTGGATTAGTTACCCCATTTTTTTTTTGGCTACTGATGAATAAAATCCTTTAAAAAGTGAAACATTAGAAAATATCTTTGAGAGGTGCATATCGACTGATTTTATTTTTAGATTTATTTTGCGTTAAATTTCAATATTTCAATTGCCAACACAGATATTATCTCTGTGGCTTATAAAAACAGTATTTTAATAGTCATTGCATTGTCATGGAATAGAGATGTCCATTTATGAATGTCTTTCACTTTCTAGCTATATTGTACAGTACTTTAAACTCTTTTAAGCATCATTGGTTTTTTTTAAGGTACATCTAACTGCTGCTATTTTTAGGACTTTTCACATAAACAGTGCTTTGTAAGTAATGTTTTCAAATCTGTGAAATTAAACACATTTATTGCAAGAATAATTCTGCCTAGACACAAACTAGCATATTTTCAGTGAAATAAGTGGAATTTTGCAAAAATGTATCAAGCAAAATGTTTCATAATTTGCATTCTATAATGTTAATACAGACCCCTTTGTAATGAAATATTATCCAATTTCTAAAATTATCACTCTTTCATGATAAAAAGCAAACACATTTTGCAGTCTATCCTTAGCTCTGGGAAGAGGAAGGCATAGACTATTTATTACTGGATGTTCTTGTTTACATATTCCATTTGTTGTATATATCATCATTATGTATAGAAATACATAATAATGCCCCCAATCTCTCATAAATAAAAATATTATTTAAGCGGTTGAAAAATAAAAATCATATGAGAATAGAATGTAGGTATCCATTGCATCTGAAATCAATTTTGTGGGAAGGCTTGGCATTTTGCATCATCCATCACAACTTCTTAGTTCCTTAGTGACTTACAGGGAAGTCTCTATTTATCGTGTTGGCCCAGAAGGCCTGTCTCTATCTTTCCTGGATTTTTTTTATTTTCCTGTGTTTACCAGTTGAGAAGTTACTCTAAGCTTACTAAAGAGATGGAGGTAGGACTTCCAACTGAGTAACTGCAGCATCATTGTTGAAGCCTGGAAGGACAACAGGAAGAAATATCAGGACCATGCCATTAAGAGTGTATGTTTAAATAAGTAGGATGGATAAAGGCTGCAACAGAAGGACACAAGTGAACTGATTTGCCTATTTGGCCAGTGGACCTTGAGAGTCCTTATCTAATACAGTATAAGCGCTTCATTAAATTAGGTTTTCATAGACCAGAATTTAAAGTTTCTTTAGGAACTGTCATATAACTTCTTCCTCATCATGACATTGCAACTACATAGGACTTTCTGACTAGTTCAGTCCTGATTTACATTACAGTACATGTTCATCTATGACTGCTTAGCTCATCTCTGTATCTCATGGGGTTTTCAAATAGCCTTCCAGACTAGCTTGAGAAAAGCTGTATGGATTTTCAGCTGTTGTGTTCTTTACTTAAACACCTCATTATATTTTTATTTTCATATTTTAAAGTCAATTGTTTATCAAAATTACTTGTAAAGTTGGTTTAGTTTTAAAGCAGGAATAATTTTCCACTGAAAAAAACCCAAAGGAAGATAAAAGTGGATTCATGTCTATATCTGTAAGCACAATAAATAAATTAACAAATCAAGACATAGTCAGCTCACACACTGGAATTAGGAATGTTGCTGGCTTTTTTCTTCCCCCTCCCCCTTTTTTAGCCTCAGATCTTTTTCAAAGCTACAATAAATGGTTTTGCACAATGGCTGACTCTTAATTTATTCCACTTGAATTATTTAGCATTCATTTATACAATATTGGAACATTTTATTTCAGGATATAACATTTATCATGGATTTTTTTTTTCAAATAAAAGCATATAAGTCTCAAGATGAAGTTATTTGTTACACAGTTTTTTCAATATTTAGCTTGATAAAACAGGCATTAGTTATTGGTTGTTATAGTAATACAGGCTGCAGAAGCCTTACAATATCAGATAACTTTGAGTTCTGCCAAAGACCACGGTGTTCAGAGGAATCCTTTACAGACTGTAAAAATAAGGTCAGTGTGTTAGCTAAATTTGGCATTCACTACAGGAGAACCCATGTAGCGTAGAACAGATGCTTTAAGTGGCTATGACACTATATGTCTACAAAGGCAGGGTTTCTTTTTGCTTTTAGATGTTTCTTGAGACGTGAGAATTTATTGAAATGCATATTGTTTCAAAAGGCTAGGGAGATCAGCTGTTAGAGTGGAATCAAGACAAATATTGAAATAGATAAAAAATAGGGGAGGAATGTCTTTAGGAGAAAAAAAGGAAAAGCAAGTCATGTATTTTAATAACTAAAAAGGTGGAAACCACTAATAGACCCTGTCTGTTGTATCCATGTAGCTCAAGGGAACTGAGGGAGAGATGGGACTGAACTTGTCCCACACTGGTGAGCAAATCAAATCCTGGTGCATTTTCATCAGCTGTCAGAAACAGATATTTCTTTGGGGCCAGGCAGGAAATTAGGCTATTAAGTTACAGCTTTTTCATTGCCCTTGTCATTCTCTTCTCCTATCCTACAGATGTTCTATCAAAGCAAGTCATTGTAGCCATTTATCTTTCCAAACTTAAAATACTTTTTCCAGAACTAATTTTTTTCCCTCAGTACTTGAGGTCTTTGTACTCTATGTCTTGCTTCCCTGATCTTGTATGGATCTAAGATTAATTTGCACTAGCAAGGAGTTCAACAACAAAATCAATTTCAATTGGGTCAGGTGAGGTCACTCCCAGCTCAGTAGTGTGAGGAGAGAAATAGATTATTATCATTCTGGGAACACTACTACTTCAGAATGGGGGAAAAAAAATAAATTGCCCATTAAAGACCTTTACAATAATTTCAATAACACTGGAAACAGTGAATTTTTTGATTACTTCAATATTGGTATAGCCATTTATATATGAATAATTTGTGTTACAAAAAGCTTTTGTATTCCTTAAGAAGAATGTAATAGGTTTTGTTATCTGACTGGTAGCGTTGCCCTAAAGTTGTGGCACTGTCAAACCAATACAGCAATACCTTTGATAGATCATTTTATATCCTTGGCACGCAGCAGGTGTAAATTAAACATTCTCTCTGTTAGGTATTCCATCCACCATATCACAAAAGGGCAATTATAATGAGAATTTAAGTTACATCTTTAAAGAAAATATTTTAGATTAAAAAAATGTTTAAAATTTAATTTGCAAGGAAAGAAAACCCTTCCTATCTACAGAATCTGTTATTTTGTATCTATCTTATCTCATAGCTTTGAAGGACAAAAGAGAAAAAAAAAAAAAAAAGAGCAGCATCAGCTTAAAGTGGTTAATAACCCATTAGTATTTAATGTGAACTGAATTTTAATTATTTCTTCCATCAGTTAGAGAATACTAGTTAAGAAAATGCTTTGGGTCTATTTGTGGCATGTGTGTACCTATTTGTTCATATAGAATCATATTTTCAGGTGAGTTAGAGCTGTATAGTTCCTTTAGCTTCAGGACAGCTGTGCAAGCCTGTGCTAGCTGAAGATTTGGCCCTTATAGGCTAAGAGGAAAGTAAAGATTCTTGACTGAAATTGCTGGGCCACGTCCTTGTTTCTGCTTTGTGCATCTCAAATTTTTACGTAATCTGAGCTGAACGTGTATGATCACAGGGTTTTTTTAAAGTTAAAATCTGTACTCTGCTGTCTGTGAAACAACATTCTTTGGAGTTAAATGTTCCACATATTTATGTTGAATTGAAAACAGGAAGTAGAAGTACTTTGAGAAGATTCCCTCATGGAAATGTATTTTTTCATAAAAAGAAAAGAAAACTATTGGTATAATTTCATTTGTGATATAGCAGCCCTGCCTTCAGGTGTTGACCTTAATCAGTTTCATTATATGCAAAAAGATTCAAATTTTCTGGGTCAAATCCTCCCCAAGTGCATTTTCCCTGAAATCTGTGGAGTAACACCAGCAATGAATCTGGTCTAATGATCTCAAATTTCCTACAGTTCTTCTTTGTGTGATCAAAACATGAAAAATGAAATAATCCTACTAATCAATCTTTAGAGAACAAGATACTAGATATACATTTCTTTATCTACAAATTTTTTAATTAAATCCTCCATCAATATAGACATTTTACTTTTTGTACAACTATGGGTTTAGATGATTAACAACCTGAATTTCATTGGAAAAAACCTAACCTGAAAAAACCTTTAGTCAAAGTTTATTTTACTACTAAAAATAAATTCTTCTCTTCCCTTAATCATGGCCAGAGATTTTAACAAGAGTTAAATAAGCTCTAGATTGTGTACTGCTAATATACAAAGTTTCTTACAACCAAATTTGCCTCATTGCCAAGTACTCAATGTTTAGCCAGATACTTCCTTTTCAAAATATCTATGATTACTACTCAAACTATTGCATTTCACAGAGCATTGAAAATGTATCACTGAGTGTTTTGGTATTCAGCAGTAATACATTTTAGGCTTTGCACTTACATAAGGCTTTCAAATTTCCAAAAGCCTGAATGAGGACTCCTTGATTATTTTCTCATTGCTTTGTGAGCTAAGAGTAGTTCAGGCTTAATCTTTCAATATTAGAGATGAAAAAATGGATGCAAAGTCTATAAAGGCTGGATCTGTTCAAATAGTTGCCAAATTGCCTTTTCAGTAAAAATTGTTATTCCAGTGGCTTATAACACAAGTTATCCCTAAGTTTCCACTGTAAAATTATATAGGTCCTTAAAGTAAAAAACTTGAGCCTACTTACTATGATGGGTCAGTGTGAATATCCTGTAAGCATGTGAAAATGAGACACTGCTTCCAGAGAATATTTCTCCAGTCCACAGCTAGCTTTCACCTAAGGGCTTCCTGAGAAGACTTTTCATAGCCATTTTAAGTACTCTTATAACGTGTGATTTTATCAAATTTATGTATTTTAATATAATTGAAATTTTTATAATTTTATTTTAGTTTTATAATATAAAGTAATTTTAAATGTATATAAATTTATGTGATTTATATAAAATTTCATTACAATTTTAGGCTGCTTAGTATGAAACTCACTCATTGGACATTGCGCTATAGTATTTAATGTTAGTTACCTTGGTTCAGTTGCAGGAGAGATCATTGCAGCTCCTGTTATAGCTAAGAAAAAGAATCCTCAGATTTTATTAGCTGTTAGATCACATCTACAAAGAAGGAGGTCATATAACAAGCTTCTGGGGTAGGATATTGGTGACAGAGGAGGTACTAAGGGTTTTTTCTGGAAAAATAAAGGATTTTTTAGAGGACTACTTAGAACTGAAAGCTAATGTTTAGTCTAGGTTCATAGTAATCATCTGAAAGTAATCAGACTGGAGTCTGATGAGGATGAAGACAGGAATGTTACATGAAATTTCTGAATAGGTCAGGAAATGGTTACAATAACCATGACTATTTGAGTGACTGACACATTAGTGTACCTGCTTTTTCCAGCACGAAGAGGTACTATAACTCAGTGAGATCATTGGTTCTCACCTGACTTTACACAGCTGGAATACTGGATTAAATGAGGCTATTCTTTATTTACACTAGCGATCACAGATCAGATCAGCCTTGTATTTTCCAGTGAGAAACTGTAGACTTGATTGTTTGTGAGCAAAGTACTACTTGGATGAATAAGCATGCCTACTAATGGCCTGGTTAAAGTGGTTAAACACAGATGAGATAAATTCCATCCTGCTCCCTCAATTCTTGCTGTTGCAATTGGGTGTGTTTTTCTCGCTCTATCTCAGCCCATTCTATTACTTTTTCTATTTGTATCACACTACATCACTGAGCAACCTACACAGCTATCAGTGTCTCTACTTGAAATGCGAACACTGCAAAATGTGATGGAGGTGACTTCTTAATAAGTTGATAAAGTATATAAAACTCTTTTGCATTAAATGGACTGTTGAGTTACTAATTATATCTGTAATTTTTTTAAGATATAGGGTCTACTACAAATCTTGAATAAAAATATCTCTATTAACTTTAGATAATATTAATGGATTAACATGTTTCTACATCATGAAGAAATTTGTTTTCATCAGAATCCACTGCAAAAATGACATTTATTTCTTTGAGACATAATCTCTTAACCCAACCAACCAATTGCCATTTGCAGATGAAATAATATGTGTATATTTTTATTAAAAGATTTCTGCTCCCCAGCAGACATTTGTGTTGCCAGAGTATTACTTTACCTTCAAAATATGGCTTTATAAACTCATGACAAAAACTCACAAAAGGATAATGGAAAGAGACATTCAGTGAAATGATATAGTAAAGGGGAACACTTCTTGGGGGAAAACCACTTTGGGGATAGCTTTACTAAAATTTGACCCCAGGCACAGTAATAATTTAGACAGGTTAATCTGTGCACAAGTAATCAAATCCGTCTGCAGTACTATATATTTCAGAAAAATTTAAAATCTCTGGATGTTTCTGATGGTGGGAACTGATATCTATCCAGTTGTTAGATTTGGATTTATAGTTTGTTTTTTTCAGGGTATGTGTTTTGTGATTATTTAACATGCACCATTTACATTATTTCTTGCTTTACCTTCTTTTTATACTGCAATTTAATTGGCAAATTATTGAGCTTTTTTTTAATTGATACCTTATTTTTTTACTCACTTAAGCTGCTTTTACTTTAGTCTAACACCACTGAATTCTACAATTATGCAGTAAACCAATATAATAGATCTTTTGCTGCTACTGTTCTAGGCCTTGAATTCATCTCACAACTTTAGAAAATTTTAGTAACATTCTAAAGACACCAAATTTAGAATTTCCATTAGCTATTATAGAATCCCTAGAAAGAGAGAGATGCATCCTAGGGAATGTTAAACTCAGTGATATGAGTGACTAGAGTGGAATTTATGTACTTATACAGAAAGAATGAGAATGGAGAAAAAAAGGGACATATTCTGCTTATGAATGATACAAAGTGAGAAGTTAGGGGAAAAGTAGATACATATACACAAAAAAATGATAAACTGCAATTTCAAAGAGAGAGGTGATATTCAAAGATATGTACAATTTTCTGTTAAATGTATTAATAGTTTAAAGCAATGTATTTTCAAAACTTTGCTTACTGGAGAGACCACATGAGTGAAAAGCTTTCATAAATATAATGTTTGGGTTACTACTACTTTGGAATATCTAAAACATCAGCTTCATTTCATATATAGCTCATAATGAACAATTCTCCATACAGATGACAATTTCTGCAATGAAATTATTGCAAAATTGCTAAAATGCATGCAAAAATAATTATTGCTTGAAATTAGAGAGATGAATAGTGATGAGCTTTTAATGTACTTCCTTATTTTTTATCTTATTGCAACTATATATGATGAAAACTAGTGATAAGATAGTAATGTCAAAATAAAGACAGACTCACCTAAATGGTATGAAATATGGGCACAAAACATTACTATTAGTTTAATTTTAGATGTAGAAGTAATTTGGCTGTAATCAAATTATTGCTATGTTTTTTTTCTGTCTAAGTACTTTAAATAACTAATTTTGAAAGCAAATTTGGGACTGTGCCGATGGGTGTTTCTCTCCCTTCAAATGTTGTACTTTCTCCAGCTGAACTCAGACAGTTGGCTTCTGTTGATGTGAATGTCAATTCTTATCATTGATATTTAGTAGCATTTCCTTTGCTGAGCTCTGACTCCAGTCTCCTCACCGTCTTATAAATTCACCTCCAACTCATCTGTTTTGTGTCACACCAATGGACGTTGAGTGACCTTCTTAGGATTCTTATCCTTACAAAGCACTTGGCAGCTATCTCCTATGCTAATTTCCATCAACTTCTATTTCTATTTTTTTCTATTTTCAGCTTCCATAAGTGTTCTTCTCAGATGACCCATGAAATCTCAGTGCAGCCAACGACATTTGGTATATTACAAATATTAGAGACAACCCCAGAGATCAAATAATCATATCAGGCTAAATAAAGCATTTTAAAAATAACAATTGTTTAGCTGGAACCTTGTTAATATGATCCAGGCAAAGAGCTTGAAGACTTTGGAGATGTTACTTATAGTTTAGTTTAAATTTGTTCTTTCTGTTCAAGTTACTGATGCTGAGAGAGTATTATTTTGCACTACCACCTTATTTGGACATTGAAGGTATTAGTTCCTTTCATCTTTACATGTTACCAATGGAAAACAATTTTCTTGTATATATAAAATTAACGCAAAAGGACAAAGTAAAATTTCTTTTTGTCTTATGCTGGATTATTTTTTAGAATAATTTTCTTTATTTTTAATGGAGCACATAAAAATAGAGCATATAAACTTATCTTTTCACCCTTCTAAGACTACTCAAATGAAAGTTTAAAACATAATAATTATTATTTAGCTTTTATAATATTTGTTTCTCTTTCACAGTTTCCTCTGTTTTGACAAATAAAGCTAAACAAGCTGTTTCACTTCAGTATATTTTGGATATTTGTGCTTTCCTTTTCAAAATATTTCATAAAAAGCAATTTTTGTATAACTTTAATCTAAGATCAGAATTGACCTTTCGTTGATTCTTGAACACTAAATGCTAAACTATATGCAGAAAAAAAAATTCAAAATCTAATTCTGGACCTAGTTTGCTCCAATTGGTACCTTAAACGAACAATGTTTGGCTTAAGGCAAGACTGATGTTCATGCTGTTTGGTTGACTTTCCCAGCTAGTGTGTCCACTCCTGCCAAAAGTATGTCTCTTCACTCTTGTGGTTGTTGGATGCCATGTGGGTGCATTCAGTTTTCTCCTCCTCTCATTTCATGAAAAACTTTAGGGAGAGGGCCAGTTCCCACCAAGGATGCAGCTGATTGGGAAATATATGAAAGCAAAGTAAGAGCTTGCACAAACCAGCATCCACTTCCCAACTCTATCTCACATAAAGAAGATAGGATACAAACCCAGCACTCTTAAATGTTCGTGAAATGGCTAGAATTTCAAAGGACTGTTGTGTGATTGAGCTCTGAAAACCAGAGTAAAATCAGATTACTGGAAAGGGAGGCCAAAATCGTGTTTCCACCAGAAATTAACCCAGTGCAGCTCACTGCCCCTACAGGAACTAAGGACTTCTTTGCAAAGTTGTGTGACTCCTTCTTCTACCTTGGTTTTGTTTAGTGAGGGGCACTGAAATGAAAAGAAAGGGTCAAACTATGTTTCATTGTTGCCATCCTAGGCAGCCTGGGTGTTTCTGCAGCCTTATTTCTCCATTAAACATTGTCTTTGAAATATTTAAACTTCTTGATCTTCAGCTATCTGTCCCTGTATGTTACTGGGAAGTAGTGATAAGCAGAAGTTAGTGCTGTCAAACCCAAAAACATCTAAAAAACCATGCTGAGCAGTCAACTGAAACTTCAGTCTTCTGGGCATATCTAGTTCACTCTTATCACACTTGGAGACCTATGCTTAGACCTAGTATAGTTACATTTACACTGTATTTCATTAAATAGTTCACTCTGGTTTTCCTATCGTAGGCCTGAACTGAGACAGGCCTTTATCACAGTCACATGAATGACTAAAAACAATTAAGAAGAACTTGGACTGTTGGTCTACCAAGGAGGCGAAGAAAAGACTATTCGTGTGACAGACTTAAGTATATTCTGGAGTGTCTAGCTAAAGATGGCCTCCTTTGTTTGCTACCAAATGACTTTTAACACATATGCTTTTGACTAAGGCCCCATTTCTAGTGCTGTTGGGATATTTACTTGTCAAAAATCTATGTCTAGAATTTAATAACAGTTAAACAGTATTTTTTTTTCCTCTTAAACTTTCAATCCCTTATGTAGCCAAGTTCAGCTGTGTATATGAATTCACCATTTTCATAAACAGGAAACTTTTCTGTTAAAATGGTAGTCTGCAAGAAAAAGACTGGAGCTTGTTCAGTGTTATAGAGTTCAGCTGAAGGCCAATAATCAAATATATGTATGTTGAGGGAGGGAGAGAGGAGGAGAAGAAGAAAGAAACCTATCTTTCCCTGGAAAAGAAATAAAAATAGCCGCAAACATTTTCATTTTTAGATTGTTACTAGCAACAGCGAGACGTGATCCAAATAACAAGTGAATGACTGCATACACTGGTGCAAGATAAAGACCCCAGATTGGAATTTGATTAAGTATTATTATCAGTCACCATTCAGAGAATGGCAGCCAGCCAGCAGAGCATTCAGTTTTCTGTCCATCTCTGCTTCTGGATGACTGCTTATGCAGGTTGTCATAAAGGTAACCTGGAGATATCAGATAGAAGTCATCATTTTCTCCATGCAGGATCTCCTTAAACATTAATCTCATTGTTGCAGAGACAAAATTAAGCTGGCATCTTAAACTATTCTGCTTTTTTGTTGTTTGATATTCTTAGATTTTTTATTATTTCCATTCCTCCTCCTGAAAGTTGAGATTTACAGCCTGTGTAAACTTCTTCATATCTACTGTGTGACCTTTCTGCCACATAAAAGGAAAACCATTGATATTGCAGTGAGTAAACAGAGATACTTCTACTACACTATCCTTTGACTTTTTATGATCTGATTTCTTATCTAAATTTGGATTGTGGTCAGGAATTTGTATTATGGATAGAATTTGGAGTAATAATGCAGTCTTTTTCTGATGCAGGTAAAATGAGAAGGGGCAAAAAGTGTTGGTGAATGCATGGATCCATATTTCTTCCACTTTCCAATGCATATATCTGTATATACTGTAAAGGAGAAACAAATACAGAGAAGAAGAAGGGAAACAAATTGCATTTGTCCTGGAAAAAGGGGAAAGAGTAGCCTAGGCTTTGTTTTGGGGATAGTAATGCTACTCAGATCTTGCACATCATTTGGATTGATCCTGATATCAGAACATTTTCAGAGTATTTAAAGCAATATCTGTAATAAAAGACAACGTAAATTCTTATTAATTTGACATAAGAAAACTGGAAGCAGTGAGAACAAACCTTGTGCAGACATTTTCTCAAATTATTGCCAGCTCCAGGAATTTTTGTCCACTCTAGTTAGAAAACATTGTGAGAACATGCACAGTTAGAAAACATTGGACAGTGACACAAATTAATGTTCTAATCTAAAGTGATCACCAACCTAACAATGATTCACCTTTAACAGAGATACTTCCATTTGCCTACTTAATAATAGAATTAGATGGAATGTAGGCAGCTGTAAGATGAATCTATTAATTTCTGTTAAAATGCATAACTAAAGCAATGCATCTGATGTATGTATTTCCGAAAAATTTTAGTTATACAGATAAATATGTGTTGTGCTACCATCAGCTCCTGCTGGAGTAATAAAATTAAAAGGATTTTTTTTTTTAATTTAGTCATGTGAAAAGTCATGACAGTCAGGTGAAGTCCCTAGCCACTGGAGAAAGGGAAATATTGTATCCATCTTTAAAAAGGATAGAAAGGAAGACCCTGGGAACTACCAACCTGCCAGCCTCACATCTATGCCTGGGAAGATCATGGATCAGATCCTCCTAGAAGATATGCTGAGGCACATGGAAGATAGGGAGGTGATTCAAGAGAGTCAGCATAGCTTTATGANTTCTCCTATGAAAACAAGCTATGAGAGTTGGGGTTGTTCAGCCTGGAGAAAAGAAGGCTCTGGGGGGACCTTATAGCCACCTTCCAATATCTGAAAGGGGCCTGTATGAAGGCCAGGTGTGGATCTATTCACAAGGGTTTGTAGTTACAGGATGAGGGGTAATGGTTTTAATGTAGAAAAGGGTAGATTTAGGTTAGACATTAGGAAAAAATTCTTTAATATGAGGGTGGTGGATCACTGGAACAGGTTGCCCAGAGAGGTGGTGGAGGCCCCGTACCTGGAGACATTCAAGGTCCAGCTTGACAGTGTTCTAAGCAACCTGACCTAGTTAGAGATGTCTCTGTTTATTGTAGGGTGGTTGGACTAGATGACCTTTGGATGTCCCTTCCAACCTAATACATTCTATGATTCTATGTACACTTGAAAACAAAACATGAGAAAACCAATTTCAATCCATTTTCTAACCCAGTTCTGGGCCATTCAGTTGCACCTTTGTACATAGTAACTGGAGATGTGAAAATGGTTTGACTATTTTACTTGTATACAGGTTCATGTGAGAGAGGTTTAGCTATTGGCTCTTCATTGCACCTCATGGTGTTCCCTGCTCTGCTGTGATCTTTCTCTCTACCTTTTCTGCCTTGTATTTCCAGAATGCTTACAGAGAAAATGAAACGTATTTATTGGTAACCCCAAAACCAAGTAAGTCTTCACAATACTTTGTAGATATGCTCTGATGAACAAATGCTTAACTTTATTATGCGTGAAAACTGCAATCTTCTAATACATAATATGTAACAGCATCTCCAGAAAGCATTTCAGCAGGAGATGAGATTCTGCAAACACTCACCCAAACAAACTCTTCATGACTCTGCAGGAACTTGGCGTAAGGCTAACGGCTGATCATATAAGAAATTGATCTCAACTAAACAAGCCACTCAAGATCTAACACTATCTCCTGTCACACACAATAACAAAAGACTTCATTTTAGTTTGAGATAAAATATCTTGTGCTTAAGCTGTGATTGTCTGCCTTACATCTGAAGCCATTTTGCAAAGCATTCACTAACAAACAAGTTGCCACCTCCATAAGAAAAAAAACAGGTACAGCAGCAAATTGCAAATTTGTCCATTACATAATGGATATTTATCCCTCTTTGGGACACAGAAAATGAACTAACATTTTTTTTTTTTTTTTAATATACTCATCCAAATATGACCAATAAAGCAGATGGAAAGTTCTAACATAATATTTTCCAATGAAATGAAGCACACTCAACATGTTTACACATACATATGTATTGAAAATGCTTTTATAGCTTTCATAACACCTTAGGATTGACTTGATGAAGCACTAAGCATTTCAATCTTTCCATCAATCCTTGGCAAACACCATATTCACTTAGAAGAATAAGACATTTGTGATCATCCTGGTCCTAGAAATACATTTCTATGCTTAATTTCTGGTACTCAAAGCTGTATGATTTGTCCTGAGTAGTGCATCTAAGATAGACAACTGTAGAAAAAAAACTAGGTTGGAAGGGGATCCCTAGGCTAGCCTTTGTTCAAAGCTGAGTAGCTAAGAAGTCACACCAGCTAGATAGTCAGCTTACAGAAGTGAAAAGTAACTATGATGGCTCTGTAGACTCTTCTAGAATACAACAAGAATCAGAACTACAATTACTGTTTTAAATTCAGAATTTACAGAAAACCCCTGCATATGCCAACTAACACCTTATACAGAAGTGCCCTATTTCACATGCTAGGGGAAATTTCTGGGTAAGATACAACATATTTTAAGAAATAAAATATCACACTGTCTACATGCTAAGAGTTATTGCTTCATTTTCTGCAATTTTGATATATTTATAGATATCAGCATGGATTTCATCACTAAGAAAGCACAATGGAATGCAATTCAGAAATCAGCGAGTCAATTTATGACTCACTGTCAATAGTTTTTATATTCCTTTTGTTTCTGCCTAATGGGCACTAGTTTTATTTAAGTGGATTTATCACTTCTGTCACAACAGAAGTGACAGTTGTAGTATTCTTGGAAAAACTGCTTTCATGTAGCTGTTGAAAATGGTTCTTTTTCCTTAGATGAGACCTAAACACCAGCTTCCAGCACATAAATTCTCCTGCAAATAATGCTCTTTGTAATATCTCAGAATGTTGGCCAGTGTTTCTTGAAAAGAGTCCCCAGCAATTGGTTTAATTAGTGGTGTTCATCAACTCCAAAAGATGTCTAGAATGTGTAAATTTAGCTGTTTTATCTCACTATATACACATGTCATTCTGTACTGTGTAACAAATCAGGTTGTTTCACAAGCTGGGTGGCAGGTACTTGGGAACTTGATGCATAATGGCCATACACCATTATGGGTTTCTTTTTTTCTTAAAATGGTATAAACCTTGACCTCATGTCAAGTTATTTGATTCCTGTAGTGATTAACTAGATTTTTTTTTACAAAATGTCAAGCTAGAAAAATATATTACATCTTTCTAGAATCCTACTCTATATTGTACTTTATCAGCATTCCCTGCATTGTTTCACAGATTCATATTATACTGTTGTGAGTAATTTAATCATCCTTATATTTCATCCCCAATAACTAAATTGAAAGGAAAAATCTTCAGAGCTCTCTCTATCTTTCTCTGTATGTTGTTTCATATAAATAGATAGTAATTTTTAACATGGAGAAAATTATTGTCCTGATTATTTGATCAAGGAAAGGAATAAAACTGATGGAACTCTGAAGAAGATCAACAGGAGAAAAAGGCAGAAGCTTACTGAATCAGCAAGATTATTTGTGGTGAGTTCTGATAGCAGAGGTCACAAAGGAGCTTTATAACACTTTCACTGCAAATTGACCTAATTCTCTGTCACAATCTACTTAGACTGAAGAGGTTTCCACCTATCTTCAGGCATAAAATGTAGTCATTCCTTTTTAGCTGATAATCAGCATGTTTATTACTCTTTCTAGTTGCTTAAAGACAGTGTTTTCAAAAATAGCCCTGCACTACTAATGCCATCAGTGATGTTGGAATAGCAAGGGAATAACCTCGGTCTCTGCTATGGGAGCTGTTTAACAAAACTGAAAATGTTAATCATGTTCAGGCCATTGTCACTTTCAAGGAACAGAGATTACTTCCAGTGATGTGCCCAGAAGCAATCTATTTAGTTTTCTTTTCATATGAATTTGGGAAATAATGAAGGTTTTATTAAATGAAACTTAATTCACCACAATAGGGACTTCAGATCTACCTGTTCCCAGTACCAGGGGATACAGTATAATTTAATAACCGTCTCTTTAGATTAGCTCTATTTGTGTGTAACATTATTAACTGACTCCATGCCATAGTGTGTAAAGGATTTTGAAGACTGCTGCCTCAACCCTTTTTATAAAAAAGAATAAATCGTATATTGATGATTTGTAAACTACGTTATTGCAGTTACAAACCTGTAGGATAAGAACAGCCAGAAGTGGTGATGTAAGCTTTTTTGGCTGTGGTCCAATGTACTAAAACTTAGTAGATTGCTAATGCTGTCTAGCAATGGCGTGGTTTTCCTGCCACAGTGACAGCTGCTGAGAGATTTTCTATTATTATCTTGCTATTTTTTTAAGCATTAAAGTGTAATGATTTACTAGCCTATAATGTGGTAGCAATGTGCAAATTACTGTGGCTGCGTTTGTATGCTCAGCAGCATCTGGTTTACAGGTGTGAATATATGGATTTTGTTAATTAATATTTAGTGACAAGTTTCTGAGTGAAGGTATAGAGATAGAGGTAGAGAAATGTTCTTATCTATGCAATGTTATTTCAGCTCCCCAGGAAATAAAAAACAGACTATGTATACTTGGTTTATTTTTTATTATTATTTTTACTGGCTAATTCTTTGGTTTGTAGCCAAACAACATTTTAACACCTCCATAATATCTCCCTAGTACCTAGCCAGGAGATGTTTTGCTGAGAAGAATTGTAAAGAGGTAGCTTAAAGAGATTGGTTTAGTCATATTTATTGGCAAAGCTTTGTGATTTTTAATAAAAATGTCAGCTTACAAACTCAAGCAAAAAGTTGCATATCATAAATATGAATGACCATTCCCCAGATGAGTCACTGTCCTGTTCCATATGCAAGTTCTCACTTTCTGTGGTGTGCAGGACTTGGTGACCCTCTTTAGCCTTGCAGCAGGCTGAGACTGAGGATGGGAACTATTACCACAGCCCAGCTCCTGCGTTGCAGTCACATCCTGCTGCATATTTTTCTGAGTTTGGTGTCTTCATGAACAGGTAACCTCCCCAGGCTTTTTCTCAGTTTGGTACTCTACCTCCTTTGGTAAATAGTGTTTGAGAGGTTTTAAAAAGAGGGATCACTTTGGAGTTATAGGGAGGGGTGAGAGAATTGAACACAGAAAATGGTCCAAAAAGGAAACACTGTCTTATATACTTCCCTCGTATTTATTTCAAACTCTTCCATTCTCTTGAAGAGAATATATTAAAATTTGATTTGTTTTTAGTTCCTTTTTCTTTCTTTTTTCTTTTTTTTTTTTTTATCCTGTGTCTGTCCTGTAGAATCATATTCCTACTGTGCATTTTTGTGGAGTTGTTTAAAAAAAGCCATGCAACTCTCTCCTAAAAAAATCTATGCCTTCTAAGTACACTTCATTTAGTTATATAGGTTTCATCTATACTCAGGTCTGTGAGTCAATATCCTTCTGTTTGGTAGTTCTGAAGCTATGGATAGTGACTTTACAACACAGACAGTATTTCTGTGATTTATAGCTGTTAAGATCTAAAATGAGAGAGCCATTGTCCACAGAAAACCATGTTTTTCTGCTTTCATAAGTTTAACCTGCGTGCATCATACAGTATCAAGAAATTCCATCGAAAATTCAAAATTTGTGTGATTTCTTCATACTGAGAACATGGATCATAGGCTCATAGGGCAGTTAGTTGGGAAGGGCCCTTTACAGGTCCCATGGGATGCCCATCCCCTTCCCAAAGGAGGACTAATTTAAGGTCAGGTTGACAATGGCACTGTCCAGTTGAGTTTTACCTGTCTCTAAGGATGGAGAGATGGCACAACCTGGACAACCTGTTTCAGTGTTTGACTAACTGTGAAGATTTTTTTTCCTTAGGCTCTGCACAATAGTAAAGGTAAAATAAATACTTAATCTGGAAAAACTAATATAATTAATTATAAACAGACTGCATTTGAGAAAAGGAGATGAAACACATTTCCAGAGCCTGAAATCAGTTAATCCTGTCACGTGTCATTTTACAAAGGCAGACTATTAAACAAATTAACCAAAATAATCAGTGGGAGTAAGAAATACCTGATCTGAGTCCAACATGGTACTAGTTTCGATTTAGTGAGATATTCACACAAAACAATGAAGTTTAATAACTGAGATTATTTGTGTGGTATTATGATAAGAAAATTGGGGTCCAAATACTGCAACTGTTTCACTTCAAGAATTACAACAGAGGAGAAAAAAAAAATCTCCAAATGAATTACTTTTGCAATTGATGGGACTAAACTATGTGAAATTAAAAAAAAAAAAATATGTAAGAGTTTTACATTATAAAAAAGAAATATGTAATTGCTAGTTAGCAAATAAAGCAGAAAGAAAGAACAATGAAATGTAGGTAGTAATGTTAGATCCCTAGCTTCAGACATGGGAAGTGCAGGTGCAAATTTATTCTCATTTCCTTTGTAATCCTGGGCAAACAATGAAGAATCCATCTCTTATTCTACAGTAGTCTTTCTTTTTGTCTCATTTCCTAACCTTGTTGATTGTTTCATTCTACAGAATTTCTTTGTGGGTTTTTTTGGTTTTTTTAAAAAAATAAAAGCATTCAGCCAAAATAAATAATTGCAGCCTCTATGCTGAAAAGACATAGTAGATGACATTCTTCTCAATCATCTCCTGTCTTTTATAAAGTTGCTCCCATCAAGTCTGACTTTCTTGCACCATAATCAGCTCTGCTAAAGTCTTGTAAATTGGTAGGAGAATCCTGTTCTGTACAAGAATCCTATTCAAATGAAATGTTTACCACCGCGGTCCACATATTTCTTAAATTAAAAAATATTCAGATGACAGCCTTACATGACCAAAGCTGCAGTCATGGCATGAACAGAGAATTTGTCACAAGTAGGTAGTCTGTACTAAAATAACAGGTTGGATGGTATTCCAAAGTCACCCTGACATTCAAGCTTTAATTCTTGCTCATGTAAACTGCTTCTAATCTTTCTTCCTGTCAGAAGTGATAGTAGGACGTATTTTATAGTAGAAAGTGTTCAGAATCAGTTGGGCCTAAGCTTCAAGTGCAATATGAGAAACAATTTCATAACTCACTTTGAGGGGGGGAAATGTTATGTCCCATCTGTGTGCATGGAAAAGGGAAGCACAGAAAAGATAAAACTTATTTCCTCAATTTTGTTGACTAAATCTCACACAGCTTCTGATTTCAGTAAGAATCTAAATATCTTTGAATAGGTAACCTGAAACAATTTCCTAGTATCATACAATATGCTTATAGTTAAATTGTAAATGCTATGTGATCCTTAAAAAGAATCACTGACCATAAGGATCTCTATAACCAGAAGTACATCTGAAGATGGTGATTCAGACACAGATGTTGTATAGCTGTGATTGTAACATAGTCAGCCTTCACCACTGCTTTTGAAGCTGGCCCGTCTTTCAAAGAATGGGAAATTTATCATTCCAGAAAGTCAGGGAGTGAACATGCAAGGAGGAACTTGATTTGCTAACCACATCAAAGAAATTACTTGACTATAACAGAAGGGAGACATGAGGAATATTTGCCCCAGAGCTTGTTTATGCATTCTAGAGTAAAGAAAAAAATATCATTTATGGTGCAAAAGCAGAATGAACAATCAAGAACCCAAGGCTACCCTTCTTCATGAGAAGAGTACTGCTGCAAACTTGCACTTTATTTTCCTGTTGCTGTCCCAGCTATGCAGTGGTTTAGGCTGTGAAGATGCAAAAAGTCTAATTCTAGTTTAAATCCCTCAATAAGGATTAGAAAGTCCATTTTAACAGGTAAAAGATGAGGTTTTGGCTCATGTTATACTCAGGATTCATCTACCTGTCTGGAAATTTGAGGCTTGATGATTTTGACTAAATTCTTTTCATTCTAACAGTGTTAAGTCCACTGGCTGTTTCTGTGTGTGTTTGTTTTGGTTTTGGTTGTTTTTTTCTTTAATTAGTATGCATCTTTACTGGAGCAACATCTGGGAATAAATTTAATTTATCTGTTATTGCAATTACTTTAAATGCCAGAAAGGACCTGAAGAAAAGAACCCATAATTTATCTTCTACAACGTATCAGAATACATGTTCATTCTATGGACATATTCAATACATATTTCAGATAATTAGCACAGCTATTAACTGTTTTACCTTCTCTGAACAAGATAAATCTTACCCCAAATCAAGTTCTACTGAACAGCAGATACGTTAGTTATGAAGTGCTGCAGAGTTGTATTCCCCTAGCTATTTAGCAGTATTCTTGGAAGGTTTCTTTAGTGAAAAATGGCCTAGCGTTCAGAACCTCTGATTGAGGAAAGAATCACATGATTGTGAGGCTACCTGGGAAGTAACACAAGACAAAGTTAATAGAGATGGCATAGCATTTTGGGCTTATAATATAAGGAAAAAGCTCCAAAGATGTAGGGCAAGAAAAAATTCACAGGTATTGCAGCACTGAAGAACCTTCTGTGCCACCAATCTTCTTTTAAGGATTTTATATTTTTAAAAGTCTTGAGGGAGGAGTTTTAAAAATTTGCTTTGATTCTTGATAGGGAGAAGGGATTAAGGATGAAGGAATTTGTGATCTGAGAAGGATAAATGATAACTAACTCTGTCTTGTGAGGGAGAATGTTCACTGAGTTATTAATTTATGTCAGTCAATCACTTCACTATCATTACATTCAATATGAAGTTATAGTTTAGATTAATTCCTCAGAAAACTTTGTCAGCCCAAAATTACTTGTATCTCATCTACATTCATTTTGCATAGATCTTTTGCAGCCAGATGTTAATCATATGGTTCTATGAATGAGGTATAAAACTAACAATTACCTATATTGTTGTTGACAGCAAAATTCATGGTTTATGATTTTCTAAATGGAGTTGATCTCTTTTTTGAATAGGATGGGAGAATGCTCCTGCAAATGAGGTGAGCACTACTAAGACGGAAAAGTGATTCCCCACCAGGCACTCCAGAGGATATTTCAGGGAGAAGATTTGAACAAGCTATATATTGATGTATCTTACAGCTACTAGTCTTGAGACTTCTGTACTAAACATGTCAGTTTGGCTCCTTTGCAATGCGAAAAGCAACTTTCCTTCTCTGGATATGAAAATGATACAGAGAGTATCTAAACCTAATAATATTTTCTTTTTTTTTTCCACAGAAAATATGAGTGAAATTGAGGAGAGACAGTTGAGAATGACTGTAATGCATATGTCAGTGCAATGAACAATTCCACAAAGCAGACTCAATTCAGGGCAGTAATAGATTAATCTATTAGGTGATCTGGTTTCAGAAGAAAACAGACAGGCTGTCAGGTACCTATAAAATAGACAGAAATAGGTAGTTCATTCAAAATGGGAAAGCAAAGTGTTTCTATCTGCAGCTCCTATATAGTGGTCATCACTTCCCTCCTTTATTTTCTGCAGTCTGTTGGAAAGAACGAAAAAGCTAAGTGAGGTACTGAATGTTACAAGAGGTGGTACTAACTTCAAAGTTAGACAGAAAAACTTCCATAGGAAAAAGGATAGCAGAAATCAACAGGACAATAAGTGAACTTGAGAAGAATTTTAAAAAATCTAAATTTGTATGATTTTAGTAATGAAATCATATGACAAGATTGAAGTGAAAGACTGCAGAGAAGGAAAGTTTTTGCATATATTTTCAGATTTGAGGAATCACAGCTGTTCTACAGATTCCCCCTCATTAAAAGATGAAAAAAAGAATAGACTTCACTTCTCGCACATTAAATCTTATGTGGAAGGAGAGATAATTTATGAAGTATTTGTAGTACTAAGAACTGTAACCTCTGCCACTATTAAAAGAATGAAACTGAAAAGTTGGTAATGTTTTGTAGCTCTCAAAATACTTGGATAGAAGCTCATTTTCAAGCCTATTTAAAGCTAGGTGGAAGAAAGGAAGAAAAATTTTGCTGTACTAATGATCACATAGATCTTTCCCATCTTTATTTGTGTGACTTGATGATTTATCATAATGAAGCAATGATAAATGAGAAGAAAAAGTAGGAAATATAGTACTTATGTGTCAGCTGTATGGAGTGAGCCCAATAGCACAGTATGTTAATGATAAAACTATTTTCATGAGAATTTTGGCTGCTGCCACCAACATAGCATTGATATTTAATAGGTGTCATAAGAGGAGAAAACTTTGTTGGTGTTTGACATTAATGAAGAATTCTATTCTAAGAATTTGACATAAAATAATCACTTCCTTACTCTAGGAGACAGGAGTGCATGTGGGCATTGGATCACACAGTGATGTTGCTACTGACGAATACAGTAGGATACTGATGGATACTGTTCTTCAGCAGTCAACTTTGTTGGATACAAAGCCACACCAGAGTAGTACAGTCCTGATTGCCATGGCACATAGAAAAAGAAGAAAACAAGAGTCATGAACAGAAAGACATTGACCTAAATCCAAACAACCTTGTGGTTCCCTGGATAGGTATGTTTGCATAGAAACACACACATGTTTACAGGTATGTCTATAAACACATACAGACCTACTCTGATGTTTGGTAATATTTTACAGGTGAATAAACACTTCAGATTTTTTACCTTAAGGAAACAGTGTACAAGTTGATATATAGCTAAATTATCTGAATATAATTAAGGTAATATGTAAATGGGTAAATGTCAACACAATAAGTATTCTTTTGCTAGTACTTGCATATTATTTATTGATCAAGCAGTTCTAAAAATAGGCAAGTTGATTTTTTCTTTCCTAACATCTTGCTTTTGGCTATAGAATTGCAGCCCTATTCTTGCACTCTTCTGAAATGTAAGATAATAATATGTTTTGTGGAATAGAGTGGTGCTAAAGTTGCCTTTAAAGGCTTTAAAGTTACACCTTTGTTTATCAAGTTTTCAATATATTTTAAATGCTGCTCCAGTACACATGTGAAATAAAGAAATGATACACTTATGGTTTAAATGTGATGACTCTGCCAGATTTTCTATGACCAATTTGGGAAAAATTCATAGTAACTTGTAGAAAATCAGCATCTAATAGTACACAGTGGGCCTTATCCTTGTTATTTCGTCTTGGAATGATGCTGGTGGACTATATACATCTATGGTAGACTACTATATACCTCTGATATAACATAGACTACAATAACATCTGCATTTCTCAGCCTAGATTCACTTATTTCTCCCCCAGAGGTGTAAAAAGGCAGAGGAAAATAGGTCTGGAAACCTCTTTTTTGTTGTTGTTTGCTCATTCTTAGACATCACTTATTATCAGAAGTTGAATGATTCCTGGTGTTTTAACAATCTCTATAAACGATTTAATAGTAGTGAGCTCTTACAGAAGACAAAGGATA
This sequence comes from Brachypteracias leptosomus, assembly GCA_013401335.1. Lineage (NCBI taxonomy): Eukaryota > Metazoa > Chordata > Aves > Coraciiformes > Brachypteraciidae > Brachypteracias > Brachypteracias leptosomus. The sequence continues at coordinate 30,235 of VYZX01033760.1, forward strand.
ACCTCTGTCTCATAGTATCTGAGTAATGATGCCACTTAAAACTAAGATTCACTTTCTAGAAAGTGGAGAGTCTGTTCAAGAATTCAGTTTACTTGTCAGTTCCATGTAAAGTACACTATTTTAGCTATTGATAAAAGTTACGTTTTGTGGGGGGCTGTAGATAATAAAAGATATTGTAGCAGATACTAATTAAAATGAACTCTGAGGGTAGCTTTTATCCAATGTCTTGTGCCAGATTCATTGAAAAAAATGACAGAGTTTGGATAAATAAACAAAGGCTCTCTGAGGTCAAATGAAAGATTTAATTTAAATCAGTTTCTTCGCTAATTCTGAACACTGCCTGAAACAATCTTCCTGTGTGATAATAACAGAAACTGATAATACTGCATGAGATACTCAGCTGTGAGGTCCTTATTTTCACTTTTGTGGAAACTGAACAGAAAAGTTCAAAAGAATCCAGTCCTGACAGTCAAGGTAAGGAGTACAGCAGAAGGATATGTGAACACACAATATGCTTCTGAAATGCTTTGGGGTGCAGAATGTTATAACCTGTCACAGAGCACAAATGAAAGTAACAACTGCCCAAAACACACACACACAAAGAGAAAAGCTATCCTTTTGTCACTGATCCAGTAATTAACTGTTAGTTTCTAAACTTTGACAATTCAGAAAATTCATTGCAATGTTTTCCACCAAGAGCAGGTTTTTGGCTTATTTTTCACATCCTATGGCACAGGAATATGAATATGAGCCAGCACATTTAACTGCCCTTGAAAAGTAACCTCTGGTAATAGAAATTATTCCTACCCTCAGATACTTTTCCCTCGACTTCATTTGGGCTAATGCACATAAGACAAAATCCCAGTGTGCCACTCCCCTGAATTTCCTTAACATCTGACCTGACGCAGCTGTTTATTATTATGCTACTGCTGTGCATGTTGCCATATACTGTCTTTATAGTCAGCATATTCTTATCTGAAATACTTGAATTTACAAATAAGCTAGAAATGAATGCCTTGCATCAACTTTAATTTTATAATGCAGTGACCCATTCTACCACTGTGTAATAACAGGTCCCACTGTGACAATTAAAACAAATCACCCTACAGAATATGCCATTAGATACATTCATGCCTCATCAGAAACCGAATTGTCTTTTATGACATATTTCAAAGAAAGGTATATAACTTTAGCCTGGTTTCCCTAAAGCACAAAATGTTTTATAACAAATCTCCCATCTTCTCAATTTACTATGAAAATGAAATATGGATGAAATGGAATAAAAACTTTAATTAAGAATAAAATAGCTGTTGGTCACTAAATAAAACACAACAGTGTAGATAATTTTGAACCAATAACAATTGATCTAAAATGAAACTAAGTTCCCAGACACCACTGCTATTATTCCTTAGCTCTTCTATTTTGAACAAACTACAACTAGCAAGAAGTAGAAAAATGAATTCTGCTAGCTCATGTTACATACTGATCATTTTACCTAATTTGAGAACCTCTTTTACAATATATTAGATCTCAGCCCATCAGGTGATGTTACCCTGACTGTCAGAATGGCATGGTTTCCCCCAAGCCTAATCCCATCTCTACTAGTAGTACTGTTCATGGAGCAAAAGCACTAGAAGAGTAGCAACAGTACTGTCAACTTGTCAGTGCTTTTTAAGAGGAGTTAAACTATTTCTCTGCCAGATCTTTACATATTCACTCCTAGGAGCACTTGAAATTAAAGTATGTAAGTGAACAACATTTTCATTTGTATATTTTAGTAAGCTGCTTCCAAATTCTTTTTCTGTTCCTAGGTGGATAGGACACTTACAGTTGAGATTCATCTCATTAACTTTAGACCTCTGCAGTTGTAGACATCTACATCTGAACTAGTCACTTGAGACTTCATAGTCAACAGAGAGATATAAACCCTTTTAAAAAGGGATTCAGTTGACCTATTTGAGTCACTTGGTAGCAGGGCACCTGTTAAAATAACCAGTTCACAACTAGATAAGTATATTTAGGTGTCTACGCTTAGTCAGATGAATCCTTCTGAGAGTTCAAGACCTGTATCTAGGTGGTTTTGTAAATTGGTCAGTGGGGAGAAGAGACGTTTTGCTCCCCTGCATCCTGTAACTTGGAAACTTAAGCTGTGCACTCTCTCTTTTGGGGTTTTTTTTGTTTACCTGAAACCCATGTTATGCTGGTGAGTAATCAGGTACTTGCTCAATAGAATGGCTCCTGAAGTGAGGCAAGGATAATTTTGCCTGTTGTCTTCACAGCTCAGTATCGAAGCCTGACAGCAGGCTGGCCTGTTTCTACTGTTTCATGAGTGTTCCTGAAAGCTGTCCTGTTTACAGACAAGCAAGCACAGGCTGGAGTCACATCCATATTTCCTACACTCTGGGTGTTCTTGACTTGAACATATAACATACAAGCCATGCCCAGGACATATCCCTTCCAGCTCTTGGTTCTTGCTCATCTATCTGAGCAAAGCCTTTGACGCTGTCCTGCACGACATCCTGGTCTCCAAGCTGGTAAAATATGGGTTCAATGGATGGACAGCTCAGTGGATAAAGAACTGGCTTGATGGTCGCACCCAAAGAGTGGCTGTCAATGGGTCCATGTCCAAGTGGAGGCCAGTGACAAGTGGAGTCCTTCAGGGATCAGTACTGGGACCGGTCTTGTTTAACATCTTTGTCGGTGACATGGACAGTGGCATTTAGTGCACCCTCAGCAAGTTTGCCGATGACACCAAGCTGTGTGGTGTGGTTGACATGCTGGAGGGAAGGGATGCCATCCAGAAGGACCTTGACAGGCTGGAGAGGTGGGCCTCATGAAGTTCAACAAGACCAAGTGCAAGGTCCTGTATCTGGGTCGGGGCAATCCCAAGCACCAATATAGGCTGGGCAGTGACTGGCTTGAGAGCAGCCCTGAAGAAAAGGAGTTNCAGAGCTCATGTCCCTACTGTCCTACATAAGAGGCCTGCCTGGCTCTCACCAGTGCTCTCCAGTACCTCACACTCCAGGAAAAGTGGAGGAGGAGGCCAGAACCAGGATAAATATCTTAGCTCTTCATTGGAGTTATAGAACCACATAATCCACGACCTTTGTCTCTGCCTGTCTCACCTGCAACAACTCTACTGGATATGACAGGTCTACTAAAAATTCTCCCACTGAAGAAAAATGTAATTTCTGTCTTTGTCTTTAATTAGACTTTCCCTATCAGATTGAATTTCCTTGCCTTTCTGTGCCACAGGCCACGTTGTAAAGACTGAAAGAAAAGTAAGTCAAAACTGTGACATTTTTTCCCCTTTCACCTCTGTACATCTCTTGCTCTTCCTAAACAAACTAATGGGTAGTCTAAAGCTGTCAATGACCTAAGTAATAACTGGATTTACATTTCTGTACCATTGGATGGATTCATTTAATTCCTTTCAAAACTCTGATTCTTATTGCAGATAAGCCATCAGTGTGCTTAACAGGATATTGGAAGTAGAAAGCAAATGTAGAATAGCAGGTTCATTAGACAATACTTTTTCCAAATGTAGAAGCTGAACACCAGATGCCGTTTTGCATAATAAAGGAAGTCAATGATTAGCCCTTAGAGGTCTCTGATCCCTGAATAATAACCCATTTTTCAACCTTGTCTGTTATTTTTCTCTCTTACCCTAAATTTTCAGCTTCAGGACTAGTCAATTTTAATAATCACATAAACCAAATGTGACTTGTAATTCTTAATGCTGTTTTAAAATTAAATGTGATTTTCCAGATTTTATTCAAAAGGGAAAAAAATCCTACAGCAAACAACCATTTCTAGGAATAATGAAACCTTGGAACACCCAAAAAAAAAAAAAATGGAAATAAGAATACAGTCTCTAAGTGAAAGGAAAACACTTGGATGTTGAGCCACTCCAGCTGGTATAAATCCAGAGGAAGTTAAGAATACACAATCAGTGTCAGACTGTCCTGATACTGAATTCCTGGATTTGTGTCCCAGTGAAGAAAAATGAAGAATCCAGTTCTTTATCTCCTGGGAAGATACTGTAATTACTATCCTTTCTGAGCTCCATAAGGCAAGTATAGGCATATGGGCTACTGATTTCTTTGAAGAATGGTGGCTCTCTAAACTGTTTCATCAGCTTGGAGTTTTAGAGTGGGGAATAGCAGACATGGCATGATCAAATCTGGATTATTTGGCTCTTAGCACTTATATCAGCTGCTGAAGTTACCCAGGTCCATCTGCTGATTGTGGATGCTTCTTCTACAGAAGACCTCTATTCAACTCTTATTCTGTATGAGGACAAAAGTGAGACTCCCCACCATAGGTGGGAAAATGGTGCTTGTCTTCAAAGAGGGCAAAACAACAGAGTAAATACAAGGGAAAATTGTCACAGAGGTTAACCCCTCCCCTATCTTCAGCACTTAGAAGTTGCTGGGATACCTCTGTGAAGAACTTCTATTTTAAAGTCAATATATCTTGTTTGTCATTTCTAATGAGCAATGTTCATTTCAAACTGATGCCATGCAAGATGAATATTGTACAAAGACAGAAGAGCACAAACTCATGGCCCAGAAGGACCCTATTATGTCATTCTTTCAAGCGTCTGCAATTACGAGAACTAAAGGTTCAGTACAATTATGGACAAATAGAAACATACTGCAGCAACAGATTTGGTACAATCATCTGAAAGCCAATAAGTATTTTTGTTTTAGTGATAGTTATCTGTAGTCTGTTGTGTCTGCAAGCTGGTGGTAAGACACTAGAACAAACTTACCAGCCCATCTGGTGTCTGGAATGAACCATTTCTGTGCTTCATGTTATTACAGCCAAGGCTGAAAGCAAGAAAACCTCCTGTGGTTCAGATGATGCTTCCATGTGAGGTCAAGAGGATTGTCAAGCTAATGGGAGTTGTAATAACATTTTAATGGCTGATGGTCATTTCTTGCATATATTTTGTGTGTGTGTGTGTATGTGTGTATATATATATATATACAATAAATATATAAGTGAAAAAAAATCCAGAATGGCTGACTTGAGAAGGAAATCTCTTTTGCAAGCAGAAATTTAGCAAAAAAATGTTTTATGAAGAAATCTTTTTATTACATTACATTATTTTGCTATTCTCTTGCTTGGGATGACTTATTCTAAAGGTACTGTAGTAGAATAATTAGCTAAAGTCCAAGTTTTCAGATGATACTAGACTCTTTCTGAATTTGTTCACACTGTGCTTCCCATCTAAAACACTTTTCCAGTACATTTGTTTCAATGGCATACAGACATTTATATACTTTTGAGTTGGCGACTAGATATAGAATCATAGAATGGTTTGGATTGGAAGGGACCCTAAAGATCATCTAGTTCCAACCCCTCTGCCATGGGCAGGGACAACTTTCACAAGGCCAGGTTGCTAAAATATTTCAGATATTAGAAATAACACAAAAAATAATCAGTAGTCTAATAGCATTGTCCATAATTTATACTATTTCAGATATTTTTCTGTACATTTTCAGTACAAACTAATAGCAATTCTCTCTCAGAGTAAACTACAATTAAACCTGATTTTGGAGTTAATTGCAGAGAAAAAAAAAATGGAAAAGAAAGCTCCAATGGAATAGAAGGGCTGAAACAACACAGTATTGTAAGCTTAATGCCATAAAATAGGTTGATTCCTTTTGTTTGGTTAGTTTGTTTTTTTTTAATTCCATGTCAAAGCTTTTGATTTGGCAGGTAGCACCAGGTGGCACTGTTACATAATCATCTACTTTTTTTTTTAGCAGGAGAACAAGGTTCCAGTGTTGGGAAGATACACTTCACCCAGAGGGGCAGATGTTAGGCTTTATGGAGGGAGATACTGAGGCAGGCAGCACAGAATTTTGCTTTGTACTCACACTTCCTTTTCATTACAGTTTTTATATTAAGTTAATATATTGCACAGATTTAACCCCAGGCAATGATGGGAAAGTCAGTATTTCCAGAAAGTAGCATATCCGGTATGCTGTTTGTAAGTAACTCTGTTCAAGGACTTGTGCATGGCTAAATAAAACAAGATTACTTAGTGTTTTACTCAGTTACTTCATCACAGTATTCTCCATTAACAGCCAGCTTTTCAAATGCCCCACGTATTTGACAGTGCTTGACAGAAAGATGAAAAATGAAATACATTTCTTATTTCTTCAACAAGGGAGAAAGAACCAGCCACAATGGGATTATGAGATTAATTCTGTCACTTGGAGTCTTGTGAGTTCCACAGAGTTTTGTGGTTAAGTGCTTTCAGCTTCCCATTTCTGAGGGTTGTCACAGCTTTGGTTTTGCTATTTGCAATTACATCACTTTCAACACAGACTTCAGTCAGTAAAAGTAAGTGGAAGCTCTTTTTAAAAAATTCAATACAAATAACAACTTTCCTCATGCTAGAAAAGCAGTGCAGAAAGCAATAGATACCTACTAATATTTACCTCTTCCACAAGTATAGCAAGAAAAGTTTCTCTGCCTTTCCATTATCTGTCTCATAAATCTTTCAGGTGCTTTTCTAGCTAAGGACTTGGTTTTTATGCAAATTTTCCATCTTAGAAAGGACCCCAGTCTGGGAAAGCAGGCTTATCTTTATATCCTGTTCCTTTCTTTTTTTTTCTTCCTTTTTTTTTTTTTTTCCCTCTCCAGTCAATTATATTTCTATCTTGTCTTAATAGATATTATTTCCACAACTATTGTCTGCGTCCAACCTTTGACTCTTAACTGCCCAGCTCTATCAGCAAATCGTCAAGGTTGAATATTCTTTTAACCTTATGCAGAACATTTCAAACCCTCTGTTGAGTCTCCTCCCGTGCAGAACTTTCCATTCAATACCTACAGCTTGGCACAACAAGTTATGCAGCTGTTTATATTATATACTTGCTACTGGCTTTTGTTTGAGATCATGCATTGCAATATTTATTGTTTTGACTTGGTGATGACTTTGGTGTGCCAAGACTAACTGTGACTTTGGTTAGACTATAACAAAGATTCTATGCCTCAAATGTATAAAAGGTATGTTGTCTGCCATGTACCCCTATACTGTATATAAGCTTTAATAAAGCCATGTATAATTTCAGAACATCTGCCTTGCAATTCATATTTTTTCATGAAATATAAGAATAATGAGTACAGGAAGTCAAATAATAAAAGAGAAGTAACCAAATTACATGGCACATCGCTTGATGTCAACCACTTAACCAAAATGACAGCTCAGAGAAGGAGAGGATGGAGGTACCTTAGCTAACTGCCAAGATGTCTCAGAGACACTGGTAGCTACAAGGTAATAATTTGCCTCCCTTCTGGGACTATGTGCAATTCAACAGCTTCAAGGAAATTATTTAAAAACATGAGGGCTACTCAAGCCAGAGAAAATACAGTCAGCCAGTGGATCAGAATCACTTTTCATTTCCATCAGTAGAACTGAGGTTTGGCTCCACTGAATTCTAGAATTACAACTGCCCTATTAAAGCCTAGAAGTTGGCGTAGTGGAGCATACCAGAATATAGATAATCGTTGCAAGAAAAAGTAGGGTGTTTAAAATACCTTCTAGTTGTTCATTTCAGCCTCTCTCACTGAGTTTATTGATCTGAAGGCAAAGCTAGTAGGAAAAACCATGTGAGCATTTCTCAGATGCCTTATAATCCACTGGTAGAAACTAAATGTGTTGTTAAGGTTAAATGGAAATCCAAAATAAGATTCATGGCAGTCTTGCAATTAATTTGTTGCAGTTTTCAGTAAATACTGTATTTCTTGAGAGAATCTAGGTCCTGATAAAATGTATGGCAGTCAAAGATGATGAAGGAGGTGAACTGGGGAACACTAAAAAAAAAAAATAAAAATCACAGTTAATGAGTCCAGGAAGAATCTCAGTCCAAGAAATGGAAATACCTCATATTCCTTCCCTCAGCTTCAGGTTAAGGTTTCTGAGAATTTGTCTACTTGTCAAACATAACCACCCCATTAAAATATAAATGGACACCATCACTGTTTGCTACACTAGAAAAACATCTATATCTTTAAAAGTCTCTTTTCTAATATTCATCATAGCAATGCAGCAAAAAAAGTGACATAATATTGCAACTATTCAATCTTCTTTCCCTTTGCCCAAAGCTGGAGTTCACTTTTATGACCAGTCGTTTATCAATATTTTAATTGATTTGATCTGGTGCACGAAGTCTTTATTTGTATGTAAATCCATTAAAATAGAAGAAAAGAACAGATTAATATCAGAACCTACCCTTTTCAGAGTGGGTGGAGTTAGGCAAGTGCATGATGGGACCCATGAGTGGCTGTCTTTAATCACCCTGCTAATTTGTCCTTTCCTGATGTATCTCCAGTCAGGCAGAATGGGCAAAACTGTGAGATAAGCTGATATTTTTTGATTTTGAGTCTGCTGATCTGTATCCTGAATCATATAACAGAAACAATTATATACTACTACTATAATACTGTTGAAAGTATTAAGTCATTGGGAGGGAAAGCCGCACTGGAAGTGTATTGCACTGGTAAGTGTCACTAGACAAGAGCAAGAATAACTGTTGCCTGCAGTACCTGTTATTCCTTAGAGCTCTCTCAACCATGCTTAGCACATAAAATTTGACAAGATTAGAACCTCAGGTGGTATGGCTTCAGGCAGAGGAGAAATTCAGTTACCTGTCAGTAGTAATAATAAAGAGATGAGTGAAACCACCACAACGTTATCTCTGTCTTTCCCCTGGACTACCTCTCTTTTAAGATGCCCTTATTCCCTGTGTCTACTGATGAAGGAACAAGTTAATATTGTGCAAAGTAAAAGCAAGCCTTTTAAATCTATTTTATGGGTTGACTAAGTTTCTTTGAATGTTTTTATGACATTTTTACTTTTCTGTTTGCTGTCTTTTAAACTGAGCTATAAAAAACCTAACAGCTTCCAATGTCATTAGCAAATCCATCATACTCAAATGCATTCCTTACTTTTTTTTTGAGTAACTTTCATCTTATAAAGTAAATGAAAGATTTCAGCTGACCCATGGAAATGGTATATTCCAGCTCCCATTGAAATCAGTCTCATTATCTTCAGATATTCCTACATCAATATCAGTTTCCTTTCAATAGATTCTGTAGACTACTTGCTTGTTGCAGCTGTGCTGAAAGGCTACAGCTAAGCCTGACTGCTTATCCACCTACACTATCATTTCCAAGAAAACACATGTAATGAAAGGAATCTAGATGTATCCTTTGATACCTATATTAATACCATGCATTTTAAACTCCATTTGCACTGTGTTTTCAGATTAAATTGTTTTTGTTTTCCTAAGTAAATCCTCTCAGAATATTATTTTTACTCAGTTGTCTGCAAAACACATCCTTTCCAATCAAATGGACTGTTTTTTTTCTGAAATAAGAATAATAGAAAACAGATTTTCTCCTGTAGATGGCTCAATTATCCTAAAAAGAAAAATCACAATTTCCAGTCCTTTAGGATGACAGTATTTTCATGTTATAGAGTTTGTTGCGAATTTTTGTTTTTGTTGTATTCCTTTAATGCAGCTATGACTGACAGGGAGAGAACTAAAATGCCACGGCCATATCACTGCTACAGTACCTTTACAGCCCTTTGAAATGAAAGTTGTTTTGCAAAAACTATGGAGGAGGATTTCAAGGCAGAGATCCTTTCAACATGTCCCTACAGGAGGTGAAAGGATTCCTCCAGTTGGAATTTGAAACATATCCAGTCAAGTTTTTCAATGGTAAGTCTGGTCACTTGCATAACGAATGCACAAAGATAAGTAGGGCACATCTTTGATGTAGGCCTTAAAAAAAACCCGATTGTGGACCACTTATCCAGATGCCATAGGGTCTATGCGTGGCCTCTGTAATCTTGTTTTTGTAACTGCTGCATCTATTAAAAAGGAACAGAGGCCAGAATGTTTGTAAAAGGGAACACCATCTTCCCAACGCAGCTTTGCTTTTGGAAGCTTTTCATTTGATTATTAGTGAGTGATATCCTTCCGCCATCACTACATTGACATTTTACCAAGTTGTTTGTTTGGGGTTTTTTTTCAGTTTAAAAGCTTGGTTTTTTGCTTCCTGGTTGGACCCTAGCTAGATATTTATGTTATTTCTTCTCCTTGAAGTACACAGTGAACTCTGTCATTCTGGGACCTTGAGTTAGGTGTAAAAATATGGATCCTTCTCTTCTAATAGTGTTAGATGAATATAAGTGAGAAATCCTGACAAGATTCAGACTAACATTACAGTAAGTGGTTGTGTTGTGCAAGGGCTTGAATAAAGCACAGCTTCAAATGTGTTGGATTGTGTGTAGTGGGTCTGTCTGAGCTGATTTTCCCCATAAAGCCCTCATATTGCAGTACTGGGACCCAGAGGGTGTTGATAACATGGTGTNTGTGTCAAAATAGTTTTGAAACTGTGTGAAAATTATTTATATAAGCTAGTAAAATTTTAAAATACACCTGGTTTTGCTTATTGGGCATGTGGGTTAATCTTCCCTTTCCTGCTCAGGAAGTGTGATAACCTCTCTCACAGTGGGTACTCATGAACTGTAGTCTGATGCAAAGTCAATAGGAGTACCAGAGTTCAATGCATAGATGTTTTCAAATACCAGTCGTAAAGACTGCGATTTTAAGTATATCTCTGCATGAGAAGTACAGAATAAACTATTTTGGGTGCACACATGTATATATCTATTCATGTATTTTGCTGCTGACCTGTTCTAACCTTCAGATTACCTCAAGCCCTATTCTCTGGCTGAGCTCAGCATGGTAACACATTATTCATTCATCCATTTTCAGGTCTTACCTACTATGAGTGCAAAACACACAGGACAAGAGGTGTTATATATATATATATATATTTCTACACACATCTTTTTATTTCTGTACCCTGGCATATAGTCAGGCATAATCTCTTTCCAGTGATTCTTCTGCACAAGCTGGTATTTTAAAAAATATATATAAAATTTTAACTATTCAGTTAAAGAAATACCTGCTGTGAAGTGTTGATCTTGGCTGGCTAACAGGTGCCCATCCAGCCAGTCTCTCACTTTTCCTTCTCCCCAGGACAGAGGGAGAAAATAAGGGGGAAAATCTCATGGGTCAAGATAAAGGCAGGGAGATCGTTCACCAATTACGATCACGGTCAAAATAGACTTGACTTGGGGAAAATTAACTTTGTTTATTGCCAATTAAAATAGATCTAGATAATGAGAGACATTAAAACACTACCCTCCTCTCTTTTTTTTCCTAAGGTTCCACTTCATTCTATTCCCAACTTCTATATAATGTTTCAGAGCAGTGCAATGAGATGGGGAACGGGGGGTTGGGCCAGTCCATAGCAGGTCCTCTCTGCTGCTCCTTCCCTCTCACATTTCCTCTGTTCCAATGTGAGGTCTTCATGGGCCACAGTTCCTTCAGGGTATATCCACTTGATATGGTGTGGTCCTCTCCACGGGCTGCAGTGTGGATATCTGCTCCACTATGGTAACACTACAGGCTGCCAAGGAATTTCTACTTTGACACCTGGAGCACCTCCTCCCTCTTCTTCTCTCACCTTGGATTTCTCAAGGCTATTTCTCACTTTTTTTTTCCTCACTCGTCTTTGCCAAACAGTGTTTTGTCCTTTCTTAAACACATTTTCACAGAGACGCCACCAACTTGGCTGCAGGGCTCAGCCATGACCTACAGTGGGTCGGTTGGAACCAGCTGGAATCAGCTGTGTCCAGCACAGGGCAGCCCCAACCTCTCCTCACCGAGGTCACCCTGCATCCCCTGCTGTCAGCACCTGGACACCTGCACCCCATACACCTGCAAATATGAAATAGTGGTGTTATTTTTCTCTAACATTAAAGCCCTCTGTCCCCAAAACATGTCTGTGAAATAAGGTTGTTTAAATACATCTATATACCTCCTAAAAGCTGGGCTTGGAAGACTCAACACATACATAGCCTGTGAAAAGGTTGTTAGTTTTGCATACAGTTTATTGACCCAAGTAAGTGTTCATTAGGTCACTGTGGAGAATTTCCAGCTATTACTTGTCACTTGTAAAATGTTTCTCTGTCCCCACTGCTAAGCAGGGTTTTCCTTTGGGTGTATTCCTTTCATAAGCAAGTTTACCAGCAATTCTAATTTTTACTAGTTCTAATTATTTTCAAAAGCCAGAGTTTTCAGAAGTCTGATATAGTTTCTGGACCCAGAACATATAATCTGTAAAAACATGTTCCTCTGAAAAAATACTGCAATTGTTTTTTAATTCATAATCAGAAAAAGTAATTAAGTTATAGACACTCTGGCTGTTTCCTCCTCTCCCCAGAAAAATCAACTTTTAACTTTGTTTGTGTTTAGCCATTTTGGGTTACAAAAATAAATAAACATACACTCATATATATACATATTTACTACAGAAGAAATGCTTTTCAGTAAGATACATGATAATATTGACAGACTGCTAAAACATTGACTGCCTTGCTCAGCTGCTGTAGTATGGTATTGGAATGGCTTTGCCTGTCATTTTTCATTAGATATAACACTAGATTACATCATCCAGAGTGGATTTTTTGCATTAAACATGAGTTAAACTATAACACCTATCAGTTTTACCATTTATTTCTCATCATGGGAATGGAAGGTGCTTTTCCATTTCTAAAGTTCTACAAAATATTGGCTCACTGCACCATTTATGTGTGATAGCTGCTTCTCAAAAGAGTTTGCATCATGTTTTCATCACTAAGTTAAGCCTATGATCCATGTTTTGTGGAAAGCTCAGTCATCAACTAAGAAACCCAAATGATGTTTCAGCTTCATTTTACTAAAACTTTCTGGTGTGAGTTCAATTGCTCACTTGATGTCATCTTGGAATATGAAGTGCAGCTAAAGGTATTGCACCTTTAGCCAGTGGATGAAAATATGTTTTTTTCTAATACCTGAAGTTTGACTGATAGTAACTTTAAGAAAGAAAATGGAGTTTTTAAAAATCCAATGGCAGAAGCAGTAACCACTGAGAATCTCACTTAATTCATAGCTACTTGGAGAATTAAAGAAGCCATATGGTCCAAAGATGAGGAGAATAATTAGTTGCATTTAAATGAAATCCAGTGCATCCAGGAAACAGCAGGACTAGGACCCGGTAACTGAGATAAGTGCATAATCAGTACAGAAAAAATCCACAGATATTAGATAATCACGTTGGCTTCCTGAAAAATCTCTAGAGAAATAAAGGGATGTGTGAATGTCATTCACAGAAGCCATCACACACAGCCAGGGACCACTTGAGCTAACCAGTGAGAAATACTGAAGGAGGGTGTCTATGTTAACACTATCCAGAACCTTTATGTCAGAAACTGAGCTGCAGACAGATTAATGATTAAATAATGCTTGAATTGGAATGTGACAGTTCTAAACTTGAACCTAAAGAAACCTAAATTGGACTGTATTCAAACAGCTCAGTATAAAAGGGTAACTCAAGACTTTATGACTACTTCTCTCTATTGATTGCATGGGGAATCACATCTGACAACTACAGAAATAGATGATTTAAGATGATTTTGGAGCCTATTAACAGCATAATTTTGAATCAAATCCCCCAATAATGTCTACTTACCGCACCTGTGTTTGATGTGCAGTAACTCAGTTCTTTTTAGAGGAAACTAAATCAGAAACTGCTTAAAGTGCACACCAAGCACATTGCAAATCCTCATGAATGTCTGATCCACTGTTGGTCCTCTGGATAGTTTCAATTCTTATGTGTGATGGAGTCACTACACTAAAGTTCATCTTAGTAAAACCTCCAAGACACATACAGTGTAAATGAAGAAATATGACTCAGTACTAATCGATTTGGTCTACTGATGTAATCCTGTTGTCAAAAACCTTTTTGTTGCAAACTTAGCTCAAATCCTCTTGGCTCTCTTGAACTATATAGCCATAATAGGATAAAAATGAAATTTGTTGGACTTTTTTGGTGATGTAACTACATACTATAAATACTTACTTTTGAAAGATAGAATGGTTTACATTGGAAAGGATCTTTAAAGTCCAACCCGCCTGCAGTAAGCAGGGACATCTTCAACTAGATTAGGTTTCTCAGAGCCCCATCCAACCTGACCTTTAATCTTTCCAGTCATGGGGCATCTACCACCTCTCTGGGCAACTAGTTCCAGTGTTTCACCATCCTCCTTGTAACAAATTTCTTCTTTGTATCTAGCCTAAATCTACGCCCTTTTAGTTTAAAACCACTACCCATTGTCCTGTTGTAAAAGGCCCTGGTAAAAAGACTGTTCCCATCTTTTGTACAAGCCCCCTTTAAGTATTTAAAGGCCACGAGGTCTCCCTAGGTCCTTCTCTTCTCCAGGCTGAACAACCCCAACTCTGTCTTTCTGTTCATTTTGTGGCCCTCCTCTAGATCTTTTCCAAAGTCATGTTCTACTTGTGTTGATGGCTCCAGAGTTGGACAGAGTACTCCAGGTTGGATCTCACAAGAGTGGAGTAAAGTGGCAGAATCACCTGTCTTGACCTGCTGGCCCTGCTTCTTTTGATGCAGCCCAAGATATGGTTGACCATCTGGGCTATATGTGCACATTGCTGGTGCATGTTCAGCTTTTCATTCACCAGTACCCTCAAGTCCTTCTCTACGGGGCAGCTCTCAATCACATCATCCCCCAGCCTGTTTTGATATCAAGGATTGCCCCAATCCAGGTGCAAGACCTTGCACTTGGCTTTGTTGAACGTCATGAGGTTCACATGGGCCCACTTCTCGAGCTTGTCTAGGTCTCTCTGAATGGCATCCCATACCTCTGGCATGTGAACTGCACCACTCAACTTGGTGTCATCTGCAAATTTGTTGAGGGTGCATTCAATCCCACCATGTCATTGATCAAAAAATTAAACACTGCTGGTCCCAGTATGGACCCCTGAGCTCCAGACCCCACTTGTCACCAATCTCCATCTGGACATTGAACCATGGACGGCAACCTTCTGGATGCAACCATCCAACCAATTCCTTATCCACTGAACAGTCCACTCACCAAATTTGTATCTCTCCAATCTAGAGAGAAGGATATTGTGGATATAATCCTTAATGACTAACATTCAAGAAGTGTTGCTCACAAATACTTCAGGGTGTTAGCTAATAAGAAGAATGGGTAAAAGAGGGCAGATTCTTTTGGTTTGTTCCTACTGAAACAGGAGAAGAAAATGTTCAGAAATGAACACTGCAAAATCTAAATCCACTTCTCTTTTCCTCCTAAAAGTGGTGTTTCATTTTTCTGCTGCAAGCTTTTCACCCATGACTTCATAAGTAAAAAAAAGCTTGCATCTTTTTAGAAACTATTTGGTGTGTAAAGTGTTTTCCTAATCAAAGGCAAAAAACCCCCAAAAATGTCTCATTTTCAGATACCTTCTATCAAAACTGAATGAAAAATAAGAAGTCCAGAGGGAAGTTCCTGTCTAGCATATCCAGCCTTTAGTTTTCCCTATATTAAAGAATGAGCCATCAAAACATAAGCTAAATGACTTTCAGATGTTATTGAAGCAGACAGACATCATTCAAATATTATCTAAACACAGTGTCCTGTGTGGCCCAACAATGATACAACAACTAGGGCAGAAGGACAGCCCATTTTTTTTCTGACCACTCTTTTGCTTGGAAATTGGGAACACAAATTAGTGCTAATTTTTATTGGTAGCTTTTGTAATGTGCACATCTGTTTAATTGGTCTGAACAAAGACTGCTGTGACTTAGTGGAAATAAAGTATTCTTTGTACTGCAGCAACTTTCAGACACTTCACATTTGAGCTTTATTCAAACCTGCTCCTGTTGTATATTACCAACCACTTCAATTCCTCTTGTTTTTCATTTGTTAGAAAGATAATAAAACCCTTTATACTTTTGAAGGCTCTAAAAATGTTTTGAGGTGTTCATATTTTCCCTTTATATATTATTTTTGGTTTTTGTTGGTCTCAGACTGTCTTCTCAACACTGTACTATACAGCAAAAAAAAACCTGAAGTGACACACTTTGAACAGCTTATACAGTAAATGAGGCAGAGAAATCATCAGGGATGATACTACAGGAGAATTAATAGCTACAACTTCTTGTTTAAATTGTTGTGTTTAAAGCTGAATTTCTACTCAGGATTGGATTTGACCCTTTTAATGGTCAGCTTGGCTATATTTTTATGTATCTACTATTGTGGTTGGAGTCTAAGGTCAGTGATGGATCTCTGTATAACTTCATCTAACAAAGTCCAAACTTGGCTAGTCCAAATACATTTGTCACCCCAGTCACGGGAAGGATCTTTTTCCTTGTGTTCATTACCAAGCCATTCTGCATTTCTCCTTTTTTTTGTTATAGGTATAGGAAGGACTATTGCAGCAAAACATAGGGGTAAGCCAGACTGTTTGCTTTCAGAATTGTTTTTTTTCAGAAATTGAGGCAGAATTGCTTTCATATTATGACTGGATTTTGGCTGTGAGCTCAGGGCTGGTCTCATCTGATGATGATATTGATAGAGGTGCTGTTTCATTTTAACAAACTGCCCTGCTGAGCCTTGACATGTTTCCTCACAGAAATGTATTCAGTCTCCCTATCCAGTCTCCTTTAACAATCTCCTGTGGAAATACACTTCCCAGCAAAACAACAACATAATAAGTTTAATTTATTTTCTTTCTCATTAGCCCATAGCATTTGCATGCCTTTCATAGCAGTTGCATACATGGCTTACTAACCTTTACTTACCCTAAGTTTAAGCATAGCCCTGGCTTTGTTTCTTTGCTGTTTGGGTCAGCAGGCAGTTAGTGATTTCTCTCAATGCCTGTTGTAGCCCAGCTGCCTCCTCCCCTTTGGTGTGCACACGCTTTACCACTCCTCCCCAGAGCTTCCAAGGGCCACTGTGCCCTGAGCAGTGTTTCCCTTTCAATTGACCACACTGTTTGGGGAGTTNCTTTATTCAAACCTGCTCCTGTTGTATATTACCAACCACTTCAATTCCTCTTGTTTTTCATTTGTTAGAAAGATAATAAAACCCTTTATACTTTTGAAGGCTCTAAAAATGTTTTGAGGTGTTCATATTTTCCCTTTATATATTATTTTTGGTTTTTGTTGGTCTCAGACTGTCTTCTCAACACTGTACTATACAGCAAAAAAAAACCTGAAGTGACACACTTTGAACAGCTTATACAGTAAATGAGGCAGAGAAATCATCAGGGATGATACTACAGGAGAATTAATAGCTACAACTTCTTGTTTAAATTGTTGTGTTTAAAGCTGAATTTCTACTCAGGATTGGATTTGACCCTTTTAATGGTCAGCTTGGCTATATTTTTATGTATCTACTATTGTGGTTGGAGTCTAAGGTCAGTGATGGATCTCTGTATAACTTCATCTAACAAAGTCCAAACTTGGCTAGTCCAAATACATTTGTCACCCCAGTCACGGGAAGGATCTTTTTCCTTGTGTTCATTACCAAGCCATTCTGCATTTCTCCTTTTTTTTGTTATAGGTATAGGAAGGACTATTGCAGCAAAACATAGGGGTAAGCCAGACTGTTTGCTTTCAGAATTGTTTTTTTTCAGAAATTGAGGCAGAATTGCTTTCATATTATGACTGGATTTTGGCTGTGAGCTCAGGGCTGGTCTCATCTGATGATGATATTGATAGAGGTGCTGTTTCATTTTAACAAACTGCCCTGCTGAGCCTTGACATGTTTCCTCACAGAAATGTATTCAGTCTCCCTATCCAGTCTCCTTTAACAATCTCCTGTGGAAATACACTTCCCAGCAAAACAACAACATAATAAGTTTAATTTATTTTCTTTCTCATTAGCCCATAGCATTTGCATGCCTTTCATAGCAGTTGCATACATGGCTTACTAACCTTTACTTACCCTAAGTTTAAGCATAGCCCTGGCTTTGTTTCTTTGCTGTTTGGGTCAGCAGGCAGTTAGTGATTTCTCTCAATGCCTGTTGTAGCCCAGCTGCCTCCTCCCCTTTGGTGTGCACACGCTTTACCACTCCTCCCCAGAGCTTCCAAGGGCCACTGTGCCCTGAGCAGTGTTTCCCTTTCAATTGACCACACTGTTTGGGGAGTTGTGTCAGAGCTTCAAAAAGCTTCCCACAGCTTTATCATAGCGACGCTACTGCTTGGCTTGGCTTTCTCCAACCGGCTGCTTCACAGCTCCATTTCTGCAGCTGTCCATGCCCTACTGAGACACAGCTTGCAGCCTTCTCTTCCTCTAGGTTGTCTGTTTTGTGATACTGCTCCCAGCTGTGTTTTTCTTCTTCTGATGGCTGAGGTCACAGGAAAAAACATTCTTTTTAGATGCGTTTGTATCTATTTAATGCCTCCAACTGAATACACAGTTAGCCCCTCTGAAAATACAGTGTGCAAGTAATTGAAATTCTGCTTCATTCTTTGAAATAATTGTGCAAAAGTTTGGTAACAGTGCAGCTTTTCTACTGCTGCAGGGAGAAAACACTCTGAACAAACTCTGGCATAAAGCATGAAGCTGACAGTCAGTCCTGATCCCAGTATGGAATCTAAAAAAAGAGGCTTTTTTCTGCCTTTGTATTAAAGATCTGGGCACCATCTAAAACAGTAGAATTTATGTTGAGATAAGATTTTTAATTTTCTCTTGTTTCTGCTACATGCTTAAAGGCAGTTCTGCATCCACTTTCAGTTTCACTCTGTACCAAGTTAAATTTAATAATTTAAATACTGATCAGTAGAAAGTATTTGTGTATAAAATCAACTTATTTATTCTCAAATGTTTGTCATAGGTGGATGAATGTGGCTTTGTAGCACAGAATTTTGTCTTTGACCTAGTCGAACTATGGCCTAGTTCATTTTGAACATGGTTAGACTAAACTTTTAGTTTATTAAAACAAACACACACAGTCCAGGATAAAATATTTTAGTTATTTCTATTGAGATCTCTTCTCTATAATGTGCCATATCACATATTTGCATTAATATGATACATTCATGTACCACAACATGCACTGTGCTGTGTCCACATGGTGGACATGGAGCAGTTCCTTCAATTTCAGTCCAAGGATTGTATTTATGCTGTTTCCTGGGTTACTGCTAAATAAAACCACAGCTAAGATGTGCTTTTTAGAGCTGCATATGATTGTCCTTTCTGTTAAATTTTAACATCTTCCCTGGCACAGCTTTTGCCTCTGCCAACTAGCAGACGTAAGGCATGATTCAGGGTAGGCAATCTGGACAAAGGTGATCTGTCTTCTTTTATCTAACACAGATCTCCAGCATCAGCAGACTTTGGACTTTCAAACACTTGTGACTGACCATGTGAAATAGCTATAAAAACATCATTTGGATGGGCTGTCCACAGATTTCAAAGTATTTCAGATCCTTTAAAATGAAAAAAAAAAAACCAACAAAAAACAGACAACCAAACGAAACTAAACCCACAAGGAATGCTCTCTTCCTATACTAGTAGAAGTTTACAGTCAGATACCTGTTCACTGGGAATGAGAGTGATGTGACACAAAGGTGTGAGTGACACTGTCATGAACAAGTTGTTATAGAGACAGAATATTTTCAAGAATTAAATTAAACAGATACTAATTTTACCTGTATTTTTCCTTTCAACGATGTTCAAGCACAGTCAATTGCATGTTAAAAATATTGTAATTAATGGAGGAGCTTATGCACAAGTAAGTTGGAAACTGAAGGATAAAGAACTATTGTGCCAGTCACAGTAATCCCTCTTGCTTTGCAGTTGGAAACCTGGCCAAAGATGTTGTGAACAAGAAGCTATTTGTCCTATATGTAAAGTATATTGTTTTGTTACTTGGTTTTATTTAGTCTGGTAACAAAAAACTTGTCTTATGAAAGGAAATGTTTGGGATTTATTTATTATTACTCTCGTTTTACCTACAATTATTACTTAGTCTGAGGACAGGACTTGTCTTACATCTCTTTGGCAAGCCCAGAAATTAGCCATTACTTGTGTTCTTAAACTCAGAGGCTGCATTGGGCATCCTACTCGACTGTGGAAACAGAGCTTATGGTCTCCATATCTTCATAGCCCATCACATTGTACAATCACTTACATCACTATAAAGTTGTATAAAAGTATCAGAGATTCTTCTATATATTTTGTTATGGCTGAATTAATGATCTGAGATGGAAGAAAACTGCATTTGCTCCACAGTAAGAAATAGTAGACTATAATTAGTGTGTTCTATTTTAAGAACCAAAACCAAACAAAGTTCTAAAGCAAAGAAAACAAAGCTAAATTAAATACCTAGCCAAAACACTCTTATGTTGATTCCAAAGAGGGGTTATTATAGCAGTAATATATTTAGAAGGTTCTTGTTCATTATTTTTTTTCATCCACATATAAAGGCACTGCACAAATCACAGTTCTATATAACATTTTTTATTATCATTTTACCATCTGGGAAAAGTCACAGAATTGTGAAAATTACTTGCTTCTGTTACACTCTGAGTCACAACCTCCGAGTTATAGCTGTCAACTGCCTCTCCCAGATTTACAAAACTACTGCCTGCTCTACTATTCCATGTCTTACTTGTGCTGTTATTCTTGCAGAAGTACAAGGTTTTCATTTGTACATGTGAAACTTTATCCTGTTTTTTTGACCTTTTCTACGGTATTTCAAGGTAGATGAAATTTTAACCTGGCAGCCCTTCCCATTTTGACTTCTTATGTTTCATGTAATGTAATATTTGTAGTCTCTACTCAATCATCAAACTAAAATAATTAATAATACCACATCAACCTTGGACCACATTTGATGCATCTGTCTGGTTGGAAATGTAGATCGCTGATAACTACTCTCTGAGTATTTTTCTCCCAACACCTGTACATTCACTTTGCAGTAGATTCTTTTCCAAGCTGCCTTTTGTCTATTCTTATGAGGGTATCACCAGGAACAGTGTAAAGCTTGAGGTAGCATGTAGAATATCTGTTGTTTCCTGTCTACAAGACTTGCTACCCTATCATAAAAGTAAATCAGCTTGTTCTGACATGATATGCTTTTGACAAGACCAGCCTAGATGCTATTCACCTTCTTGTGGTCTTTTAGTATTACTTTTTTTTTTTTCTCTGATGAAAAGTTCCTGACTTTTTCCAGGAACTGAAGTTAGGGTAACTGGTTTACAGTTTCCTGGTCTACCGGTCTTTGGAATTTCTTCTGTCTTTCACAATTTCTCAGAAAAATATTACTAACGGCTGTGAAATTACTTTAACCAGTCCTCTATGATTCAGTTTATCTAAGACTCAAATTTGTCCTTTTCTTATTTTACCCTGAATTGTCACCCTACTTAAAGAAATGTAGGGACAAAGACAGTAGCAGTGATGGTACATACAGAGATGTACCAAGGCAAGCACATTTATTCAGAAAGAATCATTTGTACACATGGATATAGAAATACACATTTGAAAGAGTGGAGAGAAAAAATGATCACATACACAAGAACATAAACACTCAGCTGGAAGGATAGAACAGTCCTCTTAAGTTTCCTTTTTGGCAGTGGGGGGAAATACCTATGACACAGGTGATATATTTCTGATTTAACCATCTATGTTAGAGTGAGATGAATCATATTCTAAAGCTGTTCAGTTCTCTCCATTGACTATAAAGGGAGTATAGACAATGGCTTGTATGAGCATATCCATAGTTCATCAAATTAATCCCAGTCATTGCTAAAGTCCATTATAACTATTGGTTCCATCAAACCTCATCTTTCTCTTGCATAGAGCAAGTGTCCATCTAAACACAGTGTACTTTTAGTGTTAGCTTCAAGGAATAGGAGGCTGAAGCTTCATGTCCTAAGCAACTGGCTGGCCAGGTAGAGAACATATCTGTTCTTCCTGCAGGAGAGGGTTAATGGCCTGTGCTTCTTATTTGCTTCAAGCATAAATACAGACTGGGCAATGAGTGGATTGAGAACAGCCCTGAGGAGAAAGACTTGGGGGTGCTGGTTGATAAAAAGCTCAACATGAGCCTGCAATGTGCAAATGCAGCCAAGAAAGTCAACCACATCCTGGTCTGCATCAAAAGAAGTGTGTCCAGTAGGTCAAGGGAGGTGATTCTGCCCCCTCCACTTTGCTCTTGTGAGACCCCACTTGTAGTACTGTGTCCAGCTCTGGAGTCACCAATACAGGAGGGATGTAGATCTGTTGGAGTGGATCCAGAGGAGGATCAAAGATGATCAGTGGGATGAAGAATCTCTCCTAAAAGGATAGCTTGAGAAAGTTGGGGTTGTTCAGCCTGGAGAAAAGAAGGCTCCAGGGAGACCTCATTTCAGTCTTCCAGTATCTGAGGGCGTCTAAAAGAAAGCTGGGGA
>VYZX01033761.1:0-58081 GCA_013401335.1 Brachypteracias leptosomus
GCCAGGGTAAACCCACCACAAGTCTCTTTCTCCGGAGATACTCAAAACCTGCCTGGTTGCAATCCTGTGCAGTCTGCTTTGGGTGGGCCTGCTTTGGCAGTGGGGTTGGACTAGGTGATCCCCAGGGGTCCCTTCCAACCCCTACCATTCTGTGATTCTGTGGCTGCTATAAGGAAGTACACATTGGAAGTGAATAGTCCCCAGAGTAACCTCCTCCAGTCAGTGCAAGTCAAATGCAGTACATGCTCAAGTGCAGTAATCATGTTCTTTTCACAGAAGACTCAGTGGCTGTACATTAATCCTCTGGATTTTTTGGTGTGTTCAGTTAATGGTTATGAGGGAATAGTCCTCTTTTCCAGGTACAATTCCAGAACAATGTTTTGATTTTCAAACATGACCATAAACTAAATAACCACCTTTAACCATACAACAAAATTTTCACTTTAATAGATGGCTTTTAATTCTGCTCAAATCCACTAGATGGCGAGCACTTCATCCTTGTAGCAGATTATGTGAGAATGGGAATGCTTGACTGAAGGTTTCAAAAGCTCTAATGAACAAGATATACTTTACTGCAGTGAAAAACCCTTTTCACAATGCAATGTTAGCTGTAATGTAATGTAACACCATCGAATTCCTCCTTACAGAAAGAGAGATTCTGAGATATACAATGTTTTGTCAAAAAAAGATAAGCTGTTGTGGATTTTGATCCAAAGATGAAAAACAGAGTTTTCCATGCTATGGCAGAAGTTATTTTGTACTGTAGTTTAACCATCTAGTTCACTGGGTAGTGGGTTTAGAAAAATACCTAAAATACCTAAGATCTAGGTCCCTATAAGTATAGATGATGAAATCTTGAGCCTGGTGAAGGCATAGCACATTAAAATGTGTGGAATGTGGGATTTTATAACTCTTAAGTGATCCTGAAATAGCAAACTCTTTTTGGTTTTTTCCTGCAGAAACAAACGTAGACTCTTTGCCAAGCTGAGTGCTGCTTATTTTATGGGGTTTTTCTGTGACTAACATTTTTCCAAGCAGCTAAAAGTGTTCATTTCTGTTCCAGATCTTATGACATGATTTTCAAAACCAGGGAAGAGGAGGTTGAAGACAGAAGGCTTTTATTACCCTATTTATCCACTGGAAAACATGAAAAGACAGTGATTTTTCTAAAATTAATCTTAAAGATTAAATAACTGTCTAAAACTTCAGACCTGTGGAAATACATAATTCATTTCAAATGATCCTACTTTCATGGTTCACTGTCATTTCAGTGTTGCATTTTATAATTTTCAGTTTAGAAAAGGATGAGAAGCCAAGGTAGAAAAGCCAAGACCAGACACTGAGAACAATATGATTATTTTAAAGCAAGTTTCTAGAAATCAATAGAGGATTTGTGTTTATTTAATTTATTTCTATGTTATATATGTTTGTAAGAGTTGAAAAGAATAAAGTTGATGTGGTCCTCTAAAAAGTAAACATCAGGTAATTTGATAAAGAATGAGGACACAGATGCATGCTTTTTAAATCAGGTAGCTGGGATTGTATGTCAAAACTTCTGGGTTTGAGACAAAATAGCTTTGTCTACAAATTTTAATGATGGTGTGTTGGATTCTCTAAGGATCATCTCTGAGTTTAAATGAAAGATAATTAAGATCATTGAGGAAGTTAATTAGAGAATCATTTCTTAGCTCAACTTCAATCCAGATGAAGTTATATTTCATACCTAATGAATCTTAATTAGAACAATGATTGAAGGTCCAGTGAAGTCTTCTGGGTAGACTTGAGTAGATAAAAGCATTGCATATAAAGCTGCGGTGTTCTCTCCGTTAAGAAGTACAAAATATATACTTTGTGTGGAATAATTATCTCCATTTACTTAGTAAAAAACACATTTAAATCATAGTCCTTCCTTTTGTCTTTATCATTTGTTCTGCGCCAAGTAAAGAAATCTGCTACTTATGTCTTTGTCCTGTTATCCTCTGAATGCATTTCTGGACAAGTTGCGTATCTTTTAGTCACCCCAGTTTTCTTACCTGTTATTTTGAATTCATTTGCCCTCCTAAAGTGTGTTCAAAAGATAGACTAGTCAATATTTGCTTGTATTTCATTTGTCTGCTAAGTCATTCAGGGAACAAGAGTGGCCTGTGCTGCTCTTGTCCATTCCCATGGAAAGACAGAAATTAGGATGTTTGGTGGTATGATTTCTCCACAGAATTTCTAGCACTGATTGTCACTGCCCTGCATCGTCTTTTATAGTCGGACTGCCATATGGTGTCTCTTCTCTGCTGCTGCTGAGATAAACTCTCTGGGAAGAAGTTTCCAAATTTTTACCATCTTTGTACAAGTTGGTAGGGAAAATGGTATTTCCAGTGGTATGCCCAAACTTGAGTACAATACTAGTAGTCATAGTCACCTTTTACATTGATGTAGATCAAGCAAGAAGCGGGATGCAATCTCATTTCTTCCTTTCTAAGTCTGCTTGGATTGTTGAGGCTCTAATGTAGCAAGTGGAAGTTCGATAGAGCTTCCTTATAACCAGTTGCTGGTTTGACCTACTGTGCTTGTGAACAACAACATGGTTCAGACAGGGACCACAGACAGTGCCATAGGAAAGAATGTCTTTTTTCTTGCTGCTGGTGTCAAAGTAGCCAAGTAGTTTGAAGGAGTTCAATTTATAATGAAAGACTGAAAACATGAAAACACTAACGTCTGAAAAAGGATGAAATCCAAAACTCAGAATTTTCTAAATGGCATAAAATTCCAGAAAGTAATTTCAAAGTCCAGCCCTTAATAAAAAACCCCACAGAACAGCAATGAGGGTGACACAAAGTAAGGCAGATTATACCAGTACTCTTGTTAAACTTTTTTTTCCCCGTTTTATATCCGGAGAGTATTTACATCTTCCAATTGGTATTAGCCAGAAAACAAAAGAAAATAAGCCAAAACAAATTCCCCCCTCCCCAATTTAAATCTTTTTTCTCTTACAGAGCTGCCTCATGAAGAGCTATTTGGAAAGAGCTGCTGTTTGCTGGCATTCATGAAGAGCTGCAGTTCACAAAGGGCTGCAGTTTGCAAAGGGCTGCCCTTTGTGAAGTGCTGCTAAATATAAGCTCCTGTCCCAGTTATGTGCCAGTTCATGTCATAGTCATGTCACAATTTGTGTCACAATTACAGATGGAAACTTACATGGTAACTTTCTGAAGCAGATTGTGTGTACTTTTTAATATCAAGACGAGCTATTTCTTCTCTTCTGGGTTCCATGAGTAGCCTTTCCAGCATACTTTGTTCTGATGTTACATCCTCCCACTGATTTTTTCCTTGATTCTTGACGTGTCTCTTTACCAATATTCTCATTTAAAAGTAGGCATTCCAGTTACTCTATATTATTTCCTAGATTTCATAAATTTTGTAGAAAAACATGTGTGGGGGTTTTTTTATAAAAATACACAACTTTCCAAGCAGCATTCCTTTCCCCTAGATTTCTTTTGTTATGGTGTAGAAATAAGCTATAGTCATTACAGCTATAGAAATATTTGCACAGTAATTTCATAGAATCACAGAATGGTTTGGGTTGGAAGGGACCTCCAAAGGTCATCTAGTACAATCCCCCTACAATAAGCAGGGATGTCTCTAACTAGGTCAGGTTGCTCAGAGCTGCATTGAGCCTGACCTTGAATGTCTCCAGGGATGGGGCCTCCACCACCTCTCTGGGCAGCCTATTCCAGTGATCAATCACTCCCATATTAGAGAACTTTTTTCTAGTATCCAACCTAAATCTACTTGTGAATGTTCATGTTTACCAGATGATGATGAAACTTGTCTTCACTTATGGTGGGAGGGACTTTGTCTCCCCAGTCCCTGTCTCGCAGGCCACACATTTGAGAGCTATGGTGAGAGAGGTTGCCAGTGAAGACTGAGGCAAAAAAATTGGTGAGAACCTCAGCCTTCATCTCAAGCATGATGCTGCATATTCTCTGATTGCAAATATGCTTTAAGTTTCCATCCCCAGCCAACCATTCTTGTTTCTGCAGCAGTTTGTAATCTCCTCATTTATGCCAATGCCCTACTCGCAGAATTCTGGAAGAAGCAGCAAAATGCTGCTAGAGAGAGTGATCATCAAATTAACCCATCTGTGGTAGACATTAATCATTAAATAGGGAAGTTGCCTTATTCCAGTTGATAGTCTTCTAGGAATAATGCTAGACTGGTAGTCAGCCTCCTTAACAACCCAGGTGTGAAACAGTCAAAAATCACTCTGCTCCCAGGCAAGGCTGTCATCCTAAAACTACACAGCTGTGCTTCCAGGCAAAAGGGCCTGGAGGAACATTCTGCTGTTTTCACTCTGGCTCAGGGTCATCACAGCAAACTCTGCTTGTGGGACTGTGTGCTGGCAACTTCTCACTTGTACAGAGCTCAGCGTCATCTTAAACCCACCTGCACACATGTGGGATTTGTGTCAAACCAAGCTGTGAAGACCACAGCTTGGGGCTCATGTGCAAAGCAGAGCAAAACACAAACTTAGGCTACTGAGTTATAGGCCTGTCCAATTTTTACCATCTACTAGCAACAAAACTATAAAATCACATTTTTTCTAATGTCTTGACATTACATATAGATAGGGGCTTGCTATGTTTCAATGTAAAACTGAGCTTATAATTACAGATAGATAAAAATAAACCGTTTCTTACCTTTATATGTATTTCAGACTGTTAGAGACTTACTACCATAAAGATTAATCCATTTCCCTACATACTTCAAATAGTAGGCTATTTTAAAAAAATTGTTCATTGGTGCTGAGAAACGCCAACCAATACTGTCTGGAATAACAAATACCTCTTCTTCAGTCAGATTGAAAGACCTTTAATGTCACTGCAAGGCTTAGGTATTTCTTTTTATTTTAGAAGGCTTCGGGGTCAGGCTTGATCCACAGAAAAGGAGATAGCTTGAAGTTTCCCTCCACTTGTCCCCTGCAGCTCTTCAATCAGAGTCACTGAGAAAGGAGAGTCATGAAGAGGAAAGAAGTGCCATTAAGAACTCATTTATGTTGCGCTATACCTGACCTCTCTCAGCAGGGCTATCAAAAGAGATAACCACTTGAAGGTGCTCAGGCTTCTCTCAGTTTTGCTGGAAGAGCACCTGAGTAGGCTGCTTATTGCCAACCTCTTATGCTGATAGTCTCTAGAGCTGCCCAGTAAGAAATTTTGCTTCCAAAACCATATTTTTCAGAGTAAGGACTAACCCTGGAAGAAGAGCCTTTCTTTTGAGGACTAGAAAGTCATTAAATTATTTTGTTAAACATTTTAATTAAATTCATTCTAAATGTTGATAATTTTAACACATTTACTGCACAAATAAAATTGCTGGGACCCACCATAATTAGAAGCGCACCTAAAGAAGAGCAATGTCCCAACTGATGTTCCCCACTCAGAAAAAAGCTCTCTAGGGCATAAAGTTTGTCTAAAAAAGCAGGCCCTAGATCTGATGGCTGTAAGATTATCCTGTCAACTCTATGAGATGAATGAAATATAAGACACACTTTGAAACTGAACTGGGATATTTGGTTGCTTATTAAGGTGTATTATCACTGAACTTTATATTACTGTTTCAAATTCTAGCAATTATCTTCCTAACTACATTTTATTGGTATCACAGAATCACAGACCTTTAAGATCATCAAATCCAACCATTACCTAACTCTACCAGGCCCAGTGCTACAACATATTTTTGAGCACCATATCTGGATGGCTTTTAAATACATCCGGGGATGGTGATTCAACCACTTCCCTGGGCAGCCTGTTCCAGTCTTTGACAACCCTTTTGGTATAATAGAAGGTTTTCCTAATGTCCAACCTAAACCTCCCCTGGCGTAACTTGACCCCATTTCTTCTTGTCCTATCAGCTGTGACTTGTGAGAAGACACCAACACCCACCTCCCTCAACCTCCTTTAGGTAGTTGTAGAGAGTGGTAAGGTCTTCCTTCAGCCTCCTTTTCTTCAGACTAAACCCCAGGTCCCTCAGCCACTCCTCATAAGACTTATACTCAAGACCCTTCATCAGCTTTGTTGCCCTTCTCTGGACTTGCTCCAGCACCTTTGTGTCTTTCTTATACTGCGTCGCCCAAAGCTAAACCCAGTACTCAAGCTGGGGCCCCACCAGTGCTGAGTACAGGGGGACAATCACTTCTCTAGTCCTGCTGGCCACACTATTCCTGGTGCAGGCCAGGATGCCATTGGCCTTCTTGGCCACNTAAAGCATCTCACCAGAGCTGCTCTGCCTGCTCCTCTTTCACTCAGTCCAGAGAAGGCTCAGGTTTCTCATGAAATCTAAATACATGACAATAGAAGAGCTGTCATGTGTGCACAGAGAAGCTAAGGTGTGTTTCCAACTGTTGCCTTAATTGTGTTACTTTTATTGCTATTTCTTGAATTACCTCACTGTACATCACTTCTACATTACCAGATAAGTTGTATAAGATAGCAGATAAGTTGTATAGCCTTATTTTAGTGTTTAAGCACCTGTGGTACCACCACTTAAGTGTCAAGTTAAAATTTGTTTCTAGAAAAAAACAAGGTCTGCAGCCTTGAAAACACATTCACAAATAAAATATGATAAAAGGAACTTAGAAACATTTCCTCTCCCCTAAGGCATATAAAGATGGATGAACTGAAATCTAAAAAAAACCCAAAACACCAATAAATAAATTTCTTGAGCATTCTAGGAATGTTCTTGCTCAGCTCAAGGAATTATGCAAAGCAGATACCAGGACTGACAAGAAGAAGGCTGTGGCAACATCAGTGGAAGATGCAGAATAAAAAATCTGCACAACTGAATATTCCTTTGTAGAAATAAATACCAAGATAATTTGTATGAATACTGCAATTGCTGATACAAACCAGGAATTTTCCCATAAAGGTGATGATTAGGCAAATAACCCATGTACACAAGCATATATATGAGTCTCTCTGATTGTGGTAATCATATCATGCAAATTAGGTGAATGACTGTATGAGGTTTTTCAATAATAGTGTGTGCAGGGAACTTATTTCAGTAAAGGCTTACAGATTTAAACTTTGGATAACTATAATTATTATCCTTTCTCAGTAAAAGCATTTGGAAACTTGACAGAAAAAGCAATCTGACAGCAAGGCTGGAGTCTTAGGGGGAATAATATTACTTAGAGAATTTTGTGTGGGAGGTTTAACATTTGTTCTGCTTTCCTCTTTTCTCTCAGGAATATAAAACAAATATTGGGCTGGTGCCATGGGAACTAGAGAGGCATTTGCTTTTCTGGAAGCCCTCTTTTCTGCATTAACCTCCAGCTAAACACTATTGTAGAATTCAACTCTTTTTTTGTAGATTGCATATTAAATATAATATAGAGCAACACGTCTGAAACTGAACAGTAAGTTATGTGAAGTTTTCATATAGCTGAATCACTGAACCTTTTGGGAGGGTAATCTAGCTCTAAATGGAAAAAGATTTGTGATGACTCCTCTGACAAGGAAACCAAGAGTCAGGTGCAGTTATTCCGAAGTTTTTATACCAGAAATATGTATTTCATTATCCACAGAGGTTATTCCCTTCTAAACAAACTAACAATGAACAGGTTTCTCACCAAAAAAAGTGAGTAATCAGAAGCAGAATTTGCAAACTTATCCTAGAAGCATTAACTTTCTGCTAATGTTTCATTTGAAGAAATGAGACAAGAACAACAATCTTTGACCTGGGAGAAATAAAACACACACAAAACAAAACAACACAACACTCTTCCCCCCCCTGCCCCAAGCTAGTTTTCCTATCTTTTTCTGAGGAGGATGCTAGAAGGTAGCTAACTTTGGCAGGCCTCAGAACTCAGGGGGATTCCTGCTGTCCCAGCCTGCCAGATGCAAACCCGCTGCAGCTCTGCATCCCCAGGTCCAGTCACTACCAAGACTGAGCATGTTTGCCCAATAGGACTAATAGCACAGCTGGCCCTATAGGTCGCAACAGTTACAAACAGTGTCTGATTTGTTAGTATCCACACACATAATCAAGCACATATATGCAGAAAATGATTAGGAACAGGTTAATATGTCAGGACAGAGTACAGTGATGGCTCAGTCAGACAAGAATATTGAGCAGACACCTATTTACGCACAACTGACCTCTTATGCACTGTTTCGTTTATTTTGCCACACTCGTTCCTCTTCAACCCATCTTAGTCCCTACCTTTCCTCAGTTTTGATCATTCCCTTTAAAAATCCCATAGTAACTTTCACATGATCCCAAAATTCTCTCCCCCCTGTATCAAATAACCCCTCTACCCTTGCCCTATACCCCTTTGGGCAATAACCTCCACAAGACATTTTTGGGGAGAGTTTCTTTCCTCCATCTTAGTGGGTTTCACTCAAGGGTGAAAGTACATGGGGGGAAATATTGGTCCTAACTCCAATCTGTGTGGACAGAAAATTGTGTCCCTAGCTACTTCAGTCTCACTCTGGAGGCATCAGTGCTCATCTTGTCTGTGTTTAGAAATAACTGCCTACTGGAACTATCACTGTATGCCTTGCAGAAGAGCAAGAAAGCAAGGAAGCAATTAGGCAGAGCCACAGCTGTGCTTTTTCTGGAAGTCACTCACATGGCAGAGTTTGGAACTTGTGGGTGCTCTCTTCCTCGTGACATGCAGCCAGGTTTCAGCTGCATCAGGCTGACAAATCACTTGGTCCCTGGATACATCAGCTTCTGCATCTGAAACAAAGAAAATTCTGCATAACCTTGTGCAGTCCCAGACACGTCATGAAATCAAAAAGGCACATTTGTGCTTGCATATGAATCCAGAGGGAGCCAACAGAGAGCAAGGGAAGAGCCAGAGGCAAAGAGTTAGGCAGGCAGATTTATATAAAAAAACCCATTCCCTTCAGTTTTCAAAAGAACTATAGCCATGTCAGAGCGGTCATACTGAAAAACAATGCATCCTCCTCCCTTGTTACACCTCTACTGAGTACAAACCTACATGCTACATTACAGTATTGATTTTCGGCCTATTGGCTCTCAGGAAAACCAGAGAATAGAATATAGTTCTTCCTTCTGGGACAAACACTGCCTGCTAGTATGTGGCGGAGACCGTGAACCTCAATTCCATTCCAGTAACAATTCCAGCCCAGGCTGCTTTGCAATGTACTGAGTTTCCTGAAGTCCCTGAGTCCTGGCAGCAGGAGGAACAGAGCTAATCAGGGAAGGGGGATGAGCTGGCAGTAGGTGGATATCACAGCACAGGCACTGTTACCAGTGAGGATGCAATCCCACAGGATTTGAACACAGCAGGCATGCAGGATGCTGAGAATAGGGTCTATGGGAGGTCCCTAGCAGGGCAAAGCAACCCATAAGAGCCAGAGTCCACCCACAAACAGAAAGAGATGAGGCCAGATGCAGGACTGAGGACCAGGGTACAATACATGAGGCTCATGTAGTAGACAAACCACATACAACATAGGCCTGAAGCCAGAACTTCAAACAGGCATACCAACAGCCCAGCTTGGGCCAGGGCTTTGATAGTGCTCCTGGGCAGAGCATGTGGGTGGAGCCCCCACCTGAGGCTGCTCAGGGCCCTTATGGTGGCCCTGGTGCACTCAGAGCCTTGACACCCAACTGATGGCGTGAGCCTCTTTAAAACTAAATGGGCTAATGCCACCTCAAATGTACTTCATCGTGTTGTCTCCACATTTTGAAACAAAATAGAACGTGCGTGAGCCTAAGATTGTCCACAAACCTGCTTTGCAGCTGTTGCAATAGTTTAAATAGTTGTACTCTTGTCTAACGTGAAACCTTCTTCTCATGACTGTCTGGATTTGAGAACCTTCTGAAGGCAATTAGTCAGATTCAGAAATGGGAGGTGAGCCAGGTTTCACTTCTCTGAAGGTACCCATGTCATTCACTCTGTGGAGTTCTTTAGCCTGTAAATACAATTTTTTTTCTTCTTTTGTCTATCTCTACCAGGCCCACTTCTACACCATATCCTTGGTGTATCTAGACAGCTTTTAAATACATCCAGGGGTGGTGATTCAACCACCTCCCTGGGCAGCCTGTTCCAGTCCTTGACAACCCTTTTGCTATAGAATTTTTTCCCAATGTTCAAAGTAAACCTCCCCTGGTGTAACTTAACGCCATTTCCTCTTGTCCTGTCAGATGCAGTTTGTAAGAGAAGACCAATGCCTGCTTCCCTACAACCTCCTTTTAAGCAGTTGTAGAGAACCTTAAGGTCACCCCTCAGCCTCCTCTTTTTCAGGATAAACAACCCCAGTTCCCTCAGCCACTCCTGATAAGACTTATCCTCAAGACCCTTCACGAGCTTTGATGTTTAGAATTATACCAAGGACTGATGTGTGCAGACCAAGGTCACTGCTAACGCTTGTGTATCACATTGGGGGGTGCAGAAAATGAAAGGTCGCACCTGTGGGGAGGAGCAGCCAGGACAGGTGACCCTAAACTGACCAATGAGGGATTCCATCCCATACACGTCATATTCAGTATAAAGCTGAGGGATCATAAGGGTCTCAGCCCTTCTTGGCCTTGCCCTCCTTCTCCCTTATGATCTTTTCTTCTCTGGCCCTCTCAGCCCTTCTCCTGCCTTCTTCTTCCTTCTTGTCAGTGGCTGGCATCTGAGGATGACTCCGTCCATTCTCCCTTTGATCCTGATTCGTGTGCTCCTGAACCCAGCTCCTGAACCCAATTCCCATCTGCAGCTGAGCCCAGTCTGTGGCTTTGCCAGTGCCTGCTCCACAGCCTCAGTGGTGACAGTGATGTAATTGTCCTCTGGGGGAGGTTGGGTTCAATACTGGTTTTGTATATATTCCATTTTATTATTATTATCTTCATTTAAGCTGTTTTTGTTTTCTTTTCTAATCCAGAAGCCTCTCTTTCATTCCCTTCCTCTCCCATTTGGGAGGGGAGGGGGCCAACAGCGATCCATAAGTCTCTCTCCCTTACCCTCTTTCTCTTCCTCTATTTGGGAGGGAAAGAGGGGATAACAGAGTCTGTTGTAGGTCTAGCAGACAAACTCTAAACCTCAACACAGGTAGAAATGAAAAACAGTGTTACCTTTAAGTGGAGTTGTCTTTACATGTATTCCTAGACTTTCAAGCTACACCTTCCACACATCAGGTTTAACTTTGCTAGATCAACATTTTGCAAAGGGGCAAGGTCTGATATAAGCCATAGAGAGTTGTCTCATCCTTGAGCTCTACATTACCTCGTCTGGTCTGTATGCTGATGTCAGGAACACTATCTTGACTATTGTGCCTCACAGGTATGTCCCTGGTCCACCCATCACCATCCCTCCTCCAATGCACCATATGCCAGCTGCCCAACTTCTCCTTCCATCTGTTGATGACTGTTACAGTCCAGCCTACAAACATCTCAGTCTGGTTTCTGTGTTTATTTCATTCCAAATATGCAAAGTATACTTCCCTGAAAAGGTCAGTCTCTTCCTAGTTGTGGGATGGCCTTTACAAGGACAGCTTTTTGATCCAAGTGAGCATCTTCTGAGAAGTATGTAAAAGGCAAGCTTGTTATTTGTCTCCTGCTGAGAGATTCTCTCTGCTCATACCTCAGGACTGCATGTTGGAAGTGTGAATGGGCTCTTACAGTCCTCCTCCCTACCAAAAGCTCCTGTGGAGTCGTAGCCCCTTCCAAGAATTTCTACTGGAAAGGATTTCTGGATGTCATCTAGTACAACTCCTTGCTCAAGGTAGGACCAAATTAGATCGGATTGCTTATGGAATATGTCCAAACAGAATTTTTGAAGCAATCAGTCCCACTACCTGCTGTATTTGCTTACATGCATACACATGAGCACTCCTGTGCCAATTTCTTGCAGCTGACATTGGAATATGCTGGTCCTGCCATTCTGATGCTAGTAAGATACACAGAGCTAACCTGTAAAAATCAATTTTCTTTTATCCTACATGCCTGTGATTTTATCACTGCATTTCTTGACTGAATGACTCTGAATTGTAGGTCTAGGTTTTTCTTGTCACAAACACCTATATGAACAAATCTTTAATTAATATGGCACATACATAGATGTGAGTGCATATCTACAATTACTTAATATGATCAAATTATCTTAATTATGAATGACATACTATATTATTATTGTAATAAATTGTGCATTATATTATACATAGCTACATTGACTGACTGTAATTTATACATGGGTAACACATTGTACTGAACAAGGAAATAAAACTGCTCTACTCTGTGCGTTATTGCCATATTTAGCACAGCTGCACATGTGGTGTTTATACAAAGGAGCCAGTACTTATGTCTGCATTATGGTAAGTAAATTCCTCTACACTTAATATTCATATCAGGGAAATGTGAGGCATTAGCTCTAGTGAAATAAACCTTCTGTTTATCTGCAGGCGAGCAACTCTCACACACCACACACTGCTTTGCTCCCGTGCCTCCATGTGAGCCTGGGGAGAACAGCCTTTGATAGGAGCATGTCCATCTGCTGGGACCTTTTTGATTTCTTAGAGAACTTTCCTCTTTCTGTCATAGACTAAACCATTGCGATAGTGAGCTGTGAAAGTGTGACTGATAAAATTAATCTCTTTCAAAATCAACAAAGCACATCAGTTGGGAACAATTTGTAGTTTGGACTAAAAGTGGCTTTTATAGCAAGGTTTAAAAAGTAACAGGAGCTGAGGAAAACTGACAATTTTCTTAAGCATTCGGCTTGAATGAGGGTGCACATTACCTTTTGAGAAGAAAGTC
The DNA here is from genome assembly GCA_013401335.1 of Brachypteracias leptosomus. Classification (NCBI taxonomy): domain Eukaryota; kingdom Metazoa; phylum Chordata; class Aves; order Coraciiformes; family Brachypteraciidae; genus Brachypteracias; species Brachypteracias leptosomus. Next base: position 12,757 of record VYZX01033761.1, read on the forward strand.
TATTTTCTGAGGAGGTGAAGTTTGACCTTTAGAAAACTTCCTCAGGCTTCCCACATCTTCTATCCTCTATGCAGATAGGCACATTCCTGAGACAGATACTGGTTTTATTCAGGCAAACTTTATTATTATCACTAAGTACAGTTAGTTAGAACTCTTTCAGCTCAATATTTTTTGTTTATACCACTTTGTGAAATCATCACTTTGCGAAATCATCACTTTGCAGAAATACTAACTTTAAAAGTATTTTTTTAATATACACAAAAGTGTTTTTACCTGAAGCTTTTCAGTTCCAGCATGATTCCAGTCAAGACGTAGCTGAAAAATACCAAAGAAGAGCCAACATAATGGGCTGGGATGACTGAGGTTCAAGCCTCTGATTTCAGGGCCTACTCTAGACACCAAGATATCAGGAATAAGGTCATCTGTAGTAGTGGACTGGAAGAGAAGACCAAGACCTCGCTATCTGCATTGTCTCTGGCAGTCTGGGTATTGCCATTGATGGAAGTGTGGGGTTGTGTGACGAAGGAGCTGTGATAGTACTGAGAGAGGAAAGAAGCAACTGCCAGAAGCAGCAACTCTTGGACAACTCCTCCCATCCCTCTACTGGCACTATGGTCAGGAAGATGGACAGTCCAGACCCTCTCAGCCCAGTTGTCCATCCAAGCTATGCCTTTGTATTTCTTACAGTCTTCCTTACAGCAAGCTTAACTTGTGTCCTTATCCTTTGGATGATAGCAAAATCAATTTTAACTTCATTGCAGAGAAGGTGCAAACCATCTTTGTCTGAACGGAACGAACCGTGGTAGGTTTCTCACACCTCAGGCTATAGTCTGAAACTAGGATAACAAGAATGGAAGGCCCTTAACACTAAAGGGCAAAATGTTCTCAAAGGTTAAAATAAATAATCATAAACAAGCCACAGTGATTAAGAGCAATATCAAAAGACAGTAAAATTCTGTCAACCTTTGTAAATAATGCCTCATTACACCTTCTTTACTTAAACCAGAGACAGATCTGGAAAAAGATCAAAATAAGTATTCCCTATGTAACCTATGGGGATTTTAATACTAAAAAGCACACCTCCAGGAGAAGAATTTAAATGTAAATGTAAGACCATCTTAGTATAATACCATTCTGTGAATTAGGTAATAGTATAATTAATTAGGTAATTAATGGAGCATGTGTACAAAGATTTGTGATGTAAAATCCAGTAACTAATCATATATAATTTCCTTGCCATTTGTACTGTATGTAATCTGCTACTGTTTGAGTTAATGGTGTGCTGGATTTGTGATTTATCACCTAGCAACTGTTTCTGCAGAACCAAAATACAGCAAATATCTTGACTCCATGTGTCGTTAGCTTTGCACACTGTGTAAAAGAACCTTTTTTTGAACAACACAAATAGCTTCATACTTAGTACATATGCTTTCACAGGTCTCACTTTTGGGCACTTGACTCCTACCTGTGCAATTTAGGGCTAAATTGTAAGGCTGCAACACCCCTGCACCTGGATTGAGAGTGCAGAAATACTGAATTCAGTCAGTAACTGAGTTCAAAGCTCCTGCTTTTCAAATTCTGATTTGTAGCTCATTCCTCAGAGAATATTCTAACTTATTTGAAAGCTGGACTTTTTTTTTTTTTTAAGAGAACACATTAATAAAACACACTAGAAATATGTGAGTGATACTTAGGGTGTATGAAACACTGAAAGTGCAGCTGCCTTAACAATTCCTCTCAGAACTCTGGGAATTCAGGATCTTAATTTCTTACATTATCCAGGGTGTGTCCCAGTTTGCTTGGTTATTCCATTCCCTCCACCTCTGTCAGAGGTTTATGCTTCCTGAGCCAGAAAATCCAGGGATTTCTCAATGTTTAGGATCTGAAGAAGGCAGTGAGATTCTTGACTGATTCCCTTCCACTAAATCTCTCATAAAAGGATATGACAGTATATGACTTTAAGATGTCAGAATCTTGTCTTATTAGTGCGAAAGCAATTGAATTTACCTAAATCTCCAGCATCAAAACCACAATAATCTGTTTCTTAAATATAAATGCCATTATTAAATAGGCAAATTGATTTCACAACAGTTAATACTAATCCAATGGGGAAGTCTTAGATAAAACATTCTGAAATCAAAAGTATAATTAGGGACAAGGTCACTCTATATATCACCTGTGATTGCTATACCTAGCAAAATCAATATTTCACTATAGACAGGAAAAGAGTATCCAAGTAAAAACCATGTCTGCAAATTAAGTTAAGGAAAGAAAGATACACAATGAAATATTTCCCATCAATGATAATCAGCTAGTGTTTTGAGTAAATCTATTGCACTAATCAAATATACTGAGCAGATTTACTGGACGAAAATAAACAATTGATAGTTCCTTACTCATTGTACTGTACTTATTCATTTCATCATTATGTGCAAGATGGCGTCTGCATAAACTGGAATACATCTTGTATTGTTTTCTTTGTTTTGCCTTACATGTAGGGGAAGAATTTTATGGCATGATGGGCTTCTTGTGGTGTCCAAAACTGATGAAAAGAAAGAAAGAAAGCAGTCTTTCTCTTCTTCTCCTTCTGTTTATGCCTGTACATCCATGCAAATTCCTTTTCCTGACTCTGGCTCTCAACTTTCATGCAATAAGCCAAATGTCACTTGGTAGAAAACTAGTGCAGCAGAAATGGACAGAACAATTCTTTGTCAGTTTCATGAGCTCACTAAAATGTGTGTGAGTGTGAGAACTGATGAAAGACCATGGAAAGAATTGCACTGCTGGAAAACCTCATTTCTAGGCTTTGGCTTCACAGCAATTGAAGTCAAACTAAGTGCTGATTGGCATGTTCTCACCTATCTGGCTGCCCCTGGCTGTGAATTCCTGTCCTTACCCTCCACCTGACTCTGATCTTGCTCTGAGTCTTCAGCTGCCTAAGTCTTTGGGAAATTACACATTTTTTGTTGGATCAGCTTTCCTGATGGCTCACAACAACCCCTGATCTCAAATCTCAGTGAGGATGCCAGTGTAGCTGGTGCTAGTGGACAGGAAAGGTTTTGTGTCAGTGTGAAGAACTTGATTTTTCCCAGGAGACTGGCCCTGCCTCTGCGATGTGTGCTCATTAAACTGTGTCAATTTTTTTGATACTACTTTTCTTAATCAAAAATAAAAGGTGTACTGAAAGCACACAACCATTTTCTTGTGAGTGGAAAGTATGTGAATCCCCTGCAAGTGATTGTTCTGCCAGCAGAGGATTTAGTTCCTGCAGAAAGCTTTGTGAAGTTAATTTAGCGTCTCCTCTTGCTTTAATGAAACTAGAAGTTTATCAGGATTCTGAACACCTAATCCTGAGATATGAACCAGATGTTTTATCCACGTCTGTGTGCTATTCTTCTTTTATAGTAAAAAAAAAAAAAGAGCCACTGAAGTCATAGTCTCTCACAGAGCCACCCTGGGCAGGCGATAGAAGAAGACACCAGGGCTACCCATAACTCTCACTGTTGTAGCCTAGTCTGCAATGGCCCTAGTTCTGACAGTAACCTTTCTCTTTCATGGTGCCTCCACATTGCCCAGTGTAGTAACAAGGCAACTGTGTGTGGAGATCTCAATTTCTCTAGAAAATTTCTGCTTACTAGTTTTAGACAAAGTGAAGTGGGTTTGCTTTTTTGAATCAAGACCTTCAATAACAGAGGTGGGAGGCAGAGTCAATGTGCACAGACTGTGGAACAATGAAGTGCTGGGGCCTGGGCTGTGGGCCCCGAGTTGGAGTTGACCTATGGATGAGTCACAACACAGGAACGTGGGTTTTTTCCCCAAGGCCCCAGAGGCAGAACCTGGCCCACCTGTGTGAGGCCCCAACTGCCCCCAGGTGATTGTGGTTGGGGTGGTGGGCGAGGCCAGAGAGATATCAACCAGGAACCAGATCAGTCTGAGAGGAAAGAGGAACTGAACCAGTTGTGGAGAAGCAACTGAAGAAAGAAGAAGCAACAAGGAGCTGATCAGTTTGAAAAGAGTTCCTGCTGGGGGTCATTTGCTGAGCTCTCTCTCAGTGATGTGTTCCCCCTTGGCTGATTCAAGACAGAGAAGAGCAAACAGATGAAGAATAAAAGATGCTGAGGGGATGTTGCAGAGTTTGGTGTTGGCCTGAGGAAGGAAAGAGCTGGCAGCACAAACAAGCAAGGCAAAGTTTATTTTTGGTACAGGTAAGACTGACAAAAAAGTGTATCTTGCAAATGTATTGGAGGGAATATTCTTCCACTGATGGGAAGTCAGATTGAAGAGTTCCACTTCTTTGGTTGATACTTTAAGTATCAGATACAAGTGTAAAAAACAAATGCTCATCCAAATATAGTATTCTGGAGAGAATAGTAAAATATCCCCAGGTAAGAGTGAATGTAGATTTTGATTCCAACAATTAATTACTTCTACCTTTTCTATATTATTATTAAATATCTATAATATTATTTAAATGACTAATCTGTTTGCAGGTTCTGTATTTGGAATGTGACATGGGTAGAGTAGATTGAAGGGGTTTTTATATATATATGATGAAATTTTCTAAGTTTTTCCTGTCACTTTTTGCTTTTCAGCAAGTGCTCTCAGGCACGGTAAATTTTCAAGATCTGAAATTTCACCTACAAGATGGCTTTCTAGATGCTGCACCACAACAGTTTCATAAAATGCAAGGAATTGCTTAGGAATCTGAATTATTCTTAACTGCAAAATCAAAAGAAAAAAGGAAAGTAAGTACTTACTGACAGTAATTTCTCTATCCTGGAGAGCATCATGCATCTCTCTCAGGTCCTGTTAGTGTTGAAGGCCAAAGAATGTAGTGACACATAAGTACTGGAATGCTAAACGAGGCTGCTCTAGACAAATGAGTCTGCTCTGGACAAACATTCACATTAGTTCCACACAAGATGTTTGCAAAAAATAGTTTTACTAAAATAATAAACATTATTATGTAGGCACTCCTAAACCTATTTAAGTCTTACATTCAACAGCAGAATGGACTTGCAGCTGAGACAGCCACAACCACTCTTGTCAAACACTTTCATTTAGGTGATTGCAGGTATTGCTTATACTGAATTCAAACTATGTGGTGTTTGCAGGAATCCTGGGTCAAACAGTGTCTACAGAGGAAGCTGTATTTTAAGCACATGCATGGAATGCCATACACTGCCAGCCTTGATCTTATACTTCTGGCCTTTGCCTCCTGCTCCACAGGCACTACCCTACCATATTCTATATTCATCTGATCCACTTGTTTTCCTACTTTGTGCAGATATGTCAGATAGGAATTACATTGCAGAAACTGACTAATTTTAATAAAGTCAGTTAAAATCAGTGAGGTTTCAGGTGGCAGACAGAGGAATTAGACCTACAGGAGTGCAAAAAATAGAGGGAGCTGACAGATGCAGCAGTTCCCTTGCTCTGATGATAAGATCTAGAGGGCAGTTCCCAGAAGTAGTAGTTCCTTCAGCAGGTTGTGCAGAAGAAGGCTGTCTAATGAACAGTGGGTAAGTGTACAAAAATGGTAGAGATGTGCCACAGGACATAGTACCCAGCACTAAATGGAGTTTGTGTCTAGGTGTGAGTCCTGATACACAAGTAGCTTCAAAACAGAGAGTGCTCTAGAGGAAGGATGCAAACCCTCCAGATCTGAACCTGCAGGAAGTGTGCCTGTGGCTTTTCTCTGAAGCTGGGGCAGGCAGAGTCAGAATAGAATCATACAGTCATAGAATCAAAGAAGGGTCTTAAGGTTGGAAGAGACCTTAAAGATCATCTACTTCTAATCCCCCAGCCATGGGCAAGGACACCTTCTACTAGACCAGGTTGCTTAAAGCCCCATCCAACCTGGTCTTGAACACATCCAGTGTTGGGGCATCTACAATCTTCCTGGGCAACCTGTTCCAGTGACTCCCCACCCTCAGAGTGAAAAACTTCTTCCCAATTCCTAATCTAAATCTACCCTCTTCCATCTTAAAGCCATTACCTCTTGTCCTATCACTACAAACCCGCATGAAAAGTCCCTGTCCAGCTTTCTCGCAGGCCCCCTTCAGATACTGGAAGACTCTAATGAAGTATCTCCAGAGCCTTCTCTTCTCCAAGCTGAACAATCTCAACTCTCTCAGCCTGTCCTCACAGGAGAGGTGTTCCAGCCCTCAGACCATCTTCATGGCCCACCTCTGGACCTGTTCCTATGTCCCTCTTTTATTGGGAGCTCCAAGCTGGATGCAATACTCCAGATTGGGTCTCATGAGAGCAGAGGAGGAGAATCACCTCCCTCAAACTGCTGGCCATGCTTCTTTAGATGCAGCCCAGGATAGGGTTGGCTTTCTGGGCTGCACTTGCACATTGCTGGTTCATGTGGAGCTTTTCATCAACCAGCACCCCCAGGTCTTTCTCCTCAGGACTTCTCTCAATCCACTCATTGCCCAGCCTGGATTTGTGCTTGAGATTGCCCTGACCCAGGTGCAGAACCTTGCACTTGGTCTTGTTGAACATCATGGGGTTGGCATGGGTCCACCTCTCAAGCCTGTCAAGGTCCCCCTTGATAACATCCCTTCCCTCCAGCATGTTGACCACACTACACAGCTTGGTGTCATCCACAGACTTGCTGAGGGTGCGCTCAATGCCACTGTCCATGTCACCGATAAAGATGTTAACAGCACTGGTCCCTGTACTGATCCCTTCTTCACTGGTCTCCACTTGGACATCAAGTCATTGTCCACAACTCTTTGAGTGCAGCCATCCAGCCAATTCCTTATCCACTGAGTGGTCCATCTATCAAATCCACATCTTTCCAATTTAGAGACCAGGATGTCATGTGGGACAGTGTCAAATGCTTTGCACAAGTCCAAGTAGATGGCGTCAGTTGTTTTTTTATCAGTCAATGCTGTAACTCCATCATAAAAGGCCTCCAAATTTGTCAGGCACAATTTTCCCTTGGTGAAGCCATGTTGGTTGCCATCAATCACCTCCTCATTTTCCATGTGCCTCAGCAGAGCCTTCAGGAGGATCTCTTCCATGATCTTGCCAGGCACAGAGGTGAGGCTTACTGACACGTAGTTTCCCAAGTCTTCCTATTTTCCCTTTTGGAAAATGGAGGCTACGTTTCCCCTTTTCCAGTCAGTGGGAACCTCATCAGATTACCCTGACGTGTCTTTCCCTGCAGGAGACATGTTGGTTGAAAAGCTGTGATACCAAGTTAAAGAACTACAGGAGGAGGTTCGTGGATTGTGCTGCATCAGGGAATACGAAAAGGAGATTGACTCAATTTTGATTTTGTAAATGAGTAATTACAAAGGGTGCAGGGTGAGAAATACAAGATACTCTTTGAGATAGTACCCCTTCTGCTTGGTTTTCTTGTTCTCAAGTGTCTGTACAGAAATGCACACAGCCTAGGAAACAAGCAGAAGGAACTAGAGCTCCACATGTGGTCTCAGGACTTCAGTATCACTGGAATGACTGAGACATGGTGGGATGGGTGCTCAAAAGGCTGAAATGCTGAAGTGGATCAATACTAACTAATCACAAAAGACAGCCAGGAAAGACAGGGAAGCTGGTCATCTATGTGAAGGTGTTTGGATAAATGGAGTGCTTCGGTGAGAGAGATGAGAGTTTAGTTGAGAGCTTATGAGTCAGAACCAGAGGAGAGGGCCACTAGGGGTGACATTATGGTGGGACTTTGTTACACAACAAATGATCAGAGTGAGACAGTGATTGAAGTCTTTTTTAAACAACTCAAGGAACTCTCTGGATCCCAGACCCTCATTCTTAGCAAGTAATATAATCTCACTGACACCTTCTAGAATTGCATCATGATGGGAAGTGAGCAGTGAACATTTCTGGAGAGTATCAATGTCAATTTCTTGATGAGGAATGAGCCAGCAGGAACATTATGAAGCTCAACAAGGACAAAGTCCTGCATCTGGGAAGAACCCTTTGTAATGACACAGGCTGGGGATAGGCTGACTGAGGCAGTTCTACTGAGAAGAACCTAGTGTCCTGGTAGACAGCAAGCTGAACAGGAGCTATCAGTGTGCTCTAGGAGCAGTGAAGGACAATGGTGTTCTGGGCTGCTCCTTTGCTAACAGGAACAGTAGCTTCAAGCTAGAAGATAGAGCAAAGTGATTATCTGCTTTTATTCAGCACTTGTTATACCAGATCTAGAATAGTGCATCCAGTTTTGAGACCTATGTTACAAGAAAGCTATCAATAAATTGGAGTAAATTAATCAGATGGCCAACAGGACAGAGAAGGGATAGAGTGCTTGCTCTACAAAGAGAGGCTGAATGAACTGGTTGTCTCCAGCCTGGAGAAGAGAAAACTTCTGGGATACCTAATAACAGCCTTCCAATGCCTAGACAGGGATCAAGAATATGGAGCTGTGCTCTCTATAGTGGTGCAAGATTGTAAGATAAGTGGCAATGTGCATTAAGTTCAAACAAGAGAGTTTCCAACTGGATATGGGGAGAAACTTCTTCACTGTGAGGATAGTCAAGCATTGGAACAGATCACACAGAAAGGCTATGCATTCTCCAGTCATGGTAGTTTCATGACCAGAATGAATAAAGCCCTGAATAATGTGGTCTAGTTGATGCTTCTTGGAGCAAGGAGTTGGATTAGATGATTTCCTGAGGTCCTTTCCAACCTGAATTATCCGTGATCCTATGATTCAGAGGAGTATGGATTTTTTTTCCCCTCAGCAGTCCAAGTTTCCTCATTGCCACAATAATTTCCATCTGTCTTCTCTGTGTCCACTACCAGTCGTTAACATCAGTGCTTTTGGTCCTGTCTCCAGGAGAGTGTTCTGCTGTTGCTCTTCTTGGGCATCACTCCGAGTAGCCTCAGAAACTTCTGAATTCTTTTGGGAAGCTATTGGTGACATATATGATCCACATGGAACCTTAGCCAAAAATATACTCAGAAGACTTTTCTCAAGTCTTCCTTTGCCCCTAATTCATTCATCTATGGCTGCCAATTACTCTAAATAGTACACCTTGATCAAGCAATGGCAATGGTTCTGAGACTTGAAGACCAATGTACCAACCATTTGATTTATTCCCTCTTTTCCCAAGGAGAATGTAATAGTTGTACTCATTCCAACTGCTAGCTTAGCTGTTTTTAAGATAAATGCTCCAAAACATTGCATACATACTAATGAAGAATGGCACATGCTAGTCAGCTTCCTTCTCTGAAAGTGCTGAAAAAGCCATAGGGAACCTCTGCCTGTCTCCTGAGATTCTGAGAGAAAGGAAAAATGTTACACTATCTGTGGCAACATGGTATTAGAGTGTAAGATCACAAGTTTTACACTAACATGAAGTTAATAAGATGTTCAAAAAGCAGGATGAAATGTCAATAGATTTTACATGAAAAAAAAAAAGTTCCTTATTTCAAAAATACTGATGGAGCTGTAGTTCCTCAGAAGTGTGGTACCTCTGGTTGTTTCGTAAGACTTGCTTGGCAGAATAATAGTAAAATCAAGATACTTATTATTATCCAACATTAAATAAGTCTTTTGAGAAAGTGATGTAGAACATTCTATTAGTTAAAGATGTTTATATACATTTATGATTTCACAATCTGTTTGGAAAGCAATGGCTGTGATAAATAAAGCCTGTTTATACAAAAAAACCCAACCTTTCCCTCCCTCCTGAATTTTATCAAGCACTGCTGGCACTGTTCAGGAAGCATTTCGTATACAATTGTGTCATTTCTTCCATGTTCCATCATGGTTTCTCCCTCACTAAAGTTGTAGAGGATGGCAAGAAAAATAACTCTTAGCAATTTTGCCATCTTTAAGCAGCATGGCATTTTTAACAGAACTGTTGGCAGTTTGAATTACAAATATGTCACCCTTCTGCAGAATGCTTCAGGGCTTTTAAAATGGCACACTACCTGAGTCTCCTGAAATAACCAAGACCTGTTTGTAAGATACTTCAGCCATCATAGGTGAGTCAACATTTGATTCTTCATTTTGTTACTCATTCAACAAGAGTTTGAATTTGAATAAGTTTAAAATTCAGACACTAAATTCACTATATCGATAACTCTGGTATCAGAAAGTCCTGGCAGCTGTAACAGCTACTGCTGTGGCATAATCAAAAACATTAAGACTGTAAAAATAGTCTAGAAATACGGGTGTGTGGGGCCACAGTCTTGAGTTTCTAATAGTCATGTATGCTAATTGTAAGATCCTGAGGAATTGGTGTATAAATTCTGCTTTGTCCTTCTATTCTCTTCCTGATCTTCCAAAGACATAGATCACTGTATTCTAGCAGAGTAGCAAGGAGTCAAATGTGTTGCTGGTTGTTATTTTGTGAAATAACATTGCAATTAAGATTTTTTTAAAAAATCAGGATCAAATCAAATACATTCCAAAGAACATCCCAGAACCTTCAAAGGAAATGAGGCTTATGCAATCCTCCTGCCTTTGTGTGTTGCGTTGCGTTGCGTTATGTTGTGTTTCCACATCCTTTCTGTATTTTTTTTTGGAGGTTTAAGTGACAACAACTGGAATGGGGACCGTAAGTCTGAGCTCAATACTGGAGAAACCAGAGGGTGTGTGAATTGGCTACTGGAGTGATCAGGAGGTTCAGGACAGCTACTGGAAAGACCGTAGGGTCCAAGGGTTGGTTGTTGGTTGGGCCATAGGTCTGGACCAGCTATCAGAGAGAACTGTTTGCTTGTGTGTGTCTCTATGTGTGAGGCAACTGAAAGACCAGGGGATCAACAGGACAGGACCTGGGTAGGCTGCATGTTTAAGGCCAATTAATTGATGGATCAATAGTGAGTGTGTGACTGTGTGAGTCTGAGTACCAGCAACTAGAGTGGGACTGTGTACCTTGGTGGGTTGTATGCCTGAGTGCTGGCAACTGGAGAGACAAGGGAATCCATTGGCCACCTACTGGATAGACTTGTGCATCTGAAAAGGGGAACATATGCGTATACCTCCAAGTATTCATTAATGGGCTTCCATCCTAATCAGTCACAGGGAGAAACAGGATGGTGGTGTCTGCATTTGTGCAAGTGCTGTGTTTTCCACCTGTGTTGATCTGTGTGGCCAGCCATATATACTTATATATTATGTATGTTTGTGTGCCTATTGGGAATACATGCTCGGCCTCACTACAGACAGGACCTGGGAAAATGGTGCTTCCACATCACCTTCCTCAGGCTACTGGATTTGGCAACCCCTGACAGCTACAGATATTCATGTTATTAAACCCCTAGAATAGTCATGATGTGAAGTAAGGTTTTTTTCAGTCACTTAGAAGTAATAGATGGGATTCTAGGCTTCAGGATTCAGGTTAACATTTTTAAGAAAAATTGGTAAGATAGAAATTATTACTACTTCCTTTATGTAAAATGTTTTTCTTTTAGAATTTCATTAAAACAAAGCTTTCAAAAAATCTTTGGGATTTTTTTTTTTTAAAGATGTAATTAAACTAGTATTAGAGTAAGGAGAATTAATGATTCCTAACTATTTTTTCTCCAACAGAATTCCACCAAAATAGGCATTTTCCTTAAATATCCTATCAGCTAACACTAATGGAGATAGAGTTGTAATATAATAGAGTGTTTTTTGGAATCAGTGTCACAGAGCAGCTGGGACTGATAGCTCTGTAAGGGAAGGTGAGACAGGAGTTGAGAGTGATTGCAGCTCAGGTAGAGACCTTGCTGACCAGGGCACTGTCCCACTGTCCTTAGATCATCTGGGAAACAAGCTAATTGCAACATAGGTCCAAAGCCCATTCAGCAGATACTACCAGAGAAAGGACCACAGATAAACACACCTGCAGGTACCTCAGAGACTGAAACCCCAGCCTGACCTTTGGTAGAATTCCCAGCACAAAGGGCAGACAATGTGAGTGGAGAGCCCTGATGAGGCTGCTTAGGGAAATTAATGCCTATTGGTGCACTCAAGACCCTGGCAGTATGCTACTTTTTTGCATCAACTGAAGGGAAGGTTTTAAATTAAAAGAAGAACAACTCAAATGCTAAAGAATTTGGCAGTACTGGCTTCTCCTTCATGTTCATATTATCAGCAGCTGTTTCTTAGCAATAGGTCAGGCTTCAACATTATGCAGGAAATCCTTTTTTTGCATAAACAAACTCATGTTATGAGTAAAAATCACTTATCTGAGACCTTAATGTAGTAGGCTATTAAAAAAAAAATCTTGGACAAAGCACATTTTTATAAATTTATTACTAAACCTTGTCCATGCTATTAGGTTTATTCCTACTGCTCCATCTCTCTTATTTTCTTATTTAATTATTTGGTTTGTTTTGACTTAAAAAATGAGAGTCACTATGAGAAATTATAAAATAAAAACAGAAGTCATTGCTTTTATTTTAATCACCTAAATATTGTATTTACTTTTACATAATGTTACTGTTTTCTTGTAATTCTTTCATATATTTAGCTTGATTTCTCACCATGTGGGATTTTCATTGTCACATGAAAGGAATGAGCAAGTTAAGGGTAAACTAACAAAGGGATAATAAATCCTTGAGAAAATGTTACTGAGGAGAGGAAGTTCATCTAGCACAGCTGCCAAGAATGAGGCAGATGAACATCTGCATTGGATTATAATGCTGCAGGAAAGCTGAAATGAGTCTGTGCTATAAGAACCCTTTGTTAATCTTACTTGTTTTTTTCCGTTTCTCCTTTGTTTACATTTTCTGGGAGCCAACAAAACACTAGTCTCTTTATTAGTACAACTACATCCAGATGTGCAAACAAGTGCTTATACAAACCCATTTTTATATATGCTAGCATCAGGGCTGGTAACCACAACAAAACAGAATGCAAAACTTCAGGTATTTTTTGAGTCTGTAAACATAAACTTTAATTGAAACAACCTCTGTGCTCTGTAGGGCAGCTACTGTAGCCAGGACCTGACTTACTCAGTGTTCTCTCTAGTGCTGTTTATAACAACAGAGGAGAAAATTCCTGAGTAACAGAGCAGTTCTGTGATCAGCTTGTAGCCTTGATCTGTGGAAGGACTTTATAAATCTGCATGGGCTCTCTATCAATGGTGTACTGGCCACACCTTACTAAATGTACTCAGTTTTAAATTAAGATGTAGCTTTCTTTTGCTTTTTGTAAGCTCACCTGTGTGCCAAAAATCCAACCAAGATTTTTTTTTATTTGCTGGTGTATTACCAGCTATCAAAATTGTCTCAAAGTAAGACTTAACTACTACTACTTAACTACTACAAAGACTTAGCTACTCTTATAAGATCCCACTTCTAGTCTGGGCACCTGCTATGCTGCTATCATTGCTATCACAGGTGCAACTGGTTGAGACATACTGCTCAGCTTTTTTGGCAATACTCAAGAAAGTATAGTACTGAGAAAGTGCAGTATGGAGAAGGATAAAAGAAAAACTAACATTTTGTTGCTCTAGTTAGCAAAAGCGAGTCTTAAGTAAGTCTTCTGGGCTTTGTTATTTGTTTTATTTTTTTTTCTTTTCAAGAAGCAGAACTGTTCTAGGCAATCTGAGTGAAAAACACAGAGAGGATGAGAGAAACTACAAATAACTGTCATGCTTTATTTTTGGTAAATCCAAAATCTAAGAGCTGCTTTTCCTCCTTTCTCTTAGAACTAACATTTAGAAACTTAGCTTTAGCTTTTCTTGAAAATATGTCCTGCTGGTTTTATTTGATTGTTTGTTACATATATTACTTCAAAATGCTGTTTAATTTTTAAAAAGCTTGAAATTTCCTTCAATCTTGGAAGACAGAAAGAGAAGTACCTCTTCTCTCTTCATCTATTGCTTTATGGTGCATGATCCTGACTGATATCAAAGTAATATATGCAAAAATATTTTCCCTTTGACATTCTCTTTGCAAAGCATATAACTTGAAGGCTTTTCCTTTTCTTTTTGTTGGTGTTTTTGTGCAACTAGTATATCAAAGAAGTGCATTTTACACAATTGTTGTGGAAGATCTGAGGTTTGTGGCTGCTCCAGCTAAGCAACGTTAAGAAGAAACCCTGAAACCCAAGTAAAAGGTCTATACATATGCTTCAAGTATTATAAAAATACAAGTGTCATCATCTGGTTTGGACAGGCAACAATATGAAAAAGTTAGTTTGAAATACATTGTAGGTAAGAAATTAATGTTTGATATATTGAGGTGTGACTGATAGTGTTAATATACTAGCACCCAATTTATACCACAGGAGCAGGTATCACAGGAGCACAGAGGGTACCACACTAGCAGGTATAACTATATTTTAGGATTATTTCAGGTGTTGTGTTAATTCAGTCCTATCACATAAGCAGAAATGGAAACTTGAAACATGTTAATTTAAAACTGATAAAAAGAAAACACTGAAATTGAACGAGAGTGGATTTTTTTCACATCTGAGAGCTGGCTAGATTTCTAGAAGGCTTTAAGGGTGTGCTGTTTGTTGAAGTACTGGCTCATGCCCTTAAATAACTTATATTTTGTGATATTTTGACTAATTAGCTACCCAGGTCAGCACACAGACAGCACATGTTGTGGGGGACTGAGTCAAAGGCTTTACAGAAGTCCAGATAGATGACATCTGTAGCTCTTCCCTTGTCCATTGATGTAGTCATTCTATCGTAGAAGGCCACTAGGTTCATCAGGCAGGACTTGATCTTAGTGAAGCTATGCTGGCTGTCTTGAATCATCTCCCTGTCTTCCATGTACCTTGGAATAGCTTCCAGGAGGATCTGTTCTGTGATCTTGCCAGGCACACAGGTGAGGCTGACAGGTTGATAGCTCCTGGGAGCCTCCTTTCTACGCTTTTTAAAAAAGGGTGCAATGTTTCCCTTTCCCAGTTACCAGTGACATCACCTGACTGCCATGCCTTAGCTAATATCATGGAGAGTGGCCTGGCAACAGCATCAGCCAATTCCCTCAGGATTCTGGGATGCATCTCATCAGGTCCCATGGACTTATGTATGTTCAGGTTTCTCAGGTGGTCTATAACGTGATCTTCTCTTACAATGGGAGGGACTTTACTCCTCTATTTTACTTCCTGCCTTGCAATCAATCCACTGGAGAGGTGTGGGAAGAGAGACTGCCAGTGAAGACTTAGGCAAAATGTTAAGTACCTCAGCCTTCTCCTCGTTTGTTGTTATCAGCTTGCCGGTCACATTNGTTGAGACATACTGCTCAGCTTTTTTGGCAATACTCAAGAAAGTATAGTACTGAGAAAGTGCAGTATGGAGAAGGATAAAAGAAAAACTAACATTTTGTTGCTCTAGTTAGCAAAAGCGAGTCTTAAGTAAGTCTTCTGGGCTTTGTTATTTGTTTTATTTTTTTTTCTTTTCAAGAAGCAGAACTGTTCTAGGCAATCTGAGTGAAAAACACAGAGAGGATGAGAGAAACTACAAATAACTGTCATGCTTTATTTTTGGTAAATCCAAAATCTAAGAGCTGCTTTTCCTCCTTTCTCTTAGAACTAACATTTAGAAACTTAGCTTTAGCTTTTCTTGAAAATATGTCCTGCTGGTTTTATTTGATTGTTTGTTACATATATTACTTCAAAATGCTGTTTAATTTTTAAAAAGCTTGAAATTTCCTTCAATCTTGGAAGACAGAAAGAGAAGTACCTCTTCTCTCTTCATCTATTGCTTTATGGTGCATGATCCTGACTGATATCAAAGTAATATATGCAAAAATATTTTCCCTTTGACATTCTCTTTGCAAAGCATATAACTTGAAGGCTTTTCCTTTTCTTTTTGTTGGTGTTTTTGTGCAACTAGTATATCAAAGAAGTGCATTTTACACAATTGTTGTGGAAGATCTGAGGTTTGTGGCTGCTCCAGCTAAGCAACGTTAAGAAGAAACCCTGAAACCCAAGTAAAAGGTCTATACATATGCTTCAAGTATTATAAAAATACAAGTGTCATCATCTGGTTTGGACAGGCAACAATATGAAAAAGTTAGTTTGAAATACATTGTAGGTAAGAAATTAATGTTTGATATATTGAGGTGTGACTGATAGTGTTAATATACTAGCACCCAATTTATACCACAGGAGCAGGTATCACAGGAGCACAGAGGGTACCACACTAGCAGGTATAACTATATTTTAGGATTATTTCAGGTGTTGTGTTAATTCAGTCCTATCACATAAGCAGAAATGGAAACTTGAAACATGTTAATTTAAAACTGATAAAAAGAAAACACTGAAATTGAACGAGAGTGGATTTTTTTCACATCTGAGAGCTGGCTAGATTTCTAGAAGGCTTTAAGGGTGTGCTGTTTGTTGAAGTACTGGCTCATGCCCTTAAATAACTTATATTTTGTGATATTTTGACTAATTAGCTACCCAGGTCAGCACACAGACAGCACATGTTGTGGGGGACTGAGTCAAAGGCTTTACAGAAGTCCAGATAGATGACATCTGTAGCTCTTCCCTTGTCCATTGATGTAGTCATTCTATCGTAGAAGGCCACTAGGTTCATCAGGCAGGACTTGATCTTAGTGAAGCTATGCTGGCTGTCTTGAATCATCTCCCTGTCTTCCATGTACCTTGGAATAGCTTCCAGGAGGATCTGTTCTGTGATCTTGCCAGGCACACAGGTGAGGCTGACAGGTTGATAGCTCCTGGGAGCCTCCTTTCTACGCTTTTTAAAAAAGGGTGCAATGTTTCCCTTTCCCAGTTACCAGTGACATCACCTGACTGCCATGCCTTAGCTAATATCATGGAGAGTGGCCTGGCAACAGCATCAGCCAATTCCCTCAGGATTCTGGGATGCATCTCATCAGGTCCCATGGACTTATGTATGTTCAGGTTTCTCAGGTGGTCTATAACGTGATCTTCTCTTACAATGGGAGGGACTTTACTCCTCTATTTTACTTCCTGCCTTGCAATCAATCCACTGGAGAGGTGTGGGAAGAGAGACTGCCAGTGAAGACTTAGGCAAAATGTTAAGTACCTCAGCCTTCTCCTCGTTTGTTGTTATCAGCTTGCCGGTCACATTCATCAGGGGCATTACACTTTTTTTGACCTTCCTTTTCTGATTGACCAACCTGTAGAAGCCCTTCCTGTTATTCTTTACATCCCTTGCAAGTTCAGCTTCAGCTGCACCTCAGGCTTCCTGACCCCATCCCTACACAGCCAGGCAACATCCCTTTACTCTTCCCAGGATACCTGTCCCTGCTTCAACTGCCTGTGCATTTCCTTCTTGTCCTTTGGCTTGACCAGCAAGTCCCAACTCAGACATGCCAATTTCTTGTCTTCCTTGCCTGATTTCTTGCACTCACTGGATTGAGAACTCTTGTGCCCTATGGAAAGTGTCCTCAAATATCTGCCAGTTCTGTTCTGCTCCCTTCTCCCTGAGGGTCATTTCCCAGGGGATCCTATTGACTAATTCCATGAACAGCTGGAATTTTGCTTTCTTAGAGTTCAGGGTCCTGACTTTACTACTCACCTGACCCATATGCCTCAGGACTGTGAATTCCAGTGGTATGTGATCACTGCAGCCCAGGATGCCTCCAATCTTGATGTCACCAAGTAGCTCACTTGCACNAATCTTGATGTCACCAAGTATCTCACTTGCACTGGTGATCATCAGACCCAGCATCACATCCCCTCTGGTAGGGCTATCACCTGCCTTAAGAATCACAGAATTGTTTAGGTTGAAAGAGACCTTTAAGATCATTGAGTCCTACCATTAACTCAGCGCTGCCAAGTCCGCCACTAAACCNCTGTAGAAGCCCTTCCTGTTATTCTTTACATCCCTTGCAAGTTCAGCTTCAGCTGCACCTCAGGCTTCCTGACCCCATCCCTACACAGCCAGGCAACATCCCTTTACTCTTCCCAGGATACCTGTCCCTGCTTCAACTGCCTGTGCATTTCCTTCTTGTCCTTTGGCTTGACCAGCAAGTCCCAACTCAGACATGCCAATTTCTTGTCTTCCTTGCCTGATTTCTTGCACTCACTGGATTGAGAACTCTTGTGCCCTATGGAAAGTGTCCTCAAATATCTGCCAGTTCTGTTCTGCTCCCTTCTCCCTGAGGGTCATTTCCCAGGGGATCCTATTGACTAATTCCATGAACAGCTGGAATTTTGCTTTCTTAGAGTTCAGGGTCCTGACTTTACTACTCACCTGACCCATATGCCTCAGGACTGTGAATTCCAGTGGTATGTGATCACTGCAGCCCAGGATGCCTCCAATCTTGATGTCACCAAGTAGCTCACTTGCACTGGTGATCATCAGACCCAGCATCACATCCCCTCTGGTAGGGCTATCACCTGCCTTAAGAATCACAGAATTGTTTAGGTTGAAAGAGACCTTTAAGATCATTGAGTCCTACCATTAACTCAGCGCTGCCAAGTCCGCCACTAAACCATGTCATTAAGTGTCACATCTACACGTCTTTTATATCAGTTCAGGGATGGAGACTCTACCACTGCCCTGCACAGCCTGTTCCAGTCCTTGACAACTGAAGTGCTGGGGCCTGGGCTGTGGGCTCTGAGATGGAATTGACCTATGGATGAGTCACAACACAGCAACAGGTTTTGTTCGCCAAGGAGTTCCCAAGGCCCCAGAGGTAGAACCTGGCCCACCTGTGTGAGGCCCCAACTGCCCCCAGGTGATTGTGGTTGGGGTGGTGGGTGAGGCTAGAGATACATCAACCAGGAACCAAACAGTTTGGAAGAAGCAACAAGAAGCTGGTCAGTTTGAAGAGAGTTCCTGTTGGGGGCAGCTTGCTGAGCTCTATTTCAGTGGTGTGTTCCCCCTTGGCTGACTTGAGATGGAGGAAAGCAAACAGATGAAGAATAAAAGATGAAGATATGCTGAGGGGATGTTGCTGAGTTTGGTATTGGCCAGAGCAAGAAGAGAGCTAGCAGCACAACAACCTTTCTGGGGAAGAAATTTTTCCTAATATGCAACCTAAGCCTCCCCTGGTACAACTTGAGGCCATTTCCTCTTGTCCTATTGCTTGTTCCTTAGGAGAAGAGACTGACCCCCACCTGGCTCCAATCTCCTTTGAGGGAGTTGTCGAGAGTGAGAAGATCTCCCCTGAACCTCCTTTTCTTCAGGCTGAAAAACCCCAGTCTCCTCACAAGACTTGTGCTCTAGACCCTTCACCAGCTTTGTTGTCCTTCACTGGGCACACTCCAGCACCTCAATGTCCTTCTTGTAGTGAGGGGGCCCAAAACTGAACCCAGGATTCAAGATGCAGCCTCAGTGGACATACCACACTGGATATTCCTCCTTACCCTTCTGCAGCCTTAGCTGCCTCCTTTCCCTAAGGAACTTTCCTGTTCAGAGCAGCTGAGCAGATGTCTCACTGTTCCCAGGACAGAAGGGCACATACAAAGATATCCCCCATGCATTCCAGGGTTTCCTGGATGGCCTACAGCTTGTCATATTACTTTTCCAGCAGATATCGGGGTGGTTGAATTCCCTCAGCAGCTACTTTATTATTCATTCTTTTTCTATGATGAGTAGATGAAGACTAATGATGATCCTTGAGTTAGACTGTTAAAAATATATTGTTATGCTAACAATCTCAGAGTCACAGATGGTTGAGGTTGGAAGGGACCTCTGGAGGTCATCTGGTCCAACCCTCCTGCTCAAGCAGGAGAGGACTGGAGTAGGCTGCCCAGGACTATGTCTGGATGGGTTTTGAGTATCTCCAAGAATGGAGACTCAACAACCTCCCTGACCAACCTGTGACTCACAAGTGTTTCCTGATGTTCAGAGGGAACCTCCTGTATTTCAGTTTGTGCCCATTGTCTCTGGTCCTCTCACTGGGCAACACTGAAAAGAGCCTAGATTCATCCTCTTTGCACCCTCCTTTCAGATATTTACGTTTATGAGATCTCCCCCTGAGCCTTTTCCAGGCTGAATAGTCTTAGCTCTCTCAGCCCTCCCCTTAAGAGAGATGCTTCAGTCCCTTAATTATCTTTGTGGCTCTTTGTTGGACTTTCTTCAGTATGTCCATGTGTCTCTTGTACTGGAGAGCCCAGAACTGGACATATTATTCCAGGTGTGACCCCACCAGTGCTGAGCAGAGGGGAAGGATCACCTCCCTCAATCTGATGGCAACAGGAGTGACCTGTAAGCCATCCCACCGTGTCTCTGTGATTCCAAGATTGTAGCCCTGCAACTGCACACAGATCTCTAACTCATCAAGTCAATTCCCCATGCTGTGTACATGCACTTCAGAGAGGCACCCTGGAATTCTCATTTGCCAGCAAGCGTCTTGGTTTACCCAGTATTGCCTTGCTTACGTGCAAACACTGGAGGTGACTCTAAGTCTTGTTTTGCTGATTTTGTGCTTCCTTTCTGACACATCACCCCATGCCCATGACATCAACCCTATCCATCACTATCTCACAGGGCTGGTCATAATTGTCCCTCCAATGTCATTCCTAGTTTAAACCTCTGCTTTCTAGGTCAACCATCCTGGTTGGCAAAGATACCTTTGCCCTGCTTATTGAGGTGGATCCCATCTCTCCCAAAATTCTTGTGTTCACTTATTACAGTTTAAGAGATGTGTTGCCTCTTTGCTCATAAACAATATTTTGAGTGTAACAACTATATCTGGAAAAAAATGTTAGAATCATAGAATGCATTGGGTTGGAAGGGACCTTCAAAGGTCATCTAGCTCAATCCCCCTGCAGTCAGCAGGGACATTTCTAACTAAATCAGGTTGCTCAGAGCCCCATCAATCCTGGCCTTGAACATCTCCAGGGACGGGGCCTCCACCACCTCTCTGGGCAACCTGTTCTAGTGCTCCACCACCCTCATAGTAAAGAACTTCTCCCTAATATCTAGTATAAATCTACCCTTCTCTAGTTTAAAACCATTGCCCCTCATCCTATCACTACATGCCCTTGTAAACAGCCCCTCCCCAGCTTTCTTGTAGGCCCCCTTCAGGTACTAGAAGGCCTCCTCAGAGGTCTTCTCAGAGCCTTCCCTTCTCCAGGCTGAACAAACCCAACTCTCTCATCCTATCTTCCTAGGAGAGCTGTTCCAGCCCTCTGATCATTTTTGTGGACCTTCTCTGGACCGGTTCCATCAGGCCCATGTCCTTCTTAATGTTGAGTGTTCCAGAGCTGGACACAGTACTCTGGGTGAGGTCTCAGCAGGGCAGAGCAGAGGGGCAGAATCACCTCTCTCGATCTGCTGGCCACAGTTCTTTTTATGCAGCCCAGGATGCAATTTGCCTTCTGAGCTGCAAGTGTGCATTGCTGGCTCATGTCCAGCTTTTCATCCACCAGTACCCCCAAGTCCTTTTCCACAGGGTTGCTGTGTTCTTTGCTGTCATGCACATGGTATAAACACCAGGTCTCATCCTGATCATTATCTTAATCTAACTGTAAATTTAGGATAAATATGTTGGGGATAATTCTTACACAGTAGGCATCTGAAAACCTTTCTCAATAAGGCAGCATTTTAACCTTTATCTAAGCAAAGTATTTGTACTCCTTTTACCTGTGAAGGTGGATTATCAGTCCTGGCCATGTTATCATGATGATTTACAAAGTAGAAATTTGAGACAATAATCTAATGGTGATTGAAGATTTGGCATTTGCATCATCTTTTTGTTGGCTTACAAAGTAGTACTTTTCTGAAACCAAGGGGACAAGAGGCTTGTCCCAATGTAGGAGAGTATGCTTTTTACAAGTTTATCTCAAGACAGTGTAAAAAGTAAACAGTGAGGTCACTTCTTGGGTAAAGCTCTATAAATAAAAGGATTTTTTTAAAGGTAAATATTTGAGTCGAGTTAACTTGCACAGAATGGGGAAAGGGATTCTGATGAAACTTTTTACTTTCTATACACTGTGATAGGCTCTGTGCATGTGTGTGTGTGTTTAGGAGAAGATGTTTCTTCAGCTCAGCTGAACATGGAGACAGACAGAAAACGTGCTGTAGAGAATTCTTTCTGGGTTTGTTCATATAAAAGGAATGCATGACATTTAGTCTGAATGGACCCTTTCAGTGCAATACATGTACTTAATACAGTTAAAGCTTATTTTTTAAATATGCTTTAAAACTATGTACCCTTCTGTTAATGATAAATTAGTTTAGTATAGCAATAGGATCAGTGTTAACATGCAAGTGAGTTTAAATTGCAATCAAAACATCTACTTATGCTTGGCTTTACGTTGTCCCACACACTGGGTTGAATAATTTCAATTGCTTGTTCAGTTTCTAAATGCTGACCATTTTGAATTCTGACTTTGTGCCTCATGCCAGGGCCATAAACTTAATCAGAAATAGTTCAGCCATTTCTGGAAACAATTTTTGTGACCCTGTCAGCCAACTGGTTAATAGCTCTAATATTTTTATGTTTTAGAAGACAAACTTAAAATTTGATAGGGACATACTAACACTTGCCTGTGTTATCAGAAGTACTGAATTATTCTGATTCACAGCATATATCACATGAACTATTAGAGTATTTTACAAGATGTGCTTTGCTAGTAGGTTTCATGGATGCTTGCTTATAGCAGAAGTATTACAGTGTTTTTCCTTTTCTAGCCTTGCTGCCTAGTGAAAGACTGAGTTGGAGTTTGTAGAGGGGAAATATATATGTCTAAACATTTATTCTTGGCTTCTTTGCCACCTAGTGTCAGGGAATGTACCCAGACTTGCCTTTGCTTCTGCTTCCTAACTGCCTTTCAGTGTTCTCAGCTTTATCCTCACCGCTTCCCAGCTTCCCTGTCCCAGGCTTTTTACTCAGTCTTAATCTCTTTTTTGCACCCTTTGCTCTGCAGTATTCATCCATCCTCACCACTAGTCTGACTTGCCTTATACTCCTCAGTGTGCCAAACAGCCATTGTCTCTTCCTTTTTGAAAATAATCTTCCAATATAAATATTGATAGGAGATTCCTTTCTTCCTAGGATTTCCATTGCAAGCTTTAGAAGCAAAGTCTGTGCATGAACAATTGGTTAAAGGAGAGGCAAAAAGGTGAGGAATAGACAGTCAGCCCTTGTAGCAAAGAAAGTGATCAAAAGTGATGTACTAGAACACAGAAATTCTGAGAAAGGCTAAAAAGGTAACTGGTCATGTGAAATGGTTACAGTACAAGCAATGGCCAAGTAAGTTCACACTCAGTACAGAAAGCAGAGAAAGTAGAAGGGGTATATCAAAGGGATATCAAAGACATCACAAAAAGCAGAATGGACAGTGAATAGATGACCCCTATTCAGTACAAGAACTTGAAGGCATTGAAGAACCCAAGTCAAAAACAAAGAAGATATTTCTTTATGAAAGGCATAATTGAGCAGTGGACCTCCTTGTCAGAGACTATTGTGAATGCCAAACATTTATACATGCTCAGAAGTCCAAGCAAAAGAAACTTTTTAGTCTTTTCTAGCATCGTTCTTAACTCACTCCAGCCTTGGTGCATATCACTTCTCTAACACTAATCCTGCACAAGAACATTCTCGCAGTTCTTAACTCCTATTATTCTAGAGGTTAGAAATGTACAGCTAATAAACTTGTGTTGCAGTCAGGAGTTAAAAAATAAACTTCTTAACACAGAGGTGATCAGAAATATAAGAACAGCAAACCAGACCAACTCAGTGAACAAGTAAGAACCACAACAGCAGAATTGTAGTCTGCCATTTCAAATCTCAAGGAATACAATTGGTTGACAGAGCTGAGGAAAGTGAACAAAACTTCTCCATTTTCCAGGCAGATTTTTAACCAGCAGGAAAATTTCAGCTTAGTTGAAGACAGCTGGAGACAGTACTGAAGGAAAGCACTTAAATCCAAATTCAAAGGAATCCTGCTTTGTTTGAAGAGACAAGGTTAAAACTGAGTGAAAGTGTACAAATGTTACTGCCATTGTAGGGAGCAAGACAAATATAGATAGATATATTCTGTAATTCTTAGGACTACAAATGAACACTAGAAACTCAAGAACTCTCAAGAACCTACAGAAGAGGAAGTAATAAAATGTTTCTATTTAGAGATTTCTCCATTGCTGTCCATTTAAAACTAATGGTATATATATTGAAGAAGAACAAGAACATGTTTCTCTTTGCTCTATCCAGTAGCACTAAAAATATCAGCATTGGCCAGACATCCATGTTAAAATATCCAGCAGAAACTAAAGGCTCAGCAGAATTTCATGTAGATCATCTGCACGAACAGTGTATTTACCTATGAAAGGAGGAGAGATGTTACTTCTTTTTTTCCTATGGGTTCTCTAAAATCAGAGGAAAATTCATCAAACTGTAAACTATAGAAGAAATGTTAATTTTAAATGAAGCCTTTGCAGCTTGCACTGCACAAAATCCTTAATAAGTAGTGATCTAGATTTTATAATCTGGTCTAATCATACATTTGTCTCTTAAATATGTTAGTCCATGGTAATGTTGTCATGGTTTAGGCCCAGCTGGCAACAAAGCATCACACAGCTGCTCACTCACTCCTCCTCCACCATGGGATAGGGAGGAGAAAATATAACAAAAGGCTCAAGGGTTGAGACAAGGACAGTGAGGGCTCACTCACCGATTATGGTCTTAGGCAAAACAGACTCAATTTGGGGAAAACCCAACAATTTAATTTGTTACCAATCAAATCAGAGTAGGATAATGAGAAACACAACGAAGTCTTAAAAACACTTTCCCCAAAACCCTCCCTTTTTCCCAGGCTCAGGTCTGCTCCTAGTTTCTCTGTCTCTTCTCCCATAGCAGTGCAGGTGAAGAGGGAATGGAGGTTGCAGTCAGTCGGTCACACGTTGTTTCTGCTACTCCTTCCTCCTCTGGAAGGAGGGCTCCTTTTACTCTTCCCCTGCTTCAGCGTGGGGTTCCTCACACAGGAGACAGACTTCTCCAACATGAGTCCTTTCAATGGGCTGTAGTTCTTCACAAACTGCTCCAGCATGAGTCCCTTCCATGAGATGTAGTCACAGAATCATAGAATCATAGAATGTTTCAGGCTGGAAGGGACCTCTAGAGGTCATCTTGTCCAACCTCCCTACACAAGTAGGGACATCTCTACCCAGGTCAGGCTGCTCAGAGCCCCATCAAGCCTGACCCTGAATGACTCCAAGGATGGGGCCTCCACCACCTCTCTGGGGAGCCCATTCCAGTGATCTATCACTCTCATATTAAAGAACTTTTTTCTAATATCCAATCTAAATCTATCCTTTCCTAGCTTAAAGTTCCTAGTTTAAGTTCCTAGTCCTTAAGAAACAGGCTGGCCCAGCACGGACTTCCCTCACAGTCACAGCTTGCTTTCTTTGGGTGCATCCACCTGCTCCACCATGGGGTCCTCCATGGCCTGCAAGTGGGCATCTGCTCCACTGTTAACCTCCATGGGCTGCAGGGGGAGAGACTGCCATCTCACCACAGGCTGCAGGGGAATCTCTGGTCTGGCATACCTTCCCTCTTCCTTCTTCATTGACCTTGATGTCTGCATAGGTGTTTCTCTCACATCCCAGTCCTCTCTTTGTTGCAGCCTTTCCACTCTTAAATATGTTATCTCAGAGGTACTTCCATAATCACTGATTGGCTTGGCCTTGACCAGAGCTGGGTCCTACTTGGAGCTGGGGAAGCTTCTAGCAGCTTCTCACAGGAGCTATCCCTGGAGCCCCTCCCCTGCTACAAAAATCCCCGCCACACAAACCCAATACAGAGGCATCAGAGCAGGTGTATGTTTTGGCCATACATACCAGATATAAAATGTACTGCAACACAAGGCATTATGCATGTAATCCTCTGACATTCTATATATAGAGAAATAGAAGTATTGCTATTAAAAGAAGAAACTGAGTTAAAAGAATAGTTTGACAGGAATAAAAATGGCTCTTGGTAGCTATGGCTAAAGATTGCATGAGAAAAATGGAAAAGTGAGCCAGACTTGTAAATACACACATTTTACTAGAATGCTTAAAACCCCGGTATTTTTCCCTGGGGTAACATATATCTAGTGTCGTATAAAAAGGCATAAATTAGATGTTTTTGGTATATGATTTGCACAAATGTTACAAACTGTTCCTATAAGCATCACTGCTGTGGGAGAGAGAAAGGAAAGAGCTGACAGCCTCATGTAGAAAAGATGAATAATGAAAGTTTTACAGCCCTGATATAGTACTATGGAACAGAAAAAAGGGGATCCTTGGTCCTCTGAAGAAGATAAAACAGTATGTGTTTATAATAAGGAATTTGACTAAAAGATAGTTTGATCTCTTGCTTCCTTACCACTAAGCAGAAGGTGGATAGTGAACAGTGCTGTGACTCAGCTAAAGCTATACCTGGAGAGTGCTGACCTGTTACAGTTTCTAACCTAGAAGAGGAGTTGGGGGCAGAATCATGATTCTAGCTTTTAAGGCCCTAACCTCTGAATTTCCATATTTAATAAAAACAAAAACAACTTCCCAAACCCAAAAAACTTTCCCAAAATAGTCAACAAAACCCCCAAACTCAAGCATTTTACTCACTGTGTAATGAGATTCTTCTTAATTCTGTTTATTGCTTGGGATTGTCCTTTCATTACTGCAAAAAACTTTATTCCTGTCTGCACACTGCACCTCATCCTAGGTAAATCTGGTTTTAGTTTTGAATCTCCTAAAGCAATCTTCAACACCTTCCATCCCAGATCTACCAAGAGAAGAGCTCACTGATCTTTTTCCTTGTGCAATGCTTTCCAGGCTCCCTCCTGTCCTGGTCAAAACTGCAGTTTTTGTTAAAAATCTGATTATTTAAAAATTGGCTGGTTAATCTCAAGCTTATTCTTCCAAAAAGTCTTTCTCAAGTAAGAATTGACTTTGAAGAACTACATGTGGAAAAAAGACTTTTCATTCATTTAGGAGGGAGGGTTGAAATAACACTTTTATGGAAACTATTAGAAACATTTAGCTACAGGATCTCTATAGAAGCTATATATGTACAGCTGCTGAGGTAGATACACACTTTAATCTATGTGCAGGGTGTAAATCTTTGTAAATAAGAGTGTTAGATAATTTGTCAGAGAAAAGAGCGTGGTTCAAAATGTCTCTGTAGGTAACAGAAAAACTGTAAGCTGTCCTGCTTATATCTTAAAACTCACTTCTGCTGAAGTTTGGTTAAAATGGCCAGAGAAATGTCCTATTCCATATAAAAATGTGTATCATTGGCTATATAATGATGGATAGAAGGATGTTGGAGGTCGTGTTTTATTGGATAAGTAAGTGGAGGTTATGAGTGGCCAGGGAGGGGGGGGAGGTGGGGCTGGAAAGGAGAACTGGAGAAGCTATGCTACTATCTGTCAGGGTACACAGTAGTTAAAGGCATGAGTGGATAACGACGAAGTTGGGATGTTGTACAGCAGTGAGGGATATCCATCAATAAATAAAGTAGGAAGTTTTAGGCAGTGGTCTGACAGGAAAGTCTACACGGAGTCAGATTTCAGAGCTGGAGCACTAAATTGCAGTGAGTCACACAGAGAGCCTGAGAGCTGCCTTTGTTCCACTTGTGTCTGAACGTTGGAGGAGAAATAGCAAGCTCCAGTTTTTATTAACTTCTTGTTTTCATAAGCCTAAAACTCATGTGCACTGAACTTTTTCTTCACTTAAGGTCTTTCAACTGACTTTCAAAAAATGCTCTCATGGTAAGAACTCTCACTTCTAAATCTTGCTTTTTCTCTTTTCCCCTCGTGTTTCTATATTACGGTCTTTGGTCTCACCCTTTTGCACCCCCCATCCTCCCTTCTTTTTTGGCACACCTGCTCCAGGCATGCTTGGTGGACCTGGGACTTATTGCTACTGCTCTTTGGCTTGTCAATCCATGGTGGCTCAGCAGCTCAGATCATAGAAGGTAAGAATTCTCCAAATCATGCCTTTAAATTGAGAGTAAGGGTTAATTTTAAGATACGCTTTCCTTATATGTAAAGAAACTTTATATTTCAGATCTTCATTTTCTCTGCTGCTTACTGTTCTTTACTTCATACAGGGAAGCTGCTGCAAGAGATTAAATTGCCATTCATTCTGGAAAAGGGGAAATAAATATATCGATTCCCCAGCTGTAAGGCTGCTGCTGTCATGCCCGCTCTCTCAGTATTTCTTCAAAGCATAATAATCAACAGAAAGTACTTTAAAGAAGTGGAGAATATTGAATGGGTTTGGGTATATCAAGTCAGAGAAAGGTAGCAGAAAGCAGTTGGGATAGCTGTATGTGTCACTGGAGACATCAGGAAGTGCCAGGCATGGTGTGAGCTCAAAGACACAGATGTGATGCTTGTTCCAGGGCATAGAAATTTCTCACGGCAAGTGTCTGAGCAAACTGTGATTTTCAGACCTCTTGAGTTGAATGTTTTGTTTTACCAGCCCAGCAGTAAATTTATGGACTTGCAGTAAAAAGTCTTTCTGTAATTGTAGATCATATGTTCTCATAACAGCCAAGTCACTCAGTATTTCTGGAAGACATAGCCTCAAATTTAACTTCAGAGAGAGAACCTTGATTTAAAAGTTTATATGTAATTTTGAGAAAAGCAAAACAGCTTCATATATTACTATTATCATTATTTCCATTATAAGCAATGATACTTACATCAAAAAGAGGTTTTTTACTATCTTGTCAAAAATAGTCTGAAGTTGTTATGCATGTGACCCCTAGATAACTGTGTGATAGGTGCATTAGAAATCATTGAAAGGAAGTAGATACTGCACACGAATACTTTAATGTCACTTGGACTGGGTTCTTTCCTTTTTAACTGACACTACCATAGAGCAGATGGTGCATTGAACAGCCAAAGCTCTAGCTAGTTATTTCAGTAGAAGAAAAAGCCACAGATAAGTTACCATTAGCAAATGCTGTAAGTGCAGATGAGAAATACATAATGCTGTATTACAGATAAATAAGGAAACAAACTGGAACCAGCTATTAGAATTAGGAAAATGTTAATATATGTCTAAATAGTGACAGAAATATAATCTATTGCATATATATTGGAGGTAAATCTGTGGCAGCAGCTGAAAATGTTTTTCTGGAGCTAATGAATGACCGTGCATGTTGTGGTTTAACCCAGCAGGCAGCTAAACACCACACAGCCATTCGCTCACTCCACCCCTTCCCAGTGGGACTGGGGAGAGCATCGGGGGGAAAAAAAAAGCAAAATTCATGGATTGAGATAAAGGCAGTTTATTAGGACAGAAAAGGAAAGGAAGATAATAACGATAAAAGAATATACAAAACAAGTGATGCACAATGCAATTGCTCACCATCTGCTGCCTGGTGCCCAACCAGTCCCCGAGCAGTGGTCACCACCCCTTGGCCAACTCCCCCCATGGCCAGTTTGGGTCAGCTGTCTTGGCTGTGTCCCTTCCTAGCTTCTTGTGCACCCCCAGCCCCCTCGCTGGCAGGGCAGTATGAGAAGCTGAAAAGTCCTTCACTTAGTATAAGCACTGCTCAGCAAAAACTAAAACAGCTCTGTGTTATCAACACTGTTCTCATCCTAAATCCAAAACACAGTCCTATGTCAGCTACTAGGAAGAAAATTAACTCTAAACCAGCTGAAACTGGGACAGTTCAATGAGTGAGATCTGGTCAGGACAGAACAAAATTTTGGCACATAAAAGTAATGAGCAGAAGCTCATTAAAACTACAAGCAAGGTGATAAAAAGAATAAATGTTTATTTGACACTCAAGTTCTTCTTTAGTGGATCTATGCCAGTTTCTATGACCCAAACCCTTGGTTCTTTAAATATCCTACCCTGTGAAAGTCAGAACAGAAGTCAGAAGTAGGAAACATAGCCCCTACTGGTAGAAGACAGTTTCTTCCTGTGCTGAACCTTATTACAGCTAACCTTAGCATTAATGAAGACCAAAGGGGGTTATGCAAATCTCTTTAGATCACTGGAGACTTGGAGATGGTTCTGGCAATGTGCTCCTGCATGATTGTCCTAGCCTGAAATTCTTCACTACTCATTTGTTAATACAATGTTGTATTTAAGATGAAAATGTTTGGAGACACAGTGAAATCAACTGACCCTCTGGTATTCAGGCCTTTTGCTACTAAACTTGTACTTTATCCTGTGTCCATTTTGTCACTATCTCCTTAAAGGTTACTGCTTTCTGGGATTCTCCAGCCCGTTGAATATTGCTGTGCTCCTTTTCTGGTGGCTGACCTCTCCTCTGTCTCCCCATAGCACATATTTATACCTCTGAATTCCTTTTTATATAAGAGGAACTGGGAATGAGTAAACAAGGTTTTAGAGGAACAGTGTAGGCACCTTCTGCTGTACCATTGTATAGGCTATATGCAATAGGAAAAAAATACTTTGAGATGATCTTGGATTGGTTATGGGCAGCATGTTACAGGCAGCAAGTTATAGTTGCAATTAAGTAGCTATAGCTTTGTTTTCTTGTTTTCCCCAGGAGAGCACCAAATTGCTAAGGCAAGTGGAAGGTGCAGATAAAAACAAAAGCCTCAGCAGCCCTCCAGGAGTGGTCTTGAGCAATTCCATGTTTTTGTGAGAGATATTATAAAGATTAGTTTGAAAAATTTCATCAGTTTCCTATCAGGAAAAGTGTTTTGACCAAAACTTCTCCTTCTTGAGGAAATTGTATAATTATGGGCAGTTTCTACAGAGAAAGAGGAAACAAACTGAAAGGATGGTGGGGAAGTGTAGGGGGGAAATTCAGGTGACAATCTTTAAAATTGTTTAAGAACTTCTGAGTTTTAGTTTAACTTTTTAGTGAACTTGTGTGATGTTGGGAATTTTGTTTCAGTAGAAGCGTTGCATTGATTTCCAAGTCATAGAATGTCTGATTGCTGCTGTCATTGTAAAATGGGACAGGCAATAGAACAGACTATTTAAAACCTTATGTTTAAAATAATGAGTTACTAATTCAGCACCAATTGAAACCCTTTCTTGATCAAAATGACATGTTGAACTTGTTAAAAAGAAGTTTAATATCTGTTATGTAATTCGTAGGTCAAGCTATGTGTTGTAAAATAATGAAAAAAAAAGGAAATATTTCATTCAGAATTTAAAAATTCTGTTGCATGTTCTGCAAATTGATAGGATGTGGTCATTGTTTCACCAAAACTCTTAAGATATAGTTGGATCTTGCTTTAGAGTGAAACTAAACAGGAGTTTTGAAATCTCAGCAATTCCCGTGAGTTAGAATTCTGAAGTTTTACTAACTCTGATGGAAGATTTTAGTCCCTATCACTGCAGCTAGCATCACACATGCACAAAAAGGTAAGAAATAATATGCCTTCTTTCTCTTCACCCAAATACAGTGTCATTTGAACAATGGTGTGCTTTTGCAGGCTTTCTTCTGTCTTCACAAAAATTGTGAAAATATAGTACCCTATTCTACTTGGGTTTGTATGGGAGGATTAAAGATGTGTTGATGTCTTAATAAGTTGCATAATCAGTTCTCCTTTGTTCAAATGATGATTTAGAGTGTATCGTGTATCTATCTGTACAAAAAGTGTAGCCTGTCTTATTCTATCTGGTACTGCTTGTAGTGCATGTGCTTGGCTCTTAATTACACCCAATAATGTATCTTTATTTTTCATTGATCACCCTGGCTGCTTTTTCCATGTTGCTTTGCATCTTCAACCACAAATTAAGTTAGTGAATAGAAGGTGCTCAGAACACAGTCCTGAACATACTGATACCTAGATTGTGGACAGAACTAAAGTTAGAAAATCTGAATGCTAACCCTGCTGAAGTTTGAATGATAGAGTACTCCCTATGACTTGCTCTAGCTTCTTGCAAAAGTCATATTTATTCTTCCGGGCTATCTAGGCAGTTACCAGTATTTTTCAGTTCTTGGCATTCAAATCAATGCATGGCCTTAAAAAAATATAGGAAAAAATTATTTAAACATATATTGTTCTGCAGTTTGCATTATGTTGATGTGCTCTTAAAGAAGCTTTACAGATTTCTCATTGGTATCTGTGTTTTATTACCAGCCAAGCTGAACAGCACTTTGTTGCACTAAGTAACACGCTCATCAGTAGTTTACATGACATAAATATTTGTTTCTTTCTTTGGCTCTCTGTACACAGAATCACTGTCATCAACTGTTGCCATAAACTTTGCACTCATGACCTGCTGAGTTTAATGGAGATATTGTGAATTATTGACTTTCATTGACTGTTGATAAACCGGTGTTATTCATACAAGCAACTAGCCTGCACTTCATAATGAACCCACATAATGAGTGTATATAAATATGTATATTTAAATCAAGTAATTACTCTATGTGCTTTGAGTACTAAATGTGTCCAATCACACTGACTTATGTGGTGACAAGGATGGCTCAGTCTATTTTTCCTAAGACAGAACACAATTACGGTAATGCTGGTCTGTTTGGAGCTGTTGTGCTGGTTCAGCCATCATCATTTTATGCTGCCATCAGTTGCTTGATCATCCAGGCCAACACTGAACTCAGCAACATCCCCTCGGAAATCTTCTTTCAAACAATTCTGTCACAGGCTCCTGTGGGCCCAGCTCCTCCGCTGCCCACTGCGGTGCCAGTACTGCCTACTGGACACACGGACAGAGATGGCTCCTTCAGTGGCTCTTCACATAAAAGGACACCCCCCTAGAGAGCTCAACAAGGTGTGACCAGCCCCAACAGAAGTCACACCCAACAGGAAGCTCCTCCAACTGATTGGCTCCTGGTTGATATAACCCTGACCTCCCTCACCACCCCACAACCACCTGGGTGAGGGCGTTGCCACAAACACACAGGTGGGCCAGGTTCTGCCTCTGCAACCTGAACCCAGGGGGGCAAACAAAACATTCTGCTAAGTTGTGACTCATCCACAGGTCAATTCCAACTCGGGGCCCACAGCCCAGGCCCCAGCACTCCAGGAGCACAGTATTTTGCAAAGATAACCTAGATGGCACTATATCCTCTTGTACCAGACTGAGTATTTGGACGTCACCAAACTGCACTTGACACTAAATTGAACAAGCCACTGTATCTTTCAGAGGCATCTTCAGGTTGTTACCAGCTGTTGAGCATATTTTTACTGTGGAGTTGAGCCTAATTTCATAGTTGATAAAATGTCTTTCCATGCAAAACACAGTTAATTTGCAGAAAATCAGTTGGGTTCAGTTGACATCATCTGTATGAGTAGCTGAAGAGATTGATAACACCAATAGAACAAACCTGATTTAGTAAACTTGTTTTATTTTGTTACTTTTCTAAATGGATCAGTTTTCTGTGTAATACCCTCTACATACAAGTTCTCTTGGACAATAAACTACAAGTTTGTTAAACTACTCTACAAGGCAACGGAAGAATTTTTTTTGGCATTTTCTGAGGTGTTAGAAGGGGAAACCAGCTGTGGTGGACATAGCATTATAAAGGCTGTCTTCATTCCCTCTCTGAAGGTATCCTGGTCACACTGGAAGCCTGCAACAAGCAGTTGTTTCCGTGATCTGAATAGAACTTAAAAAATCACAAGAGTGCTTGCATTTGCCACTAAATGATGTTTGAAGGACCTCCTCTGGTGAGAAAGGCCATATTGAATTACCCCCTTTCTGTGTTGTCCTGGCTCAGCTGTAGGCAATGCAACTTCTTGAAAGAAGTTCTAGTGGTGATGTGAGTGTTTAAATGCATCCAGGCACTGCCATGGCTACTCATAGATTTCCCACAGTCTTGTACTGTAGCTCTGTTACTCAACTTGTGTCCTATGCAGCAGCTGCTATGTAAAAACTGCTAGTTCCAGGTACTTGTGATTGTACCTGAGAACAAGCATCAGTTTAACTAGAATGCCTCAACTGTGATTTATTTCTTACATGTTAAGAACAATACCTAATCCTGATGATCTAGTGACAGGTACTGAACTACCGCTTCTTGCTACAGAAGTGAATGGATGACTGGAGAGAACAAGAAATACTGCTTTAAGGTGCTAGGAGTAGTTAGCAAGATACAGTGATTTACATTGTGTTGCAAAAGAACAGCCTTGGCTTGTTAGGTTCAAGCAGGTGAACACAGACACAAATACAGATTTCAGCTGCAAGCTGCCATTTCAATAAATGAGCATCAGAAGGGAAGTTACGATGGCACTATCTATGTCTGGAATATTCAAAGGATTCCAAAGAACTTATTTCTTATCCTAACATGTTAATTTCCAAATCAAACACTTGTTTTGGAGGCTGCCTGTCCCTTTGGCTGTGATTTCTTCCCTTTTCCTCTGGTATGTGAGCTGTGGATTCATTTGTTTTTTCTCATAGTGTTGTCTCACATTTGACCAAATTCATGCAGTAGCTTTGCCAATTTTCACAGTGTGCCTTGGCTAGAGAGACACTGAATTGTGCAGTTTGGTGATCACTTTATTTTAGATGTCATTAATATTAGCTATTTAAGAGAGAATGTCTATTTACCACCGCTATTTCTAGGTCACCAAACAATCTTTTCCCAATTGGGCAACCCACACAATTACAGCAGGTTTTAAACCCAACAAAATTATCCAATAATTTAGATTGTGGTCAATTCTATCTATGTAATCTTCCCATTTCTAGTAGCTCCTGTTCCCAAACATGGGCAGTCACAAATATTGCAAAGAGTGCAGGTAGAATTCTCCCAAAGAATGAGTAACATCAGCAAATCCTAATGCTATTGTATTTGCATATGAGTGTGAAACAGATGTATTATTCAGGATACCTCCTGTTGAGAAAGCCTCAGAAAAAAACAACAGATAGGGCTGAAAGTTCCCTGCCAAAGAATTGTAGTATTTAAAATTAGTATCTGTTTTACAGCCTAATCTGAGAAGAACCAGAATCTGAACCAAGTTTTTCTGAGAGGAACCAGGATTTTCTGCAGGCACTCAAGTGTCTTTCCAAACTTTTAATTGACAGAGGCCTGAAGCTGGGAAAAGTGATGAGAGTTTAATTTGAACTGCATTGTCATTGATGGTCTTTTTCTTCATCTTTAGTACAGAAGATAGAACATTAACAAGAGTGGGCTTTGGCCTCTTTATTCTACTTGGGAACCTTCAGGGTCTTAGGACTCTGAGTCTACCTCCACTGCAGCCACTGAATTCACTTTTTGCTGTGATCAGTTCCTACCATAGTAACTTATAACTGCTTATGTAGCTTTAACTTCCAGTGCTACTTGTGGCATATCTTTCACTGAACTGTGAAATAATAGTTTCATACATAGTCAGCATATCTGACTCTGCTTCTTTGAAAAGCTGAATATAGGGTTTTTTACTTTTTCTATGCTTTTTTAGTGGTCAGTGACTAAGAGGGCATTATATTGCATGGTCATTGTTCATTGCACTTTATATCCTCTTCCCTTCTTACAAGTGACACACATTACCTAACTCAAGGAGAACAGAACCCACCTAGAAATAATTTTAATTTTATGCTGCCTGCTAAAAAGTAAGTTGATGACTCTTGAGAGAAATGAATATTGCTCCAAGACATGCTTCAAAGTTTCCTATAAGAAATAACTATGTTGCATGAATATTCTGAATACTCATAGCTGGATTTTACTGCAAAAGAGTTTCAGAACATAAACTAGTGTGGCATCCAAACTCTCACTCATCTCTGGTGATATTTCATATTACTAAGCTCAAACAGTAAAAGGAAGTGTACAAGAGGTGGAAGCATGCTCAGGTGGCATGACAGAAATAGAGAGACACTGAGAGGACTGTAAGAAGGCCTGAAAAGCCAGAGCCCATGTGGAATTAAATCTAGTAAGGGATATGAAGAGCAACAAGAAAGGCTTCTACAGGTATATCAGCAGCAAATAGAAGACTAGAGAAAACGTGGACCTGCTGCTGAATGGAGCAAGGAACCTGGTGACAGGGGCATGGAATCAGCCAAGGTACTCAATGCCTTCTTTGTCTCACTTTTTACTGGTAGGATTTCCCTTCAGGAAGCCATTTGGATTACACTATTTTGCAAGTGACAGTTTTGTGCCAAGAGCACCATAGAAGATCAAGACTGTCATTCTGACAGGATCTTTATGTATCCAAATGTGTATGTATACAATAAATAAATGCATGAAAAAGAAGCACCAAGGAATAAAGCTGGTGGAGGACAATTTGCTCCAAGTACTTTCCACTTGGTTTTTCAACAAAGTGTCATTGAAACTTCAGAGTATATCTGCTATGTGCATTCAGTTGCTGTTTAGGAAGTACTGTTTTCTCAGATAGTTATTATATAGTTTCTACTTAGGTAAGTTGTTTAACTAGAAAATACTATATGATTTTTATATGGGCTACAAAGTAAGAGATGTTTCTTTTGCTCTGGGGAACAATATTGGAAGGAGACCAACAGAAGCTCAAAATCTCCTTGGAAGAAGCCAGAACTACCTCACTAAAGCTAAACAAACCAAACTGAAAATGCCTTTTAATTCAAATAACTACTTGACAGCAAACTTACCTAAACATCTCAGGTAAAATGCAAAGCCATAATTGAAAGTGATCCCTGCAAAAATTTCAAGACTTGTTGAGTCATGATCTAGGCTCATGGGAAAATCAGGCACCTAGAAACAGCAGATCTGTTTGGGATGGGAAAGGAACTATGTAGCTTTTCTAGATATATTACTCTGTCTTCCTTGATAGTACCAAAGAAGCTGAACAGATGACAGTATGTATCAAGCCCTTTGTTTCCTCACCATTATATGTATACACTGCATCATAGTATGTTTGACGTTTTGATAACTAACAGCAGTCATACTTAAGCATACATTGCAGCGTACATTGTTTCTTGAAATATATTTAGAGTTGTTGCTATTTGTCCCTGTGTTTCTTTCTGTCCCACAGAAAACTTCTGGCCCAGTACTGTCAGGTTTCATTACAAGGTATATCTTCTGGAGGAAAAGGGCTGTTATGGACAACCAATACAAATGTACTAGTAGCTTGTTTAATTTTTAGGCAGCAACATGTATCTGGTGGTCTACAAAGCAAAGTATGTAGTGGTGAAGAAAATGAGGGGAAATTATGCAAAATCTAAGGCTTTTCTAGGAATTCTCTCATATTTGGAATTCCTAACATCAAATCATCCATTGATCAGGCTCAACAATCCTCCTCGCCAGTCCATTAGCTGCATCATGGAATGAGGTGTGAGGAAACAGTGTATCCCCACAGTATGGATCTTTATTTCTGCCATCCCATCCTAACTTAATACACTGCATCACTTCTGTGAATATGATGCTTTTTTATTCTCAGAGGACCAGACTGTTAGCTTTTCTTAGTCTTCAGCTTTTCACAGACTGTTCCAGCTCCATCTGTTTCAACACTTTGTCAAACCAACGTAGCTCTTGACTTGGTAGGAGGAACCACTCTACAATGAATGCTCTACAGTAGTGCTGCCATTTTGTGGTGTTTGTAAGCCTGTATGTGTATGAATCTAATGCTTTCCTGCTATTCACTGTAAAAAACAAGCAAGCATTTAATCCTTAATAGACTAGCTGTGAATGTGGTTTAAGATGTATGGTTTGATTTTTTTTTTCTGTCTGTATTTTTCTTTCAGATGCAATTACAGGAAAGGTATATGACACTTGCAAGTTTTCTCAGCTGAAAAAATCTGTCAGTTATTTTAGTGGAGAGGTATTAATGTAAAAACACTTATCTGAAAGAGTTTTGAACTTTTAATCAGAGTTCTATAATATCAGTGTATAACTGCATTTGTTTTGAACAAATGATACTTGACCGAATTCAAAATATTGCTAAGGTGGCCTTATATTATAATTGAGGTTTTGATTGTACATATATATTTCTTGTTGTGTTTTATTATTATTATTCTGATGCACTTATAGTGAAAGTGATAGATGCACTTATCTATCATGAGATGTGACTTTGACAAATAAGTACTGCTTGGCAATTTCCTGGCCCAGACATACGACGAATGGTGGGGGTGGTGTTCAGTATAAATCTGAACAAACTTAAAATTTAAAGGATGCATTCTTAGTGAAAAATACACAAATCACTGGCAACCTGAAGTGCTGTAGGTCCTTTTTACACTTGTCTTACACAATTTCAAAGTACAAAACAGAATTGTGGCAATTTTTGTAACTGCTTTTCCCACACCATCTTTGTATTGTCTAACAGGGAGGTTTTTTTCATTTCTCTTGAAATATTACCCTTCAGAGAACTATTTTTCTGTGTTGATCAAAGTTTCTTTTCTGAAAAAAACCCACAACCAGTGGAAAAAACCTGCTGCTCCAACAGAGTTAATGCAGACACTCCTGAATATTTATAGTATAAGTGTTAAACAAATACCCATTTAGCAGCAATATGGGATACTGGAGTTACTTGCATTCTAGGCATCCTATTTCAAGATGTACATTCCCCATTGTAGAATTCCCATAAAGAGTGTTCAGAAGAAGTTAGTGTCTCATTTAGCTTCTATACAGTCAGCAGAACAAAAATTCACTAGTAAATACATTATTTAGTACAAATCCATCAGGAAACTATGGGGAGAGCTAGATTATCTACATGAACATCTTGTCTTGCCTTGTTCTTGTCTTGTTCTCTGCATAATTACAATACTTTAGCCATACATTTAAGTGTTTTGGAAATATGAAATAATTCCTTACACTGTCCTTGTGTGATATGTTTATTAGATATGAAAAAAAGTTATTTTTCCCCTGTCTAAATGCTTAGCTCTGCTGTATTTTCTCTTCTTTATGAATAAATTTTTAAATGCAGATCAGTGCGACACAAACAACACAGACCAAAATTCATGGTGGAAAAGTTACATAGAACAGTCTATTAGAGTGATACTATCATCCAAGTGATGGGAGGTCATGTTTATTTTCTTAATGGGGAATCTGGGACAACTGTGTGCCTCCAGTTCCTTTTAGCCTTTCCCTTTTTGATTCAAAGTACGTAGAAGGAGAAGACTTTGCATTTAGACACCAGAAGAGGCAGGAAGACACTCAACACTTTTCTCCACATCCTCATGCATCTGCACAAGGATCATGGAGGATCTTGATCCTAATGCCTGTATCTTTCCTGAAGTGCAAGTGAGTCAGTTTGACAGGCCTCAGATGGTTCTCTACATATTCTATAATGATCATGACACAAAGAGGTCTCGACGGCCAGATTGCTTAAAATGTATCTTGTAAGTTGTAGGGAAAGCCTAAAGATTGAGAGTCACCTTCATACTATCTGGAGTTTTCCCCAAATGAACCTCCCTTAGTCCAGTTTAGAAACTTAAAGCATTCTTTACCTGAAGACTAAACTCCTGCTAAGCAGTTAGAATAGCCTGGAGCATATAGTATATATACCTGGCATACTCTCTCTCCTTACTGGTGCATCATCATTTTGTCAGCTGTTCTTATTCAATATGCTAGTACTGTTGACTTGTAAACTCCAAGTGTCTCTCAGAAACTATTTCAGCCACCCTGTATCTCAAGAATTTTCCATTCCTGATGACTTGGACCCTGTCATCACTACATAGGTGGTTATAGAGATAACAGTTAGACTCTTTCCAGAGGACAAAATAGGACAAAAGGACAAATAACAATAAAAAGTTGCAACAAAAGGAATTTTGATTGAAAATGTGGGAAAAAATTTCTTTACTACAGCAGTGATTAAGTTCTGGAACATGTTGCTGAGAGAGGTTGTGGGATCACCATCTTTACAAGTATCCTGGACTTGACCTGACAGGGGTCTAAGCAACCTGATTCTTCAGGTTAGTCTTGTATCAAGCAGCAGATTGGACTAGATGATGTTTAAGGGGTTCTTCTAAACTATTTTTTTCTAATTTGATTTTAAACTGGTGTGGCTTCTGTAAGAAGCTTTGAGAAGCACCTCTGGCGCCAAGTCCTTTACCTACTTAATTCCTTTGTGAATCTGATTCTCACTGACTTGCCCATGATCACAGGAAAGGGCAGTTAAATACCAGGAGAGTGAGTAGAGGTAATACTGTAAGACCTGGATCATGCTTGGCTGTCCACTGCTGCTTCTGTAGCTTGTTGGAATAAGGTAGAGCTGACTGCTAACATTACTTCAGTCATCAGTGACACTGAACCCAATATTTGTATGGAATCAAATACCCCTTTTCTACTTTACATGTTTGTCTGAAGATGAGTACCCTTTTCC
The DNA here is from genome assembly GCA_013401335.1 of Brachypteracias leptosomus. NCBI lineage: Eukaryota > Metazoa > Chordata > Aves > Coraciiformes > Brachypteraciidae > Brachypteracias > Brachypteracias leptosomus. Next base: position 52,742 of record VYZX01033761.1, read on the forward strand.
ATTTACCTTTTCCTTGACACTATTTCCTTTCCCTTTCCTCTTTCCCCTTCTCTGTTCTTCCTCCTCCCTTTGCCTTTCCACTTCCTTTTCTCCTTTTGTTTTGAAGTTCTGTGAAATGCTTTTGGCAAAAAACCCCACAAACTTGGATCAAAATGCAGGAATGCGTTACTGTAACCCTAAGGCTCTTCATCTTTCTTCATAGTCCTGCTGACCATGAGGCTGAGTAAACAATGCTCTTGCCCTGCCTTCTTAGAGACGGAGGGTGGGGGTGAAGGATTTTTTAAGTTTTGAAATGCTAAGTGCTGTCTTGTTCTCTGTCCTTTCAGGGGCTCATGATCAGGTATACTATACTGACCACAAACTCTGTGGTTCACCCTCCTCTGCAGCTGTTGCACCTTCTATCAGAAAAACCCTACTGAGGTAACTATAGTAGTATTTAACAATTCACAGAAAGGGAGGCATGTGCTTATTATAGTATCTGACCAATCAGCTCATGTCCAGTCCATCAATCCACCCCAGAAAGACTTAGTAACCTACTCACTTGTTGCCTGCTAATCTTAAGTATTTGTCAAGGTTTAGGCTGTCTGCTAGACCTATAACAGATGCCCTCTGTTAACTCCTCTCCCCTCCCACAGTGGAAAAGAAAGGAATAGGGGAGAGAGACTTGTGGATTAGAAAAGAAGATTAAAACAGCTTTAATGAAAATAGTGATAATAAAATGGGGTATATACAAATATATACACAACCAGCACCAAACCCAAGCCCCCTGATGGCAATTACGTCACCATCACCACTGATGCTGTGGAGCAGGCACTGGGGAAGTCCCAGACTGGACTCAGCAGCTGATGGGAAACAGATTCAGGAGCTGGTTTCTGAAACTGGATTCAGGAACATACAGACTGGAAATGAAGGCAGAGTGGACACAGTCCTTCTCAGACACTGGCCATTGAAGAAGAGAGCTTGACCCTAGTGATCCTTCAGCTTTATACTGAATATGACGTGTACAGGATGGAATCCCTTGTTGGTCAGTTTAGGGTCACCTGTCCTGGTCACTCCTTCCCACAGGTGCAGCCTTTTACTTTCTGCACCCCCTGATGTGGTACACAAGAGCCAGCAGTGACCTTGGTCTGCACACACCAGTCCTTGGTAGTAACTATTAACATTGAGCATTATCACTGCTAGAAGCAGACGCTGTCTGCAAAAACATGCTGTGAGCTTCAGAAAGTGCAGTTAGAAGACACTGAGCTGAAAAGTAAAATCTCTGAACAGAATTAGTTTGGTTCTAACTCAAACCAGGACAGTATTGCTTCATCATGGACTATATTTTCTGCTCAGCAGCATGTTGCTGAGTAATCCTGATAGATGCAAAATATCCTTCTCTCCATTTCAGAGAACTGGGAGGCCAGTACCCTGAGAATAGGGAACTGGAGTGGTCTCTTTTTGAAAGAGTGAGCCTTAAATTATAACTTAATTTGGAAGTGAAATCCAGTATAGGAATCATGGGGCCATGAAGAACCACAGCACATCCCATAAGCATTTGACATATGTGCCAGCGCCCACAGAAGTCCATGAAAGGCTTTTCAGTGACTTAAATAGTCTTCAAATTACGTAAGATCTGTAGCTGAATTCCTACTCATTTTACAAAATTTCCATGAAATAACAACTTACATGTTTTTGACAGAAACTGAATGTGCTTCTACATTAATACAAACTTGTTACTACAGTGATTATATTAGCTCCTAAATTATTGTCCTTCTACTACTGCACAAGTGAAACTCTCAATATAAAAAAGTGAAGTCTCTGATTTCAAGAAGTATTTCTCAAAAAAAAAAATCAGATCCTGAACATGGAAAAATGTCTAAAGAGAGAAAATGAAAAACAGTGCCAAAATTATTAATTGTATCACTAACATGTTCAATATAGTACATAAGATCAATTGCCTTTTATTCATGTTCTGTGAGTATTTTCGGTTTTGCAATACAGAAGAGTATGGAGGACAATTTCCCCTCTGTCTAACTCCAAGACATAATTTGTTACCTGGAGTTTATTTTAAAATTCTATCTTATCCTGACAGATACACTTACTCTAAATGTACAAAAAATAGTTCAGATCCAGAGGACACTGTCCTATATGGACCAGACTCCAAAAATATCAGTTTTGGTGACTTTGTGAATTAAGCTGTGATTTATTGTTCTGATTCTCTGTTATTCATACACATATGCATATGTCACAGAAAACAGACAGCACTAATTTAGGATGATCACTGAACATTATGAAAGGTTCCCATCATGCACTATTTGTGTGAATTTTAAATTTAAAGCAGGCAAGAAGTCCTTGCTGAAACTGGGACTTATTCAGTTGTTAAAGGTAAATTGCATTCATAAGTGATTATAGGATCAGGGTTTAAATTAAAAAAAAAATTTAAAAAAAAGTATGTGGGATGATTAAGACAACAAGAATGTATTTCTTCCCTTAGTTACCACAAATTCATAAAAAGCAATCAAACCTAGCACAGGTGCATTGTCTATACTGCTTTTTTACTTTTGACTAAGAAACAGATATATTATGTAAATTTTTACAGCTATATGGCCTTACAAAAATTACTTGGCAGAATTCTGTCTCTGAAGACTAACAACCACTTGCCTAACAAATTTCTTTGTGACATCATATTTATCTGACCACACATTTAATGTTTCTCTAAATACAAGAAAATTTTGACAATTACTTTAATTAGCTTTTTTTTTCATTTATAGTTTTTCTTCACTTAGAAACCATTTGATGGATATGTCATTGATCTATATCCTCAGGAAGATGTTACTCCAATTCTTATTTTCTTGAAAGCAGGTAGAGACTGTCAGGGAGCATCAAAGGAAGGCTGCTCTGTAGAGATCAGGAAGCTGGAAACCAACCACATTAACAAGTGACCTCACCAACAAGGACACAGTTTCACAGTGACAAAGCAAGATGAGCAAAGTATGTTTGCTGATGGTAACCAAGTTCAGCCAAGAGTTCACATCATTGCACAAGTTCACTGTGATGAGGCAGGTCCAATGTCAAGCCAGAAATTCAGGTCTGTGGGTAAAGGTCTGGGTCTGGGTAAGCAGGATACATGGTTAGACATGGACATTGCTGTATGGGAGCTGCAACACAGCACAGGCAGGGACCAAAGGCAAGATCCTCAGTTTAAAGGTAACTGCCAAAAGGATCATGGGGAGATCCTGCTGTGGCTTCTTAGCACAGTTTTTCAGGGGATGTTAAATGCATGAGACCTACAACTGTCATAGAACAATAATACCTCTGTCCCTGGTCTGGAAATGAATCTCTTTGTAACTGAGGTGTTTTCAGATTTTAATGTACAGTAGAGGGCATTGTCTTGGTTATCTGCCTGGATGCAGAATAGTGAGTAGCTCCTCCTGGCTTTTACTACAGCTAAAGTGGTTACATCACTGATGATGTGGTCTGCCTTTTTCACAGAGAATCATAATTACAGTGCATGATCTTTTGATCCAGGCTTTCACTTCAGTATCATAGAATGCTTTGGGTTGGAAGGAACCTTTAAAGGTCCAACCTCCCTGCAGTGAGCAGGGACATCTTTAACTAGATCAGATTGCTCAGAGCCCAATCCAACCTGACCTTGAATGTTTCCAGGGATGGAGCTTCTACCACCTCTCTGAGTAACCCGTGCCAGTGTTTCCTTCACCTTTTACCATGTTCGTTGTGAAAAATTTCTTCCTTATATCTGGTCTAAATCTACCCTCTTTTAGTTTAAAACCATTACCCCTTGTCCTATTGCAATGGACCCTGCTAAAAAAATTGTGCCCATCTAGGACACAATATGTAGCCTTATTATTCATCCATGCATTATGTGACTTTCTTGCACATTATTATTATGTTTCTTGGTGCAATCACTGGTGTGTCAGCAGCAATTCTTTTCAGATACAAAAGGGCAGAATGGTAGGAGTCTAAGCCCTAACGGATGGTCCTACTGAGATATCCCTGGTGCAATTGTGCCATTTGAACCTTGTCCCACCTAGGGTATAGAGGAAGATTTGCAAGGCTTTGTGGTACAGAGCCCCATGGTAGTGTAGGCATTGTACAATTTGGGAATTAAAAGCTTAGAGACGTCACTATGGAGATCTTCCTCTTTTTTTCAGCTTGTATTGCAGGTATGCCAGAAGTTAATCTGTCACTGATAATGAAATCTTTCTGGGTCCTGGGATTCCCTGCTCTATAGGCAAGGAAGAAGAGGTAGTAGGGTAGCCCTCTGTGCTAGGGAGGGTTATGAATGCCTGCAATTTAATGACAGTGATGACAGGATTGAGTCCTTATGGGTAAGAATCAGGGGGAAGGCCAGCAAGGTTGATATAATGGTCACTCCTCCTGTTATAGACCACACAACCAGGATGAAGCAGCAGATGAAATACTCTATAAGCACTTGGGAGAGGTTTCACAATCACTACCCCTTCTTCTTATGGGGACTTCAGCTTCTCAGATATCTGCTGGAAATATGACACAGTAGAGAGGAGCAGTCCTGGCAGTTCCTAGACTTTGAGGAAGATAATTACCCTCACCTGCAGCTGGTTAGGGAGCCAACTAGAGATGGCACCCTCCTGGACTTGCTGTTTATGAACAGAGAAGGACTTGTGGGGAAAGTTACAGTTGGAGGCCGTCTAGGGCACAGTGATCATGAAATTATAGAGTTTTCAATTCTTGGGGAAGTAAGGAGGGGTGTCGTAGAACTACTGCCTTGGACTTCTGGAGGGCAGACTTTGGCCTGTTCAGGAGACTACCCTTGGGCGGTAGTCCTGATGGCTAAAGGAGTCCAGGAAGGCTGGACGTACTTTAAGAAGGAAGTCTTAAATGAGCAGAAACAGGCTGTCCCCCTGTGTCAAAAGACAAGCTAGCGGGGAAGAAGACCTGCTTGGCTAAATAGAAATCTCTGGCTGGAGCTCAGGAACAAAAGGAGAGCTTATGGTCTTTGGAAGAGGGGCCAGATCACTTGTAAGGACTACAAAGAAATAGTGAAGCTGTGTAGGGAGAAAAAAATTAGAAGAGCTAAAGTCCAACTTTTATGGCTACTGCCATAAAAGAAAATTAAAAATGTTTCTATAAATACATTAACAACAAAAGGAGGACTAGGAGAATCTTCATCCTCTATTGGATGTGAGGGGAAACATAGTGACCAAGGATGAGGAAAAGGCTGAGATACTGAATGCCACCCTTGCTTCAGTCTTTAATAGAAGGACTCGTTGTTTGCTGGGTAGCCAGACCTTTGAGCTGGAAGACAGGGATGGGGAGCAGAATGATACCATCATAATCAAAGAGGAAATGGTTAGTGAC
>VYZX01033761.1:62417-72852 GCA_013401335.1 Brachypteracias leptosomus
ATCATCCCTCTATACTTGGCACTGATGAGGCTGCACCTCAAGTACTGTGTTCAGTTTTGGACACCTCAATACAAGAAAGACATTGAAGTGCTGGAGTGGGTCCAAAGACAATGAAACTGATGAAGGGCCTGGAGAACAAGTCTTCCAAGGAGCGGCTGAGGGAACTTGGGTTGTTTAGTTTGAGGAAGAGGAGGCTGATGGGAAATCTTCTCATTCTCTACAACTACCTGAGAGCAGGTTGTAGGGAAGTGAGTGCTCGTGTCTTCTCCCAAATAACAAGTAATAGGAGAAGAGGAACTGGCCTCAAGTTGCTCCAGGGGCAGTTTAGATTGGATATTAGGAAATTTTTTTTCACTGAAAGGGTTGTCAGGCACTGGAACAGGCTGCCCAGGGAAGTGGTTGAATCACTATCCCTGGATGCATTTAAAAGCTGTGCAGATGTGGTGCTTAGAGACATGATTTAGCAGCAGACTTGGTAGAGTAGGGTTATAGTTGGACTTGATGATCTTGAAGGTCTTTTCCAACATAAATGATTCTATGATTTTATGATCATATTTTTACTGGTCTGTTTACATTTACACACACCTAGCCCATTTCTCAAAACTGAGAACCAGATATTCTTTGTATTTTCAATGTCATTTTAACTCTTGGCATAAAAATTAGTAATTGATGTGGTAACTAATATTATGACTACCAATAAGAAAATGTATTGAGAGCTGTGTGGGGCTCATAAAGATTCTGGGGCAGCATAGCCTACACTTAGATGCATAATGTTTAGTCCAGAGAAGCTATGTTGCCTTCTCATTATTTGTTGCTAGCTTTGCTGCCTTGTGTCTGTTATTTTAATACGGCCAACAGAAGAAGTCTGAGAGATGGAATGGCATGTGCTTCTTGAGAATCTCTTTCCTTGGCAGACAAAAAAAAAACAGGTTTTGAAGTTTTCTTTACTGTGTCTGACAAAACCCAGCAGCCTTGGAACTGAAAAACATGAAGTATTTCAGGGATCAGTTTTGTCTGTGTTCATGGTGCTTTTATTTTGTGCCAAGGGGCTGACAAAGTCCATTGTAACTGTAGGTTAGGAATAGCATACAGGAATGTCCATATTGCTCAGAGATAAACTGTTATTAAAAACTCTTTCCAGCCTGCTCTTTCTCTCCATTAAAACATTTTATGTTATGGCCAGCTAATCAAACATATAGTTCTGTGTGTGTAGAACGTTGACACTTTGAAGTCTGGATCATTTCAAAAGAAACCACCCTCCACTTTTTGAACTCAGTATTGATACTGGCTTCGTGTGTGTGTGTTCCCCCCACCTCACCCCTCGTTATTATTTTGAATTCCAATCAGGTGAATGCAGTTTTGCAGTACTTGAATATAACTCTTCTGAAGAAAAGTTAATGGTAATGTATTGTGTAGAGACAGTAATTTTATGTTCTTAGCTGTCTCTGTAACACTTCTGACCCCTGGCTATAAAGTAGCACATTTATTGGGGGAGGTGCTCTATGTACCCAGAGTGAAGACAAACAAGCGTGACGCAGAGAGCCACAGTTGATCTACAGACATTAATAAAGGAAAACTGCTTTTTGATACCCACCAACTTTTAATAATTGCTGGTTGTAGCAGATGGTCTCTAGTTAATAGTAAAGAAAATTAACTTTTCTCTTCTAATGACTTAGTTCTTCCCCTCTCCTACATCAATGTTGATTCAGATGAACTGAATGATAAAATGAATGCAAGATCTAGGAAGAGCTGTTTTTTAAAATTCTGGAAGGAATACATCTCTTGTTCCTCCAGACACAAGCTGACCAGTGAAAACATGCAAGGATTTGGCAAGATTTTAAGAATATACATTTCCCTATGTCTATTCTACAATTGCTTATTTCAGATTTGCTTGTACTGTGTTTTGGACACCAGCCACCACTGAAGACTGGAGTAAACAGATGTTTTGTGAGATAGAAAGTGGGTGTCTACTTTGCTGCTAACTCATGGTTTACAGAAAAAAAGCTGCTGGTCGCTGAGGCTGTGGTTTTTATTTACATTTTTTCTTCCTATTGCAAACCCAGCTGGGTCTAATTAATGCTGGATTTATCCTGGCATTTGAGGTTATGCCAAGGCCAAGGCATGCTATGATTAATCACAAATTTTTTTTGGCTTGTACCTTTGCCTTCCTTAAAAAGCCCTATGATTGCCTTGCTTACAAGCTTCAATCTGGAAAGACTGCAGAAGTAAGAGTGAGCTGCAGAATCAACTTTCTATAGATTTAGCCATTGCTCTAGACAAAAGTCAGCATTTGCATTCCCTAGGCAATTCCGGCACACTTTTATAATAGCAGCAATAATATCTTGGGGGGGGGAGGTTAATGTAAAGTAAAACTTTGACATTTTCTCAACATTCCTCCTCTTCTCCCAGTAAATTCTGTAATGTTACTGAGCCTTGGGAACCTGTTCTAACATCTCCCAGCTCAGTTGTGGTTCCTGAGAGTCAAACTCCCAGCTCTCTGTCAGTCACAAGATGCAGAATGCTCAGGGGTATTACCAAGCCATAGAAGTCCTCCCCATGATGTGAGAAGCTCACAGCATTGATTCCAATCTTCTAGGGCTCAAAGGTGAGGAAAATCTCTTGAGATTTTCATACTCCCTGCTTGGAAGTCAAGGTTAGTATAGGTTCTACTGGTCCAAGTGATGGGTCCTCCCATATCCCAGCTTAGTCTCAGGGTTTCTTTGCTTCTTGTTGTGGAGCTGAAAGCAGAATTTCAGAAGCCATGAAGTCCATGTCTCTGAGGAATTCTATATTATGGGACTGTCCTGAAGCCATGAACTCTAGGTGCCCAGGTGAATTGAAAGAATCAGTTATAGTTTTATGTTTAGTATCTGATTTTGTGTAACGTGTGAAATCTGTCAAAAGAAGCATGCTCGTGTTTTGGCAGTTCATTGATATTAACATGTTTTCTAAAAACCTTTAATCAAATTCATTTTTTGCAAACTCACTTGATTAGAAAATTCCTTCTCACATCAATTAAGAAAACCAAAAAATCAAAGCTATATACCTGAATAACTGGAGTAGCAGTATGTGGTATTTACTGCTAGAAAAGAAAATTCAGGCAATCTGTATGTTAAAATGAATACAAAAGCAATGGAAAATTAGGACAAGAGAGATCAAAATCTTTGCTGTTCTCTGCTAGCTTGGATCCTAAACCATCATGCAGTGTGGTAAGGCCATAGTAGTAGCATCATGAAGTCCCAGCACAGACTTAAAAACAGAAACTGGACAAAGTATGGGCAGATGGAATATTCTGAATCTTGTCAACATTCTTTTCAACATTAGTGGCTGTTGTATGACTAAAATATTGCAATATATGACTAATGCGTGGTTCAGTCATTCTGTTCTTGAGTCGAAAATGTTCAATAGACACTGGAGTGAAGTTGACACAATTGGTCAAGACATTGAAAGGTGGTTCTGTTGCCCAGAAATTAAAGGTTGTCAAACATAATTCTGAATGCTTTAGAAAAATTTCTATGAATTCCACAGATTAATATGGTGTCACATATGAATATGTTTGACATGGTTTGATTTAGCAGCAATTTTAAGATTTTTTAAGACTGAAGGGGGATCAATGCTTATAAATATTTAAAGGATGGATGTCAGGAGAGTAGGGCCAAACTCTTCTCAGTGGTGCCCAGTGACAGGACAAGAGGTAATGGGTGCAAACTTGAGCACAGGAAGTTCCATCCTTAGGAGGATACATCATAGGAGATACATCAAAGGCTGATTTTAGCAGCACTTAATGACTAACCAGCTTAAAGATTAACAAGTGATTTAGTAAAGTATGTTTTAACAGAACAGTAACTCAATTACAGATTTGAGAATGGCAAGATTCATACTAGCTTACTACAAGCTACTTTAAATCAGAGTATACATATATGTATAAACACAAAACAGACAGACATACATATAGACAGAAGTACTTGGATCCAGTGGAATACGTAGAAGTCCACACTCATAAAAGCAAATGCATAAAATCAAAGAACTAGATAGGTAGAGAGGTGTGTAGAAGAGGCAAGCCTATAGTTAAAATTTCCTGCTTTGAGTTTAGAGTGAACACTCACAGTGCATTGGCATTTCTTAATAGGTGGGAGGAGTTGAAACTCAAGGAGCTGGTATTGCCCAGGCCTCGTGTTGATTTTGTTGACAGATGATCCTGAGAGTTGTTCCAGCTTAGGGAAGATGCTGACCACAGCCCACTGTGATCCAGGAGAGCTGCAATGGTCTCCCTTAGAATTGCTATTTATAGGGTCTGAGATCATTGAGTTTTGTCAGGTACTTTCTCATTTCAGCCAAACTCAGGTGATGTAATATTCTGGTTTGTGCATGTCCAGAATTTGCTCTATTTTAGGGTTCTGGTGTTCCCCAACTTTGGGCCACAGGCCCCAGTACAGGGGCACGAGGCTGTCTGGAGGTCGATTGATGACCGTTATTGTTCCCAGGTGATAAGGAGGGGAGTAGGAGTTAGGTGCATCAAGGGTGCACCTCAACACTCTGGTCCACTGCTTACTATCTATACTGTATTGTCAAAGGTATTTGATGTTATTGTCCCCAAATAACAGAGGAAGCAGGTGCCAGGTGCATCAAGGGGGTGTCTTAACATTCTGGTACACTGCTTTTCACAATCCATGTTTGACTTTCCAGTGGATTGTTGTGTGACCCAGGGAGGGTAGTTGCACCCTGCACTTAGGAGCCCATGACTCAGGGAGAATCATATCACCACAATCCACCTTGGGACTAAATCAATTTATCTCCTCCACAGAGGGGCAGTGTGGTTGCCCCTTGCCTCTATGTCTATAAGTAGATAATACCATAATCCAATTATAATTTGAGGGAAATCTTGTGTTTGACTAGTTTCTATTGATCAATTAAAGTTTCATTAAATGTGGTTAGCTGATATTACATATGTGTGAAAGCAAATATGCAGGGAAATTCTTACAGCAGTGTAACTTGCTTAATTACTTTCCATATTCTAATATATAAAACAATCATTAATAACAAGCATAGTACAACAACATTCACTAGTCACGAAAGGGTGCAAGATAAGCTCAGTGTTCTGGAGACCTGGGGTTGCTGGTCAACAGCTGCTGAGCATGAGCCATCAGTGTGCCTTGGTGGTCAAGAAGGCCAACAGCATCCTGGCTCATATCAGAAATAGTGTGGCCAGCAGGACTAGGGAAGTGATCATTGCCCTGTACTCAGCACTGGTGAGGCCACATCTTGACTACTGGGTACAGATTTGAGCCCCTCACTACAAGAAGGACATTGAGGTGCTGGAATGCGTCCAAAGAAGGGCAATGAAGCTGGTGGAGAGTGCAGAGAACAAGTCTTGCAAGGAGTGGCTGAGGGAACAGGGGTTGTTTAGGGTGAAGCAAAGAGGCTCAGGGAAGACCTTCTCACTCTTTAAAACTATTAGAGATCATCTTAAAGCTCTTTTCCAACCAAGACCATTCTATGACAACCACCTGAAGGGAGGATGTAGTGAGGTGGGGGTTTGTCTCTTCTCCCAGGTAACAAGTGATAGGACAAGAGGAAATGGCCTCAATTTCTCTCAAGGGAGATTTAGATTGGACATTAGGAAAAAGTTCTTCACAGAAAGGATTGTAAAGCACTGGAACAGACTGCCCAGTGGAGTGGTGGTGTCCCCATCCCTGGAGGTAGTTCAAAGGCAAGAAGATGTGGTGCTGAGAGTCATTGTTCAGTGGTGGACTCAGCAGTGCCATGTTAATGATTTGACTTGATGAACTGAAATGTATTTTCCAACTTAAACGATTCAGTGACTCTGTGGTGTGCTGAGCAAACTACTGCCAGACCCGTGAACTGCAATAAGCTTGAATAAGAGCAACAAGCATGCAAGTCTTCAGTCTTTTCTGAATGTGTTGCCATTCTTGTCAACAAAAACGTCACAGTAATCTTCTGAACCTCTACCTTTCTCTCTCACATTCCCTACTTGCATTTGCACAGCTATCAAAGCAATTGTAAAGTGAACAGGACCTAGATATTCCCTCTCTCTTATCAGTCTTTGAAAAGAATATTAAGCTTTGATTTTTTGGTTTTGTTTTACAAACTGTCCACTTTTCTTAGCATGCACCAATTAGCATGACTGCTCTGGAAACAACAGAGATAATCTGTTCTTCTGGCCAAGTTATTCAAGAAATAAGTATATTCCATTAACTTAGAAGATTACCCTTCTTGCACATGTGTTCACATGCACGTGTTCAACACATGATTATGAAGGGAGAATATAGCCTCAATTAAGGTCACGTTTGCATGTTGACATATGTGAGAAACCTAGAAGCTGATGCATCTGGATATAATTTTGCTAAAGTGGTTTGTCTTGATAAATCCATTTCTTGAAAACTCCACTGTCAAATCACAACACATCCCTTGGGAAAAATATATCTTAAGAAAGGACCTGGTACCAGAAAACATGATTAACAAGAAAGAAGCAGGTGGAGAAATCCAAGGCTGTCCCTGTCATTCCTCCCCCAAAGTTAATGGTTCAATAGATAAACATGGGTTGCTTAGAAAACAGAGTAGGGGCAGCTCCCTACGTCAAAAGAAGAATGAGTTATATATAACTCGTGAGTTATATAACGAGACAGGGTTTCTTTTTATATATATATATCTATACACACCACACAGGTGTTTTCCACAGGAAATGTGCCTGGAGAAAAGAGAGCTTGGGTCCTTTGACACCTCATGTTTCTATAGCTATTAGAGGCAACTTTCTCAAAGTAGGGTCAAGGACCTGATACACAGGATCTTTTTATTATATTCTTATTAATGTCTATAAATACTGGAAGGAAGAGAGTAAAGAGGATGGAGCCAGGGTGTGCTCAGTGACTGGAAAAGAGGCAATGGACACAAATTGGAACACAGGAAACTCTCTGAGCATGAGGAAACACTTTTTCACTGTGAGGGTTACTAAGCACTGGCACAGGTTACTTAGGGAGTTTGTGGAGTCTCCATCCTTGGAGATACTAAAAAAATGTCTGGACATGATCCTGGTCAATGGGCTGTAGGTGGCCCTGGTTGAGCAGAGGAGTTGGATCAGATGACATTCAGAGGTCTCTTCCAACCTCGATCATTCTGTGATTCTGTGGTTCTGTGACCAAGGGACAGGATTACAGTGTATGATCAAGCCTACCTTTACAGTTCCTTTACCTCCATCCAGAACTGATTCTAACAGTACAACAATTGTAGAACACTTGTGCAAGTGTCTTGAAGAGCTAAGGGAACAGAAATTGTGAAGTGCAACATTTTGCAGGAGAGGAAGTTAAATTATTGAGAGATAAAAAAGGTGAAAAAGGATCCAGATGGGCCACATATAATATAATTATTTTTAAAAGAAATATATTAAAAATAATCTATATCTATAAAAAGTATCAATTAACAGGTTCTAAAGTATTTCTTTTCCTTCTTTTTTCTCATCCCTTAATTTAAAAATATTTTTCTTAGTGAAGAAAGCCACTGATTGACTTCCCACTTGAAAGTCCTATTTTATTTTCAACAAAACATGTCACTAAGGAGAAATAGTCTAAAAACCAAGAACTGAATAAGTCTTGCTGTGCAAAATGCCAGACTGCTCAGGTAGTTAACCATGATAGCAGGGTGATGCATCAAAACCTTACAAGTCTGTACTCTGCTCTCTATCAAAGCTGCTGTGATACACATGTACAATTTTTAATTTTTTTTCAAATTTAACTTCTCCAGTTGTGACTTTATAATGATAATATTTTTCTTTCTGGGAATACATGATAGAAAATGTACAAGTATAAAAAATTCATTTAAATTATGCAACTGCTGTGGAATCCCCATAAACATTAAACCAATATGTGGTAACATTTTTTTCCTGAACAAGAGCTGCTTAGTCTAGTTTTGAATCAGTTGGGGAAGTGTTTGCTAACAGCAGGACCTTATCCAGCTTTGCCTATATGGCAGCTACAGATACTTCAGACTAAAGATTGGATATTTATTGCTCATTTATTTCCATTAAGACAAGTCTGAAATAAGCACTTAGCCCAGTAGTGGGACAGAATGAAAATACAAGCACGCTTGCTGCACCCAGATACAACAAGCACCAAGGAGAGAGGGAGCACTTCAAGTAGGAATGGTTGTGGTTTATTCTCTCGAAGAAAAACAAAAAATGGACACAAGGCAGAGAAATAATATGCTGAAAAGTGAGAACAAAATAACATACTTCCCTTTGGAAACAAAAATTTATTTTACTGATGGCTCATTAACTGCTAACAGGATGTTTAAGTAAATGTAAGTAACGTTTACTTACCATAGCAACTAATGAAATTAACATTCCGTGCCATTCTTGAGTGAAAAGGAGACTTCATAGACCAGAGAAAGTTAGCTCAATAGGGAATGGAAATGCCTTGTGAGCTCTGATTATTTTCATGAACCTGTTTTGTGTTTGATTTACAACAGTTTTTTTAATTAGCCTTTTTTAATTCATGAAAGCAACACAACAAAATTCTTGCGATACACAAGTAATTATTTTAAGAGAAGTATTGATGCACATTATCTCACTGTAAAATAAAACGACGCCATACCAAATGTCATTGTATTATAGTTCTCGGATAGTTTAACAACATAATAAGTTTAGATTTGAGGGGTTTTGGAATTGTGTAAAAATACTATCACCATCTAATGTTATGGCAGCATTTTCTAGTTAACTTTGTATAGATTTCCTCTAAGATCTGCCAGGGATTGTTTGTCCCTGGTACTATAAAGCCAATATGGGAGAACTTAGCCTTGAGAATTAAGCTGAAATTTGTGTATTCCTGGACTGCCTAGTTCTAGCACTTTAATGTAGATCAGCCTATAGCAAAATTTCATCTGAACCACTGAAACATCCTGACTGATTGATATCAAATAAATACTTTTTCATGACTAGATAACCCGCAGATGAGCTATTAATGATTGTGGAGCCACAGTTTTTTGTAGTTCATAATTACTGAAGCAGAATAAATTTCTAGAACTTATTCCTAAAGTATTTTTTCCCAAAATACCTATTAAAAAATCTTCTCTGTAGTTCAACACATCTTAAAATATGGCCCTAGAACTTTATTAGATGGTTCCTCAGTCATGTTTTAACTGAATACTTCATAATTAGCTTTAATTCACACAGATCTACTTCTCCATGGAAGTAGAAAACCTCCTAATCAGAGGATTGGGTCCTGACTGCTGAAATTATTCTACTTGGCTGGCAGGTTTCTTTCAATTTCTTTCATGTTGAATACTGTGGAATCTAATCAAGTCCACAGAAGATTTCTACATTACATATATTACTCCATCATTTATATATTGATGTACTAGGAATATTTCCAGTGTTCACTCTTTTCAGTGAACTAAACATCCTCCACTAGAGAAAAGAAACACTGCTTTACAGAACACTTGCAGTTTCACCTTTTGGAAATTTAGAGCTAGGAAAAGATAAATTGAAACTATATTTGAATACCTGTCACATTTTCCTACTTAATTTCCAAGGGGATCCCGAGCTGAGAGAGGAAGCGGATTAATTGTATGTCTAAACGTGATCCTTCTCCACCTTTTTCTTCATGTCTTTGTAATTTCATCATATGACAGTCATGTTTCTGAAAAAAAGTTTTAAAATTCCTTTCTAAATCTTCATTTGAAAGGTGAAAATGAATGGGAATTTATTGTTTAGCTTCTGAATCAAATTTGCTTTTGAGAAAATGTGTTTCAACTCTCAAAATGAATCCCCAGCAAAGTATCATCTGATAAACGTATCATGTAAATGCTAAATGCATTAGACAGCATCATATCTAAAATGACTACAAAATAAAAGGTTTTTTTTCAAAGCAAACACTGCTTGACTACTTTCTTTATATGAATTGCTCCAGGGGCTACCTTTCTCTTTGTACAGTTTCCTACATTCCATAGAAATGCATTTCATTCCATACATTGATCAATGGAGTTACTGTTTGAATTACAGCAGTCTGGTTTCACGGTTTCTGGAAGATGTTGTTCTAGGTGCAAATATTTAAAAACCATCAGCCACTTACAAGTTTTAACATTTTCTTTTCACAGCTCCACTTCATATATCCCCAGCATGCTAAGGATTATAAGAGGCCATGAGGAGTGAAAGTATTTATTTTAGAATCACATTTAATAACTCTCGCATTTTTAAGAATAGATTCTGCAAAAAATATTTAGAACCAAGAGCAGTTCAGAATTCTGTGCTCATTTAATGTACTCTCCAGACACAAATTTCACAGAAAATTGCCAGTGAATTGAATCACAAAATTGTTTTAGTTGGAAGAGAGCTTTAAGATCATCAAGGGCAACCATTAACTCAGCCCTGACAGGACACCACTAAACCATGTAACTGAGCACCAAGTCTACACATCTTTTAAAT
>VYZX01033762.1:0-21750 GCA_013401335.1 Brachypteracias leptosomus
GTAACAAGGGAAGGTATATATATTCAGATATATACAACACCGATCTTTGGATGTTGCTGGATTCCTCCCGAGCCACGTGGAGTTGTAGCAGCCACAGAGCCGTCTGGAGCCAGCAGCAATCCCAGCTAGGAGGGGGCAAGCAGAACTTCCTGTGTCCTTTTATAGAGTGTGGCAGGAAGGGGAGTGGAATAGCTGCTCCACCTGTCCCTCCCCTTCCCCAAACCTTAAACCACAACATTTATCTAAAACAAGTCTTTGTCTCTAGCCAAACTAGGAAGACACAATCTTTAAGTCAGACAGAAACGCATTGCGCTTACGTCCAGAATGGAGCATTTCAAAGATGTGTTTGGGTTATTATATTTCACATCATACACTTTGGTTAGCTAATGCTCAAGCAGTATTTAAGATACTGTGGTTCTCTCCTCCTTAATAGTGTAAAGAGTGATAATGGTATATATAATAATAAACTTTCAATGACCAAGTTCTTCACTTCCAAGCAGTATTAAAAAATAGATCTAAAGTTCTCTTCTCAAAAAGTTACTGTAATGCTGCTAACATATTTCTACAAGAATCTAAACATAACCTTGAGTGCGTTGCTCACCTGTAGTGTGTTTAAGCATTTATTGGATGTTCAGTACATTAGAAAGAAAACTACAGTATAAGTTTATACTTGCTTTTGTATATGACTTCATGCAAATATAAAGCAATAAGATTTATGTAATACTTAGAGGTGAGCATAATCAGAATTAAATGGTGTAAAAGGTTATAGTTTACAAATGGTGACATTATGTTTCATATGCTTCCTCTCTAAGCTATATGGCTTTAAAGTAACCTAGAATCTGGCTGTGATCTAAGCAAGCAAGTTCACATCTATTAAAGATCTTTGGTTCAATAAGGTTCCTTGATGCATGTTTAGCCTGTCTAGTTATCAGTCTTTCCTTTTTCACTTCTCAGAGTAAGAGAACGAGTTAAAAGGCACATTTTCAGAAACAATTCACTGACTTTATACTTGATTTTATTTCTGTCATGTGTTAAGCACAGGCTCAATCCTTTTTTTCTTTGGAGATTGAGGATTATATCAGTGAGAATTAAGTGTTTTGCTTAAGTATGAAACCCTGGATAGTCTCTCTACTTCAAAAATGTTGATGTCCCTGAAGGTGTAAGGAAATAGTTCTTTGCGTCAAATCTACAGTTCTGGCATTCTTCTAGAAGCATCAGACATTTTCAGAGAGTTATTTTAATACAAAGAAAACAGAACATACCATTCTGATGTTTAAATAACCAGTGTGTTTGTTTTCCTTAAACCAAACTGAAATTCCAGGCAGAGAAAAATATGTCTATTTCAGGATGAAAAGGTTAGTCCTAGATTCTGTGGTTGATAGATTTGTTAAAATCTTGATGCATGATAGCCTACCTGAGAAAAAAGAAATGCCTCAGTTAAATAAATTCTTATCTATTATTTTAAGTATCAAAGTCTTATCATGTAACATATGTTTGAATGTGTTTGTGCAGTACAATTGAAAATATCCTAAAATCAGTTAAAGCCAGAAGAAGGTTAAAATTTGTCCTGAAGACAGCAACTGCAATGCATTCTTTTCCACATAACTTATTATAAAATCATCAGCTAGAATCAATGATAAGAAGAAAATGAAACAGAAGGGGGAAGCAAAGAATCTCTGTTCACTGTAAAGATAATGGGACTGCAAAGAACACAAAAGAAGTTCAAATAAGCATCAAAGCTTTCCTACAAGGCAGAAAAGATCATTCTGATTTGACTTTTTCAGCCAACAATAAAATACAGCAGAAATTACCCTAAAACCAGTATTTTATATGTAAATCAGCATCATATGTTTCACACAGTCAGGAACTGAGTAAATGTTAAAAACCAAAACCAAACAGGTCCAGTTATGACTGCATGCTCAATCTGCTGTTTGTTGTTCACTTGAGATACATACATAACATATTCTGTCTTAACTGCATATAAAAGGTTGTCTTATATGGCAATTCTGCATCTCCACAAACAGCTCCTGCTAACTGTTTAAAATTACCTATCTACAATTTGACCATGCTTAAGGCAGGAACTGCCAGGAGAGTCTCTGAGATGACCAGGTTTTCTGCAAATTTTTGAGATATTGAACAACACAGTTAAACATACAAGTAATGACTATTAGTTGTTTCATGCACAGCAGGAAGGATCATGGGGACTGTTCAAATATCATGTGGGAACTAGTCAAATGGTTTGTTGTGAAGCCTGCTAGGAATTCAGTCAATAAGCTGTTCTTAAATCAGTCCATTGTCTCATCTAAGCAGAAACTAGCTGGAGACTTTTGGATCACTCAGGGAATTGATGGCTAAGTATACTGGCTATATAAATAGTTACAGCCCTAGTATGCTGCTACATCACAATTGTAGGACAAACTCAAACTTCAATAATATATAACAATTATGAATTAATTCCTTCAATTTTTCACACAGTAATGAAATACAGGTGTTAGATTTTACAAAACTTTATGGGTTGAAAGTTTACTAGATGCTAAATAATAGGTTCCCAAGGAAAATTTACTTTTGTTTTGTTTTGGTTTGGTTTGGTTTGGTTTTAGGAAATAAGAAGCAAGAATAACAGTAAGGCATGAACAGAGATCTTAGAAAAAGAAATAATCCCTTCATTGACTTACACTCTTACATTTCTAATAGTGGGAGTTCTTTCCCAATTTTTTTCTTTCATAAGAATATGAGTACAACAATGCTGGGCCAGACAAATTGTCCTGATATTTATTATTCTGTTTATGACAGTTACCAGTAACAGAGACATTGAGGTAATGGTAAGAGACAGGTTACACAGCAATTTCTTTATGTTTGGCCTTCAGAACATTCTGAGGCAAAGAGGCTTATGGCTGTGAAAGGGGTGTGAGGGTGGGTGGGAGAACAAGCTAACTCTGCTGCCTAGAAATTTCATAGTGACCTACAGTTCTGCAGTGAAAAACAAATAAATAACAAGGAAAAATAAACCTGAATGAGTATTTCCTGTTTGTCTTCCTTATGTCATCTATGATTTTAAAGTCATCCACTGTACTTCACCTTCAGTTATTACTTTTTCTGGCAATTAGAGGTAAAAACTATATTCAACCTATTCTCATATGGACACCATTCAAGATTCATGGTCATCTTTGAAATTAGAATCAGTTGTTTTGTTTTTCTTTTAATTTATAAAAATTCTAGTAGAAACTATATATATTACCTAATCAGAACTGCAAATAGTGACCATGTTGGCATGAATTTATACAATGTTTTCATAAATCCTGCTTATATTTTTATTATTCTTTTATTTATTATAGCTGAGGATTACTCTCACTTTTTCAAAGAAATATCTGTATCAGTCCTATACAATGTAAAACAGCTACATGTGTGATTCATTTCATTGAGCTGTAAGCATCTGCAGCACAAACATTTGCACTGTAGTCACTATCCATAGGAGGTGGAGGCAAACAGGCATTTGTGATGAATGGTTCATTTGTTTTTGTTTCCTGCAAGGTAAAATGAATTGTGCAGTAGAAACACTTATTGCTCTCCACTGAACATAATACCATTCTAGGAGACTATGTCAGATGTAGCCATTGATATTGTAGACAGAACTAGATGAACTGAACTTCGTCTCTCATCCAAGGTCTTCCTAGACAAGGTCCAAGACATCTAAGATGGAAAGACTTCTTCAGAGATATAACAAGGCTTTGCTTAGCTTGCCAGTTAATAGGCTATTAATCTACTCTGAATAATTATTTAAGTGGTTTAATGGCATATAAAGTGGTTTGGAATAAATTCAGCCTTCATTCACACAGATAGAGCACATTTTTAGTTCTTACTACTGGTCTGGCTGTTGGGGGGGGAGGGTTGTTTGTTTATTTGTTTGGGTTTTTTTAAGTTCATATGTATAATAATCAGGAAGAACCACAAAAGAGTTTAAATGTCAGTCATGAAACAGGATTAATTTGTAAGTGTCCACTGCCAGTGTTCTAAAAATAAATATTTCTTTATGAATAGTTGCAGCTGCAACCCAGAAAATAATTGGATTCTGAAAGTTCCTAAGACAGTGACATTTTGAATTTTACAATGGACATTTTATACCTTCTGAGATCAGTCCCTAAATCAACAAAGGAAAATATTTTTTCTTCTAATGAACATGCATTTTTTTTTTGTGCTATGAAGAAAAAGAAATTTGAAATCTAACCTAAGGATCAGATCTAATCCTCCACTCAGCCCCTGTAAAAAATTTTAATGGCTGTCTAAAGAATTGACAACTTTTATGAAATCCCTCCCCAGGGAATAGATGAAAATTTATGTAAGCAAGGCTTTCTATAGTAGAAAACTTTTTATGGTCTCATAAAAGGAAGAGAAGTCTGTGAGTATAACAGCTGACACACTCCACAGGGGATTCATCTTTATAAACACTTGTTTTCTGCTGGGGTTTGTGGAGTGTATAAGAAGAATTAAAAAGAAAGAACAAGTGGTTTCATAAAATCTTAGCAACTTAATTAAAGCTTACTGCAAGTATGGATGTTTTTCTGGGATGAGGAGTTAGTGGATTTTGTTTTATAGTATTATCCAGATAAGTTTTCTGGGGAAGTCATACAGATACACGGTAGAATTTCATAATGAAATTCATTCTACACTTTCTATCTCTCTCAGCTAATACTGTGGCTGCTGCACAAACCTTTCATGTAGACATGCTAATTTTTGTAATTTACATTTTACACTGGCTCAAATGAACTTTGCTTATTTTTGGGTGGGGTTTTTTTTTTGGTTGGTTGGTTTTTTGGTGTTTTTTTTTAAGTAAAACTAGAGTTAAATGATTGTGCTTCCAGCTCTCTTCTTCTTCAGGCCAACACCAAACTCAGCAACATCCCCTCAACATAACTTCATCTTTTATTCTTCATATGTTTGCTCTTTTCCATCTCAAATCAGCCAAAGGAGAACACCTTATTGGGAGAGAGTTCAGCAAGCTGCCTCCAACAAGAACCGCCTCCAACAAGAAGCGCCTCCAACTGGCCCCAACAGGATCTCTCTTCTGTAGGAACCCTTTTACAAACTGATCAGACTCTTGTTGCTGTTTCTTTCTTCTGTTGCTGTTTCTTTCTTCTGTTGCTTTTTTCCAACTGATTCAACTCCTAGTTGATCTGGTTCCTGGTTAATATATCTCTAGCCTCACCCACCACCTCAATGACAATCACCTGGGGGAAGGCGGAGCCTTACACAGGTGGGTCAGGTTCTGTCTCTGGGGCCTTAGGGAACAAAACATGTTGCTGGGTTGTGACTCATCCATAGGTCAACTCCAACTCAGGCCCCGCAGCCCAGGTCCCAGCACTTCAATGATATAGTCTGTTTTAAACTGTTTCCAAAACGGTCATTGCACACTATAGCACNNNAACCTTTCATGTAGACATGCTAATTTTTGTAATTTACATTTTACACTGGCTCAAATGAACTTTGCTTATTTTTGGGTGGGGTTTTTTTTTTGGTTGGTTGGTTTTTTGGTGTTTTTTTTTAAGTAAAACTAGAGTTAAATGATTGTGCTTCCAGCTCTCTTCTTCTTCAGGCCAACACCAAACTCAGCAACATCCCCTCAACATAACTTCATCTTTTATTCTTCATATGTTTGCTCTTTTCCATCTCAAATCAGCCAAAGGAGAACACCTTATTGGGAGAGAGTTCAGCAAGCTGCCTCCAACAAGAACCGCCTCCAACAAGAAGCGCCTCCAACTGGCCCCAACAGGATCTCTCTTCTGTAGGAACCCTTTTACAAACTGATCAGACTCTTGTTGCTGTTTCTTTCTTCTGTTGCTGTTTCTTTCTTCTGTTGCTTTTTTCCAACTGATTCAACTCCTAGTTGATCTGGTTCCTGGTTAATATATCTCTAGCCTCACCCACCACCTCAATGACAATCACCTGGGGGAAGGCGGAGCCTTACACAGGTGGGTCAGGTTCTGTCTCTGGGGCCTTAGGGAACAAAACATGTTGCTGGGTTGTGACTCATCCATAGGTCAACTCCAACTCAGGCCCCGCAGCCCAGGTCCCAGCACTTCAATGATATAGTCTGTTTTAAACTGTTTCCAAAACGGTCATTGCACACTATAGCACCATTGCTATAAAAAGTAATGACAGTGTGGCAACAAGTGAATAAATGAATAACACAGATGTTACAGCCTTACTTTACAGATAGAGATACAGGGAGATATACAGGGAGATACACTGGTAGGTACAGGTAGATAGTACAGGTAGATATACTGGGAGACTGTTTCATCTGCATCATTGCCAGTATTGAACTACAAAATGTTATGAAATGAAATATTAAAAGCATTAATAGTAATTACTAATGATATCAAGCAATTGAAAATTGTTGAGGTGGTGAGCCACAGCATTACCTGGAATTACTGATTTGTCTAAAA
The DNA here is from genome assembly GCA_013401335.1 of Brachypteracias leptosomus. Lineage (NCBI taxonomy): Eukaryota > Metazoa > Chordata > Aves > Coraciiformes > Brachypteraciidae > Brachypteracias > Brachypteracias leptosomus. The sequence goes on from VYZX01033762.1 coordinate 6,441, forward strand.
CTATATAAATGAAAAAAAACCAAAACCAACAACCTTTCAGCGTAACAAAACCTAAAATAATAAAAGGTCAAATGAATACCATGTAAAAGTAAGGTTAAATAAAACATTTAAACAAGTGTACTACAAGATAAAATTAATATAGAAGCATACCCCAATAAAATAATCCAGAAAATTCCTTCCTAGGTTTCTTAGATGTTACCTTCATAACATAAAATTATATCAATAGAATTCTTATTAGAATTACCATTGCTGAGATACCTACTTAAGTATCTATATCTACCCTGAAGTAATTTCAGATTGGGAAATTAGGTACTCACATTTTTAAATCTCCTGGAGGATATTGCGTATTAGTCCTTTTCAAACCAAGCTTAACTGATTCTACCAGCACAGAATTCAATTAGAAACGCAGCTGGAGCATGAATTGCCAACCATTTACATAACAGTCCCAGTCAGAGAAGGCTTCAAAAGATGACTCCTGCAACCCATAGAGAATCACAGAATCTTCAGGATCACAAGTTTATGGGTAGGGGAAAGGAGATTATAGTATTGTGTGTTGACCTTGGCTGGTCATCAGCATGCCCACCAAATTGTTCATGAACTTCTTCAGTGTGAATTCTTCCCACAGACTACTTTGTTTCAAGAACTGCTCCAGCATGGATCCCTTCCACTGGGTACAGGCCTTTAGGAACAGACTGCTCCAACATGGATCTCTTATAGGCCACAGTTCCTGCCAGACGACTGCTCATGAGTTGTCTCCTCTCCGTGGGCTAGAGATCCCGCAAGGAGCCTGCTCCTGCTGTCTTCTCACAGAATCAACTCCTGCAAACCCCTTGCTACCAAAATCTTGCCCCATAAACCCAATATAGACAATCTGTAATGACCAAAGCTCCAAAATGTTGACATTACAAAAAGGAGAAGAAAGGAAAAGTTGTGGTCATTTTCCAAATAAAACAGAAACACCTAATAAACACTTAATAAAATATTCTTATGTGCAAATTACTCCCATTCTTCCTTCCTAGAAGGTCTAACCTAGCAGTATTCTATAATGGTTCTCTCCAGACCTCTGTTTTTTACTTTCCTGGCTTTCCATTGGACCCAAATACAAAAAATACATTACTGGCTCATTACAAATTTTTCTTGCAATTTTAAACTACCTCAAGCTCCTGCAATACTTAGACAGAAGTCTCCTACTTCTTGTATGCATGTTGTAAACCATAAGATACTGTTCAAAACACAGTGTTAGACATCTTGTGCCTGCTTCACCCAAAACGTGTTTTAAGGGAAATTTCTAGTGAGGAAATCTTACTCACGTATGTCCTTTCAAACCATGAGCCTCACTTCTGCAGAAGTGTCCTATTGTATTTCCAAGAAAAGCAAGGGCTTATGCAAATTCTAGAAGCAAAGGTCCAGCCTCACCCTTCTAATTTAATATTATTTCCTCAACTTGATGTCTGTTTTGCACTTGATCTAGGACTTCATCTATTCACCATAAACTGAATTAATGTTCAGCGTAGATGAATTTTCTACTAAATTTTAAATACTGCAGTATTAGTTATTTTAACATTTCCATTATTATTCTATTCAGGGACCAAAAGCAGATTTGTCCTTTTTTTTTTTTGGCCCAACTGTAGATTTAATTCCTGTTCAGAGATCTAGAATGATTGTATGGCACATCTTAGGAAGTCAAAATGTGTTTCAGAGGTCACAAGGTCTGGCTTCATCTTTCAACAACCTCTTATTTTTAATTCCTTCTTACTACTTTTAGGTTTACATCATAGAAAATATATTTTTTTCCAATGCTCATAAATGTCACAGGCACTATGTTGATGTGACTGTGTAGTGTATGTGGGCTTGTCTTGCCCTCGAGTTCCTCAGAGTGAACTAAGACCTAATTTTTTTATATACTGTAAAAGCAGTCTATTGACCATACATGAGTTTAGATTACTATGTTGGATAGAGAAGGTGTAAATGTCAGAAGAGAGAATGAATTCTACAATGAAAAGCATATTTAGAAATGTTTCCTTAGCTAATTTAAGTTTTGGTCATTCAGTTAGTGTATTTGAAAAATTATTGGAAAAAACGGATGATTTTTTTTGGCTTTGTATCTACTGATACTGTCACAGACTCTTAAAATTCTCTGAGATTGCAACAATGTTTGCAAGACCGTTCTATCTCATTTTTGGTTATCCATGTAGCTAAAAGTCTTCAGAACTTTGTTATATTTGATTCTACTGTTTTGCAAAATCTGTTTTTTAGAATCACTACATGCAATTAAAAATATTCTACTTAGGGATGTCTGATCATAAGTTGGGATGTTTTTATTTCTAGCCTGGGTCATGTAAGCTAAATCATTCTTAAGTTATCATTCTACTGCTCCCTTGTAGCAGGATGCTTTACTCTTAGCGTTATAATGGACTCACAAGGCTTAATTATACTTAGAATAAGTAACATTATCTCAAGAACCCATTGCAGATCAATCACTAAGTGGCACGCTTCCAAATTGGTCCTGATCATGCAGCACTTTCTGGAACCCTACACTTTTTACAAGTTGAAATAAAATTACAGCATGATATAGATGATCGAATGCCATTAATATTGACCACTGCTCTGCTTCTCTCCCAGACTGGCAATGTCATACTGTGAGGGAGATGAATGTGAAGCACTTAAATATTTCACATAATATTTGTCTAATAAATACACTGTTTTCATTAATCATTCTGCATAGATTTTCCACTTCATTCCAGTTTTCAATTACATTTGTAAGAATTTCAATTCCTTTAAAACAGTAAACTTTATTCTACATCAAGCATTAGTTATGTCTAATTCTTAGGAAAAATGAGCCATGGCAGATTTATTGGGGTTTTAATTTTATTTCCTCTCAGGTTTCAGTACAAATAGAAAAATGAGGAAATAATGTAAGGACTACATTGTGTGTATATGGAGCAAGATACTTACTTGCTTATTTGCAGGTAGCAGAAACTATGGGAAATTCAGTAAATGAATTTATAAGAGAAGGAAGTCTATTGAAAGGAAATCTTTACAATATGATATAATAAACATGGATTAAATTTGTAACATTGAAGTATGCCAAATTCATAGTAATTGTGACTTTAATAGATTTGGGCTTGATATATTTTCCTTTTTTTTTCTTTTTCTTTTTACTTTGAAATACCACACGAATCAAAATCAGGATATTTCAGGAAAATATCATATGAATATAGAATATGAGATTGTTGACTTTCAGGTGAATTAACCAGAATATATAACTAAGCGACATAATATTTAAAATATATAACTACTGCTCATATTTCTTCATAATTCATCTATTTTAGGCTATTACTATCAATTCAGGTATATATGCAACATGCCTCCATCGTTTACTTTTTTTTTTTTTTAAATTGAAAACTGATTGAGTAATATATAGGGAAAAAATGTAAGCATATACTGACTGAATTTTTAAAAAAACAAGCTTTTTCATGTTTCTTCCCATTTTTAAATTTTATCTCTCACTGCATCACATTTTTATGCTAAAAAGTTTTATCTTCTGTGGTAAAAAATTCTTCAATACCTTATATGGGCTAGAAGAAGCTTCTTTTATGTCCATATCTACATTATTGGTTTCTGTTTTCAATTGCTATTTTCTTAAAAATTATATATATATATTTATGAGTGTTTTCCTCTACCCCCTTGTATAACAGACAGCAGCTCTTGATTTGCAATTATAGTGATTTACTGCAAATCTCAGGAAATATATTGCTTATTGATTTATTAAGCAAGCTTATTAAAAGCCTTCTCTTTTGAATATGGCACTAATTAACCAAATACTTGCTATTTACCAGCCTTTAGAATTGCAAACTACCACAGCTTAGAACTTAAGTCCTTATTATTTGTAGCAGTAACTCTTAGGACAGTCAGGCAGACAGATGCCACAAGTTGACAAGAAAGGTTGTGCAAACTCTATCCTTTTTAGGTTTTCAGGACCTGAAACATCAGAGCAACATGGTCTGATCTCCAGAGGTTACTTTCAATCTGAATTATTCTGTGTTTATATGATCTGAAGTTTAGATGCCTCCATTTTTTCATCAGTAGAACAACCTAAGGACAAAGAATTTCTAAAAATGCAGTCAAATATTTTAGGGCTTGGTGGTGGTTGTGAGAGAGTGCAGGAAGTCTGGGGGGGTTTTGTGGTGGTGGTGAGGTTTTTTTGTGGGTTGTTTTTTATCTTTTTTTTTTTTTTTTTTTATGCTGTCCTTTCTAAAATCATTATTTTTCAACAGACTCTTCTTTTGTTTTTCAACCCATTTTAATTATAGCCTTTGTTCTGTTTATGTCTTTATGTTTATTTTATATGCAAGAGGCAGAATTAATTTCACATAAATTTGGCCATCTGAAATAACTTATGGAGTGCAATCTATGTTTTTATGCTAACTCAGTAGTTAACAGAAGGAAAATAACATCTCTAGAGAATGACTAACATAATAATAAAATAGATAATTAAAATGGGAGGAGTTAGTTCATTTCTGAAACCTCCTGTCTTCTTTACTCAAAGAGCCCAGATGATTAACAAGGAATTGATGCAATATCTAGATAGTCAAAGTAAGGATAAATTAATGATATCTACTAAGATTCATTTGGTTAAAACTGCTTCCAGACGGTACTTTCTGCATAATTATGTTCAGATATGATGAAAGATTTGTATTCTCATCATCCACTTGCACTGGCTGATCAGGATTTACCTTTGATGCATCCTGCAAGGGTGTTCATAAACTGAGGATTTTTCTACATCTTAATATGGTTCATTTTAATTTGTCCTCAAATTAGTTGACATGGGATTTAGATTTACAAGTAGGTCAGGCGTAATACTTACAAGACAGGTATTTTTGGCCAGTACACTTGTCTGATTTGAAAGTTATGTCCACATTTCTCATTTCATTCTTTTCAACCTGTATTTTCCATGAACAAAATAAATATACATGCTATTTTTACAGTGTTAGATAAGAACTGTTACATTATGCAAGCATAAGAAGATAAGGGTTAATTAGGTTTTGGTCAAGATGCACAAATAAGCTATTAATTCATTATGCAAATTAGTTTTACATCTGGAATAGGTGTTTTGATAAATATGAGTCATCATATGCAAACTCATAAACAGGAAATATTTTTGTTAAAATACCAATAAGGACTAGTTTCCACTGTTGAGTTAGTGAACACCGACAAAGGTGGTAATTTGTTATTTCAGAAGTAGAAAGATTTGCTCCTGACTGGGAGAAATGAGACTACTAAATCTTTGGGGATACATCACTCTCTTGTATTCGCTTCTTTTGTGTGAAGTCTCTTACATCACTCATATAACTTTCAGGAAAGCTTCTTTTCTACACATTATTCAAACCTAAAAGAATTTTGACTTGATGCCTAGAAAGCAATTTAGCAAGCAATTTAGTTTTTGAAGGGAGTACTGAAGCTATCCCACAGCTTTTGTTCTTGAGAACAGAAACAACCCAAGTGGAAGACTGTCAAATTTAGTTTTGGAAGAGCACTCTTCAAGACTCTGAAAAAAAGCCTAACAGTGATCTGAAGGAGAAGGGAGATAAAGACAATTCCCTCTTTTCCATCTCCATAATTTTTTGAAGCATAAGACTCATTATTGTATTGTTGATTGGATGTCACAGAAAGAACTTTCTCTAAGCTGCTAAAGCTCCAAAGAAGAAAATGGCTAGAAAGAAGAGAAATACTTATGACATCTAAACAATGAGACATTTCAAATGGGAAATAATACCACGATAATTTAAAAGATAATTGTCTAGACAGGAATAAAGAGATTTTAAACATAATTGGATTCTTTTTTCCTTAATCTGTGACAAAGCAGTTGGATACTATTTTAAGTCCCATAAAATATCAGGTGTGTTACAGTTGCCTGAAACAGGTCTGATGGGATGGAAACTTGATACCATTATATAAAGGGTCTGGTTGAACAGATAATTTTCATTTTTGAGAGTTTAGTTGTAATTATCTAGCTTTTGGTTCACTGAAAATATTTTAAGGCAAACTCTAAATCTATCATCAGATCTCAATCATCTGTTTTATCATATTTTGAGAAGAAATGACTTGTATAAAGTAGGAATAAAAGTAATCTACAGAATTAAAAATTTCAATTATGGGAATTTTATCAACTGTTAAGACAGAGACAAAATCTCCAAATAACAACAGATTCTCAGAACTATTTAGTAATACCTTTAGTATGTAAACACAGATCTCGGGTTGGTCTTAGTAGGCTTTTTTTATGGAACAGCCTCTAGTGTGTTGGATATTGCCAAATCTAGAAGTATCCAGAACTACTCATGACCCTTCAGCATCTACATACAAAACAAGACTATAGTTGGAATCTGCAAGTTAAAATTAGTTGACTGAGATATACTCTGGTTTACTCCATAATGATGAGGCTTTCTTATAACTCAAAGAACTTTTAAATGTATCACAAAATTGAAGAATAACATTGTTGAATTATACTGGAAAATTGTTTGTGTTGTAAAATTTAAAAAACAAAGTAAGGAAAATATTAGATCAAATAAAATACTAGACTCTCCCTGTCTCAGGTGAAATGGAAAACAACATTATGTCTAACCTGGGCATAAATATTGCAGGGCAGAAAAAGATTAAAGCTGTTTTAGAGAATAGCATGTTTGGAATAAAATTGTGTATCCTAAGAAGACAGCTCCAGACAAAGCACAACATTACTCCCTTTTTTTTTCTTCCCATCTTTCCATGATTTAACTGTGTGCTTCAATGCCCTTCATGACTGGGGTACGAGGACTGATGCTTGCTTTAGGCACAGCACAGCAAAGCATCACAGTAGATCTAGTTGTGAAGAAATTGTCCTGTGAGGTCTCAAAAGATTCCTAAATATAGGAATTAATGCTATTCTATTGTTTTCACAATAAAGTATTTCTTCAGATGTTAGCCGTCCATCCATTTCTTGTTTGCTTGGGTTTGTTTGGTCTGTGTAGCTATGTAGAGATTAAAAGAAAACAAAGAAACACCAACAAACCAGAAGAAACAAACTTTTATTTTATGTAAACAGTGACCAAAGGATAATAACTATGTACTGCTCACATGCACATTCTTGTTTATGGAAATCAAGTACAACAGGACTCACGCTATGCTAGAATAGAATCATAGAATCAATTTGATTGGAGGAGACCTTTAAGATCATCAAGTCCAACCATTAACCCAGCGCTGTCAGGTCACCACTAAACCATGTTCATAAGTGCCAGATCTACACATCTTCTAAATACTTCCAGGGATGGTTACTCAACCACTTCCCTGGAAAGCCTGTTCCAGTGCTGGACAATCATTTCAGTGAACAAATTTTTCCTGATATACAATCTAAACTTCCTCTGGCACAATTTCAGTTGTTTCCTCTTGTCCTGTCACTTGTTACTTGGGAGAAAACACCAACCCCTACCTCACTACAACCTCCTTTCAGGTAGTTGTAGAGAGTGATAAGGTCTTCCCTCAGGAGAGAGAAGGTTCTACAGGTAGAACAACCCCAGTTCCCTCAGACACTCCTCATAAGACTTGTTCTGTAATCCCTTTACCACCTTTATTGCTATTCTTTGGACATGCTCCAGCACCTCAATATCCTCCTTGTTGTGAGGGGCCCAAAACTGAACACAGTATTTGATCTGTGGTCTCACCAGTGCTGAGTACAGGGAGACAATCACTTCCCTAGTCCTGCTGGCCACACTATTTCTGATAAAAGTCAGGATGCTGTTGGCCTTCTTGGCCACCTGGGCACTATGCTGGCTCTTATCCAGCCTGGTGTTGACCAACACCTCCAGGTCTTTTTCTGCCAGGCAGCTTTCCAGTCACTCCTCCCCAAGACTGTAGCATTGCATGGGGTTGTTGTGGCCCAATTACAGGACTCAGCGCTTGGCCTTGTCGAACCTCGTACAATTGACCTCAGCCCATTGATCTAGTCTATCCAGATCCCTCTGTAGAGCCATCCTACTTTCAAGCAGATCAGCACTCTTATCCAACCTGGTGTTGTCTTTAAATTTACTGAGGATGCCCTCGGTCCCCTTGTCTAGGTCATTGATAAAGATATTAAACAGAACTGACCTCAATACTGAGCCCTGGGGAACACCACTTGTGACCAGCTGCCAACTGGATTTAACTCCAGTCACCACAACTCTTTGGGCCTGGCCATCCAGCCTATTTGTTATCAAGCAAAGCATACATCCATCCAAGCCATGAACAGCTAGTTTCTAGCAAGAGACTTGATCAATAGCACGATGTCTCAAAGTCCTAAACTTCTTGGTTTTGTCCTAACAAACTTTGTAGAACAAATCTTCAATGTCAGAAGGTTATTTATGTGACCCAGTGGGTTTTTTAAAGATTGTTTATACTCATTAGTTAAATGAATATAAAAAGAAGAAAAGAAAGTAATAGCAGTGAATAATAAAGACCACAGGAACTTTGCAAGTTACTAGCTTATTGAATAAAATGTTAATAGTTACGTATAAATTGTTTCTTAATAAATCAAGAAAATAATACACAAAGAAATGCCAAGAGACTTTCTGTCCATCCATTAAAATTGCATCTTTTAATTAAAATTATCTTCCACATTTTTGAATGTGTTTTTCAGAAGTAAAATGTAAGTCCTGCATCCAATTACACACTAATTCTATTGCATTAAATATTATTACCTTTCTTTTAAAGAACCAATCATGCTGATTGTAGAAAGAAATAAATCCACTTTACTTGTGTTGCTGGGTATTTAAAGAGTCTTGAAATCTTAATATCTGAGGAGTCATAAACCAGATTAAGGAACATTGCAGATTGTCTCACTTTTTTTATTTCAATGAATGATCTCTTCCTTTTCAAGACATGCCAGATGTTCACTGGATTTATTTATTCTGCGCTCCCTGTGTGGTTGGTTGGTGGTAGGGAGGGAAGGAGGAGGAAAAGAGAGAAGGAGGAAGGGAAATAGCAAGGGAGAGAAGGATAGGGGAATATATTGTTTATGTCTCAGTCGCTAGCAAGGAATAAAGAGAAAGGAAGCAGGCTGTCATGGAAAACATAAAGTTAACCCAGGATAGAGGAGGAAGCAAACCCCACCATGTGCATCATTCCACATAAGACCTCAGGATGCTGATGACTTCTTGAAAATCTACCTTCTCCACTCAGTTCTTTAAAGGTCCAATTGAAGGTTGAGCATAACATAGAGAAATAGGAGTAAATACTTGAAGGTTGGGCAGGACAATTATAGTTGTTCTATAAATGTGGTGTTTCTGCATAATTCTATCATACGGACTATTACATCATTCTTTGGTCTCATTTGTGGCTCTGTGTATAGGGTATGTTATCTTTTCCCCAGAACAATAATCTGACTGTAACAATAACTGAAAAGATGGAATGATGGAGTAGAAAATTCAATTACTTTTGTAAGATTGAATAAGACTAAGACTACAAAACAATATTTCCTTACGCCACAATAGGGTGAAAACAAAATAATGTAAATTAGATAAATGGTCAAGTACGTTACACAAAATCTCCCTGGATGAAACCCCAGATTTCATATATATGACAATAATTTTATTTTTGATAGTTCTGAATTTGTTTCTGTTCTGCATATGAAAAAAATCTTATCTCCTTTATTTTTTTTTCTTTTTATAATTATTATTTTTAATTTCAAAATTTACTGAAGTAGGGAAAAACACTCTTGTCCTTGCTGCCAGCTCTGGTTATCATGTATAAGCGACAAGAATCTAGTGAACTATCCAATAGTCTATAATACTAAAGTTGGAAACACTACTAATTTATGAAGAAAATGGGTGAGACTATTGTATGATTTGGATTCAGATCATGAGTATACTTTTAAAGGAAATCTCCAAAATGTGACATTTACTGACAGCTTGATTTGATACAGGCAGCAGTTTTCATCATCAGTGGATTAAGTGGATGATAAGCTAAAAGCATTCATCTGATACTTCCATTTGTTGATGAATATCCAGTCTAGGACCAAGATTTTATTTTATTTTTTCTTAACTAAAACTCAAGAAATGAGTCTAGTGTAGATATCGAGTCCTTAAAATCCTGCTTGTCTATACAACCACTTTTACTGTGCCACAATGTATGCTAATGTAGATCTATCAATGTTGCACAAGATATTACTGCAAAAATATGTGCACTAAACATGACTAAGAGTATATTTTTTTCCTAAGATTTTAAATGTACATATTTTTTTTTAAAAAAACAGAACTCATTTGCTATCTAGGTTTTGGCTGTAAAAAAGAATGACACAACATTGAACTTTTAGTCATTGTTTCCATGAAGATTTCTTACTTAATCATATTCTGTATCTTTCATATATGTAAGTTTAACTGAAAAATGAGAACACACCCATTTCCATAAAGTGTTCATGTGTTTTAGGAGAGTTAACTGATTAAGTGGAACACTGATGGTCATTTCCAATATACTACATTATTTTCCTAGTATTGATACCTGTGATAATTGTAAGACAACAGTCTTGAATCGATGTAGGTAATCATTTGAGGAGTGGGAGCATCATACCATTTGTTGTAAGAAAACTAAACTAAATTATTTTATTGATATCAATTTTATTTGAGGCATTTCCAATACTTACTCCTATGAGTCTCATTTTATTTAGAATCTTAAAGTATAACAACCTGAGATGTAAAACATAACAAATTTCACTGAATTACCCAGATTCCATAGACTATAAAAAATGGATTTCATAGAATATAACTCAAGCTTAATATTTTAAGAACTCTCCGCTCAACTCTGTAAGTGTAGTGATTAGCTATTTTTTTTATCTAAAACAAGACTGTATAAAGATCATATGCATAAAAACAGTACAAGATCTTTTCATGAATACACTCTAGCTTTAAGTCATGTGTGTTCAGAGTTTTTAATGAAAATCATAATTACAGATAACGTGAAGGAAGGATAATTGAAAATCCCAAGTAAAATCCCATTAGCTGTATAAAGCTAGCTCATAAAAAGAAAAAAACCCAAGCAGGATATTTTCATCTGATGGCAGTTTTTTGGAGTGGAGATGCATACTGTAGAATTGCTCTGGATCTATTGTTCAAAACAGGGAGTAAATGCCTGCAAATATTATTTAAAAAGATATACAATCTGTGTCTTTCTTTGTTAATCTTTTAAAATATATACCTATTTGCTTTTAAATCTAATATCCCAGTCGTAAGATCAATTGCCTCAGGGGTTTGAAAAAGATGAAATTTCATTTTGGCCTTAAGACTTTAAAATCTGCAATTCCAATTTTCCTATTCCTATATGGATTTTTTAACCATTAACACATAGTCTATGAGAGAACATGTATCACAACAACCCCATATAATTCTACAATCTTGGAGAAGAGTGACTGGAAAGCTACCTGATGGCAAAGGACCTGAGGGTGTTGGTCAACAGTTGGCTGAATGTGGTGTGGTCAGCAGGACTACAGAAGTGATTGTCTCCCTGCAATCAGCACTGATGAGGTCGCACTTCAAATGCTGTGTTCAGTTTTGGACCCTTCACTACAAGAAAGACATTGAGGTGCTGGAGCATGTCCAATGAAGAGAGAACAAGTTCTAGAGAACAAGTCTTAAGCATCTGAGGGAACTGGGGCTGTTCAGTCTGGAGAAAAGGATAATCAGGGGAGACCTTATTGCTCTCTAGAAAAACTTGAAAGAAGGTTGTAGTGAGATGGGAGTCAGTCTGTTGTCTCAAGTAACAAGTGATAAAACAACAGGAAATGGTCTCAAATTTCACTGGGGGAGGTTTAGATTGTATATTAAGAAACAAATTCTTCAACAAAAGGTTTGCCAAGCACTGGAACAGGTGTGACAGGGTAGTGGTTGAGTTACCATCTCTGGAGGTATTAAAAAGAGGTGTAGATGTGGGACTTAGAAACATGGTTTAGTGGTAGACTTGACAGTACAAGGTTTATTGTCGGACTCAGTGCTGTTAGAGATGTTTTCCAACTTAAATGATTCTATGATTCTACAGCTTCTGCTGTAGCTGATTCATGGTAAAGAAAAGAACACAAATAATAGAGCATAGTCCACAGCAGTTGACTGCAGGTCTGGTTACTGCCATAGAGCTATTCATGTTTATTTAATTGTGCCGGGTCATCAAACAGATCCAGAAATAATTAACAGTGAAAAAGGTTTGTTTGCTGTTTTTTTTAGTCCTGAATGTTGATGCATTCCATAACTTCAGACTGATGCGTAATAAACACTTTTCTGGAAAAGTGGAAGCAAATTAAAAAGATAATTTTTGCATGATTCTTTGTCTTAAATATTGGTCTGCTCTTGCCCATGCAGAGCTCTGGATTCTCATTTATTTTATCCCACTCCAACCTAGTTCTTTCATGGCCAAGACNAGTGATTGTCTCCCTGCAATCAGCACTGATGAGGTCGCACTTCAAATGCTGTGTTCAGTTTTGGACCCTTCACTACAAGAAAGACATTGAGGTGCTGGAGCATGTCCAATGAAGAGAGAACAAGTTCTAGAGAACAAGTCTTAAGCATCTGAGGGAACTGGGGCTGTTCAGTCTGGAGAAAAGGATAATCAGGGGAGACCTTATTGCTCTCTAGAAAAACTTGAAAGAAGGTTGTAGTGAGATGGGAGTCAGTCTGTTGTCTCAAGTAACAAGTGATAAAACAACAGGAAATGGTCTCAAATTTCACTGGGGGAGGTTTAGATTGTATATTAAGAAACAAATTCTTCAACAAAAGGTTTGCCAAGCACTGGAACAGGTGTGACAGGGTAGTGGTTGAGTTACCATCTCTGGAGGTATTAAAAAGAGGTGTAGATGTGGGACTTAGAAACATGGTTTAGTGGTAGACTTGACAGTACAAGGTTTATTGTCGGACTCAGTGCTGTTAGAGATGTTTTCCAACTTAAATGATTCTATGATTCTACAGCTTCTGCTGTAGCTGATTCATGGTAAAGAAAAGAACACAAATAATAGAGCATAGTCCACAGCAGTTGACTGCAGGTCTGGTTACTGCCATAGAGCTATTCATGTTTATTTAATTGTGCCGGGTCATCAAACAGATCCAGAAATAATTAACAGTGAAAAAGGTTTGTTTGCTGTTTTTTTTAGTCCTGAATGTTGATGCATTCCATAACTTCAGACTGATGCGTAATAAACACTTTTCTGGAAAAGTGGAAGCAAATTAAAAAGATAATTTTTGCATGATTCTTTGTCTTAAATATTGGTCTGCTCTTGCCCATGCAGAGCTCTGGATTCTCATTTATTTTATCCCACTCCAACCTAGTTCTTTCATGGCCAAGACTTTAAGCATGGGGACACTGTGCCTAGAATCATCATCTTCCAGGTTATTATCATGTATATATCTCAAGGATAAATTGTGGTTAGTATTCTTTTATGTTTAGTTGAGTATGTTGGCTTTATCCATGTGGAGTTGGCAAAAAAGGAAAGGAATAAGCCGTCTCTCTGAGGAATATTGCCAGACAAACTGGAAATATAGACCTTTCCATAAAGCCACATTCATTGAAATAGAGGAAAAGTTAGGGTACTACCTTACTTTTAAACAGTGCCCACATAGGCGCATAAATCAGAAAGCAGTCATGTCAGGCTCATAGCCACCAACTATTTACAGTACTGTAAACATATCAATGCATGTTTGATTATGCTGAGTTTCCATTTCATTCCAAATTTCAAATTAAATTGGTAAACAGCTTTAAAGACAAATAAGCAAAATCTTTCCTGAAGTTACTTTCCCCTGTAGGAAGTTAGAGTAAGCAACCCAAATAGAAGTAGGTGGTCTCTATGGTTTTCAGTAGGAGGACAGGAGCCACATTATGAAAACGGTTAAGATCTGCTAGGAAATACATGTTATATGTTATCCAGATGAAGAATTTCTGATATGGTCAAAGAGAAGCAAATTGTAATCAATGTCATTGTAACACTGATGGTTTACATTGACTGATATGTCAAAATAAGTTCTCAATGGAATAATGAGTCATATTCATGTCAATCATTTTTTTTTTCTTCCCTTGATTGTACCTTCTCAATTGCACAAGCAAACTGGATTACAACATCCAAAGATATTGCAGTTTCAACTAATCTGTCTACTTATGCAACACAGAATAAAGGTGAATGAATGAATCATGAACTTAAAGAAAAAATGGTGGACAGGGTTAAATTTTACTTTAAATATATGTCTCTTATTTTAAATAATATGTATCTGGTTTAAGTTTACTGTCCTTTTAACACAGTTCAGTAGTCAGAAATAAATTTTAATTTGTCAAAATTATTAGCTGCTCTTGAACTACATTATTGAACCACAATACTGGATACTGCTACAGTTGAAACGTGTATGCCTATGTATCTAAGTGAAAAGAAATAGGTTATGTCAAAATCTTTAGCTGGTACAAGAGTTCTAAGAGACTGGTAAAAACTAAATAGACAAAATATAAGTTGTGAGGGGTGTTTGGAAGAACAGTGGGTGCTATGGAAACCTTCCAGGTAAAGTTTTGGCAATTTCAAATGTTACTATGAAGCGAGGAAGAAACACATAAAATTTGATAATATTAATACTCCACTTTGTAGCTTAGGTTTTTGCTCAAGATGCAGTAAATTCTACAATATCTGGCTGTAAACTTGTATTGAGTTTGGCTGAGATGGAGTCAATTTTCCCCACAGTAGCCCTCATATGCTGTGTTTTTTATTGATAGCTAAAAAGGTTTTGACAACACACCAGTGTTTTGAGTACTGATGAGCAGTTCTCGCACAGCATCAAGGCTGTCTCTCCAACATTCCCCCCTCACCACTAGGCTATGGGTGAGCAAGATCTTGGGATGGGACATAGACAGGACCGCAGACCCTAACTGACCAAAGGGATATTCCATACCATATGACAACTGCTGAGCAATAAAATCTAAGAGAAAGAGGGGGGATTTGTTATTATGACTTATGACATTTGTCTTCCAGAGCAACTTCTATGCATACTGAAGCAATACTTCCAAGGAAGTGGCTGGACATTACCTGCTGATGGGAAGTAGAAAATAATTTTTTTGTTTTTCTTTGCTTCCATGAGCAAACTTTGCTTTTGCTTAAGCTGCTTTATCTTGACCCATCTTATTTTCTCAAACAGCACACTTGTCCCCACTCCAGCTCCTGCAGAGAAAGGGAAAGACAGAGAGGCCTGGTGAGCAGCTGACATTTCCAGCCAGAGTCAAGCCACCACAAAACTCTAGTTAGTACTGCAATAAACTCCGATGTATCATATATACTTGGGAAAAAAAAAAAAAA
>VYZX01033762.1:25407-39993 GCA_013401335.1 Brachypteracias leptosomus
GACCCTAACTGACCAAAGGGATATTCCATACCATATGACAACTGCTGAGCAATAAAATCTAAGAGAAAGAGGGGGGATTTGTTATTATGACTTATGACATTTGTCTTCCAGAGCAACTTCTATGCATACTGAAGCAATACTTCCAAGGAAGTGGCTGGACATTACCTGCTGATGGGAAGTAGAAAATAATTTTTTTGTTTTTCTTTGCTTCCATGAGCAAACTTTGCTTTTGCTTAAGCTGCTTTATCTTGACCCATCTTATTTTCTCAAACAGCACACTTGTCCCCACTCCAGCTCCTGCAGAGAAAGGGAAAGACAGAGAGGCCTGGTGAGCAGCTGACATTTCCAGCCAGAGTCAAGCCACCACAAAACTCTAGTTAGTACTGCAATAAACTCCGATGTATCATATATACTTGGGAAAAAAAAAAAAAACAACAAAAAACAAAACCAGAAGAATTTGGAGTACACCGAAACACAGACCTGTAATTTAATTTTGTTTTCCTTCTCAGTGTGTGTTCTTGACTCTCAGTAGTGACTCCAGCTACGCACAGGAAATAATATAAAATCTTTAGACCTAGATTTTTAAACGTAGATGAAAAGGTCAAGAACATTTTATGCAGAAAACAAATGTCAAGGAACACAAACTTCAAAATAGTCCTGTTCTTCTATTCGTCCATCTCTCTTTTGAAAAATATTTTTGAAAGAATACTATTTTAACATTATAAATGTACTAGTTGAGTATTTCCTAGATCCAGAATTGATGGTATATTTTCACAATGCCACTCCTGTTTAAAAGTAAATACTGTAAAATTTGGTGTAAAATACAGGAGGATAAGAGGGGCCAAGATTGTNGGAAAAGGTTATTGAATCCTGTACTTAGGGGTACTGATGGATGAAAAATTGGACATGCAGGTCATCAACAAGTGCCTGCAGCCTAGAAAGCCAAACATACTCTGGGCTGCATAAAAAGCAGGGTGTATAGCAGGTTGAGAAAGTTGATTCTCCCCCTCTACTGCACTCTTGTGAGACCCCACCTGGAGTACTGCATCCAGCTCTGGGGCCCCCAGTACATGAAAATATGAACCTGTTAGAGCAGATCCAGAGGAGGGCAANACGTAGATGAAAAGGTCAAGAACATTTTATGCAGAAAACAAATGTCAAGGAACACAAACTTCAAAATAGTCCTGTTCTTCTATTCGTCCATCTCTCTTTTGAAAAAGATTTTTGAAAGAATACTATTTTAACATTATAAATGTACTAGTTGAGTATTTCCTAGATCCAGAATTGATGGTATATTTTCACAATGCCACTCCTGTTTAAAAGTAAATACTGTAAAATTTGGTGTAAAATACAGGAGGATAAGAGGGGCCAAGATTGTTTTTATTATTTTAGTTCCCCTTTGCCATGACATGTATATCTGTCAGAAACTTACCACAGACACATCACTCTGTTTCTGAGGATTCTCTTTCTAAAACCTGTTTCTGAAGACTGGGATGTGCTAAAAGTTAAGGAAATCAATTTGTAAGTGGGAAACTTCTAAGCTAATGCTCCCTGGAATGATGGGTGTGGATGAGATATAGTTATAATAATAACTCATGGAGAAAATAAATTAATAGAATGCTGGATGAGAAAGAATGATGAAAGAAGGGATGAGAGGACCATAATCACTTGCAAGTACTCCCAAGGGAAAGGGGTTTTCTGAAGATGTCCATGAAGCTTGTCAACCTTACTTTATGCTGTTTTCTCCAGAGATGTGATGAAACAGAAGAATGAAATAAAGTCTTTTCATCATATTTCCTACATATGTATATGTGAAAGGCCAAATTAGCCTGGGCCAGAAGGAGGGTAACAAGGAGAGATTACAACCTCTGGAACCTTGAGCATAGAGAGGTGAGGGGCAAAGTATAGTCAAAACCTCATCATGACATGGTGGACAAGGAAGAATAAGGACCAGTTTGTGTGCACCTGGAGGCTCAGACTGGGCATTAAGAAGCATTTCTTTACTGGGAGGATGGTCAAACACTGAAACAGGTCCATGTCCCAGTCCTGTCAGTGTTTAAGAAACATTTGGAAAATGCCCTTAACAAAATGCTTTAACTTTCGATCAGTCCTGAATTGGTCAGGCAGTTGGACTACATGNTGGGGTCACAAAAAAGCTGGAGAGGGGTCTTTTATAAAGCTATGTAGTGATAGGACAAGGGACAATGGCTTTAAACTGAAAGAGGGTAGATTTAGATTAGATGTATGGAAGAAGTTCTTCACTGTTAGGTTGGTGAGGCACTGGAACAGGTTGCCCAGAGAAGTTGTGGATGCTACATCTTCAGAGGTATTCAAAGTCAGGCTGGACAGGGTTTCGAGCAAGCTCATCTAGTGAAAGATGGCTCTGTCCATGCAAAGGCATTGGACTAGATGATCTTTAAAGGTCTCTTCCAACCCAAACCATTCCATGATTCTGTTATTCTATGATACTATCAACTTAACTGGCTACCAAATGCTCACCAAGTCACTTTCTCACCCCCCCTCCTCAACAGAATGCGGAGGGGCAATCAGATGAAAAAGTTTTTGATCAAGGTAAAAACAGGGAAATCACTCACTAATTAGTGTCACAGGCAAAAGGGATTCAACTTGGGGAAGTTAATTTCATTTTTTTTCCATTAAACTAGATTTGGATACTGAGGAGCAAATTAAAAGAACACCTCCTCCTTCCCCCTTCTTCTCATGCTCATCTTCACTCCTTCACTCCAGACTCTTCTACTTCCCTGCCTCTGAGAAGGATAGGGGGACTGGGGAATGGGAGATGGGGGTTATGATTAGCCTGTAACAGTTCTTCTCTGCTACTCCTTCCTCCACACATTTTTCACCCATTCCAATGTAGATCCTATCTATGAGCTGAAACTCTCATGAAAAAAACTACTCAAGCATAGATCCTCCATGGGCCACAGTTCCCATCAGGACAGTTTGACCCAGCATAGTCTTTCCATGGGCCATGGTTCTTTGAGGAAATATCCATCTGCACCACTGTAGTCTCTCCATAGGATGCAGGGAAACACCTGCTCAGTGCCTAGAACACCTCCTCCCCTTTCCTTCTTTTCTGACTTCAGGGTTGTTTCTCTCAGTGAAGATATGCAAAGGCAAGAAGAACTACCAACAATGGATGGGGATTAAATCAGGGATTACTTGAGAGACATTGACCCACAGCAGTGGGTCTAATGGGTTGCACCCAAGGACACTGAGAGTTGGCCAGTGTCCCTGAAAGTGCATTTTTTAAAGATCCTATAGTTTGGGGACAGTTTCTGACATCTGAAAAAATCCAAATAGTACTTCCATTCTTAAGGAATTCCAGCAGGTCAACCCAGGAAACTATAGCCTCCCTTCAGTCACTGGGGCAATCACGGACAGTCCTCTCACAATACATTTCTGGATAAATGAAAGAAGATGATTGGGAAAAGCCATTATAGATTTACAGAGAAGAAATCATGCCTGACTAATCTGATGGCCTTCTTTGATTAAATGACTGGATTTGTGGGTTAAGAAAGAGGACTGGACATCCAAGTTAAGCGGGAGTGTTGAGCTGCATGAGGGTACAGAGAGTCTATAGAGAGACTTGGATAGATTGGATCAATGGGCCAATGTTAACTGTATGAGTTTCAGCAAGGCCAAGTGGCAGGTCCTGCACTTGTGTCACAACAACTGTGTGCAACGCTACAGGTTTGGGGAAGTGTAGCTGAAAAGCTACTCACAGGAGATGAAAATTTATAAAAAGGATCGTATTATGGAAATCTCATTTTATTTAATTTCATTCCCAGTTGAAGTGCAGCTGCAGTGATCTGCTTGGGGGTAACAAGGTTCTGCAGAGGGATCTAGCCAGGCAGGATCGATGGGCTGAGGCCAGTTGTATGAGGTTCAACAAGGCCAATTGCTGGGTCCTACACTTAGGTCACAACAACCCTATGCAATGCTACAGGCTTGGGGAATTGTGGCTGGAGAGCTTCATGGCAGAAAAGGAGGGGGTTCTGGTGGACAGCCTGCTAAACATGAGCCAGCAGTGTGCCCAGGTGTCCAAGAAGGTCAACAGCAACCTGGCCAGTATCAAAAATGGTGTGACCAGCAGGAGAAGGGAGGTGATTGTGTCCCTGTACTTGTCACTTGTGAGACTGTATCTTGAATACAGTTTAGGGCATCACAGTAAAAGAAGGACATTGAGGTGCTGGAGGTGCTGCAGAAAAGGGCAGCAAAGCTGGTGAGGGGTCTGGAAAACATGTCTTATGAGGAAGACCTGAGGCAACTGGGATTGTTTCACTTGGAGGAGGTTGAGAGGAGACCTCATTGCTCTCTACAACTACTTAAAAGGAGGTTGTAACAAGTCTAGTGTTGGTCTCTTTTCCTAAGTAACTAATGACAGGGCAAGAGGAAATGGCCTCAAGTTGCATCAGGGGAGGTTTAGATTGGATATTAGGAAGAAATTCTTCACTGAAAGAGTGGTCAGGCACTGGAACAGGCTGCCCAGGGAAGTGGTGGAATCACCAACCCTGGAGGTGTTCAAAAAATGAGTAGATGTTGCNAGCTCATCTAGTGAAAGATGGCTCTGTCCATGCAAAGGCATTGGACTAGATGATCTTTAAAGGTCTCTTCCAACCCAAACCATTCCATGATTCTGTTATTCTATGATACTATCAACTTAACTGGCTACCAAATGCTCACCAAGTCACTTTCTCACCCCCCCTCCTCAACAGAATGCGGAGGGGCAATCAGATGAAAAAGTTTTTGATCAAGGTAAAAACAGGGAAATCACTCACTAATTAGTGTCACAGGCAAAAGGGATTCAACTTGGGGAAGTTAATTTCATTTTTTTTCCATTAAACTAGATTTGGATACTGAGGAGCAAATTAAAAGAACACCTCCTCCTTCCCCCTTCTTCTCATGCTCATCTTCACTCCTTCACTCCAGACTCTTCTACTTCCCTGCCTCTGAGAAGGATAGGGGGACTGGGGAATGGGAGATGGGGGTTATGATTAGCCTGTAACAGTTCTTCTCTGCTACTCCTTCCTCCACACATTTTTCACCCATTCCAATGTAGATCCTATCTATGAGCTGAAACTCTCATGAAAAAAACTACTCAAGCATAGATCCTCCATGGGCCACAGTTCCCATCAGGACAGTTTGACCCAGCATAGTCTTTCCATGGGCCATGGTTCTTTGAGGAAATATCCATCTGCACCACTGTAGTCTCTCCATAGGATGCAGGGAAACACCTGCTCAGTGCCTAGAACACCTCCTCCCCTTTCCTTCTTTTCTGACTTCAGGGTTGTTTCTCTCAGTGAAGATATGCAAAGGCAAGAAGAACTACCAACAATGGATGGGGATTAAATCAGGGATTACTTGAGAGACATTGACCCACAGCAGTGGGTCTAATGGGTTGCACCCAAGGACACTGAGAGTTGGCCAGTGTCCCTGAAAGTGCATTTTTTAAAGATCCTATAGTTTGGGGACAGTTTCTGACATCTGAAAAAATCCAAATAGTACTTCCATTCTTAAGGAATTCCAGCAGGTCAACCCAGGAAACTATAGCCTCCCTTCAGTCACTGGGGCAATCACGGACAGTCCTCTCACAATACATTTCTGGATAAATGAAAGAAGATGATTGGGAAAAGCCATTATAGATTTACAAAGAAGAAATCATGCCTGACTAATCTGATGGCCTTCTTTGATTAAATGACTGGATTTGTGGGTTAAGAAAGAGGACTGGACATCCAAGTTAAGCGGGAGTGTTGAGCTGCATGAGGGTACAGAGAGTCTATAGAGAGACTTGGATAGATTGGATCAATGGGCCAATGTTAACTGTATGAGTTTCAGCAAGGCCAAGTGGCAGGTCCTGCACTTGTGTCACAACAACTGTGTGCAACGCTACAGGTTTGGGGAAGTGTAGCTGAAAAGCTACTCACAGGAGATGAAAATTTATAAAAAGGATCGTATTATGGAAATCTCATTTTATTTAATTTCATTCCGAGTTGAAGTGCAGCTGCAGTGATCTGCTTGGGGGTAACAAGGTTCTGCAGAGGGATCTAGCCAGGCAGGATCGATGGGCTGAGGCCAGTTGTATGAGGTTCAACAAGGCCAATTGCTGGGTCCTACACTTAGGTCACAACAACCCTATGCAATGCTACAGGCTTGGGGAATTGTGGCTGGAGAGCTTCATGGCAGAAAAGGAGGGGGTTCTGGTGGACAGCCTGCTAAACATGAGCCAGCAGTGTGCCCAGGTGTCCAAGAAGGTCAACAGCAACCTGGCCAGTATCAAAAATGGTGTGACCAGCAGGAGAAGGGAGGTGATTGTGTCCCTGTACTTGTCACTTGTGAGACTGTATCTTGAATACAGTTTAGGGCATCACAGTAAAAGAAGGACATTGAGGTGCTGGAGGTGCTGCAGAAAAGGGCAGCAAAGCTGGTGAGGGGTCTGGAAAACATGTCTTATGAGGAAGACCTGAGGCAACTGGGATTGTTTCACTTGGAGGAGGTTGAGAGGAGACCTCATTGCTCTCTACAACTACTTAAAAGGAGGTTGTAACAAGTCTAGTGTTGGTCTCTTTTCCTAAGTAACTAATGACAGGGCAAGAGGAAATGGCCTCAAGTTGCATCAGGGGAGGTTTAGATTGGATATTAGGAAGAAATTCTTCACTGAAAGAGTGGTCAGGCACTGGAACAGGCTGCCCAGGGAAGTGGTGGAATCACCAACCCTGGAGGTGTTCAAAAAATGAGTAGATGTTGCACTTTGGGACGTGGTCTAGGGGTCAGGGAGATGTTGGGATGAAGGTTGAACTTGATGATCCTAGAGGTCTATTCCAACCTAAATGATTCTATGATTCTTCCTGCTCTTCTTGTTACTACTGTAATGTGGCCTTAGTGATAGCCCTAGTGCTAAGCCTAACTCAATTGCTAGGTGATCATGGAAGACACTACCTCATGCAAAGATAAAAAGTTTCTGAAAAGATTATTATTTGGTCAGCCCTGACTCTCTTTTCTCACCTTCCTTGATTTCCTCACTAGCATTTTCTAGCCTGGTCCCTGACATTTTTAGCTACTGTCCTAGCCAAGCCTTGGTCTCCTTATTGATTGCTTCTTTCCATTCTCCTGGACCTCTCACTGGTGACTTGGCCCCCATCTTAGTCTCCAATGTTTTTTAGTGGTGGTTTGATGACCCCCATGTGCCCTTAGGCTCTACAGTAATGCCCACAGATATGCAACCTGGCCTGGAAATGAGCTACATGCATACTCCAGGTAAAAACAGAACATTTTGTAAGAATGTTCCTTTGAATCCAGACCTTTGTACAGTGAGTGTGAGGACACATCTTAGCAGGTTCATGTGAGGGCTCTGAGCACATCCTTGCAATCCCTGGAGCATGACTGCCTGAGGTCAAACCAATTTGCACAAAATATAGCTGGTGACCTTCTGTCAGACTGTTGTGATGAGTTCAGAGGCTCAGCAAGGGCTTACCCTTATTTTCTTTAGGAGCTGCTGCTAAGCAGAAACTATCACCCTCAGCCCTTGTCTGAACTGCGATTCAGCTATGCTACAGTCATGTCTGTGCCTATCCAAACACTTCATTGTTCTGCACCCTGAAATGTGAACTTGTTTTTTTACCACAAATGTACCCCATGGTCTGGGTTGAGAGCTGTCACCGCATGCCTCCTGTATCTGCCTTGTCACCTTACTGGGAGCACCTGGCCTTCTGGCCCAAGCACCCACTGCAACACCCATTTCCCAGGGAGCAGCCAGCCTGCACTACACCCTGACAGAACTCATATATTGACTCATGGTGTTTACATCATTATATGTTTGTATATTATTGTGTACCTATAAAAAAATGCATTTTATATGTTTACTGAGTCTTGTATTTCAACAAATAAATTAATGTAATAGCCATCCTAAGAGAAATGTTAACTGTGGTACTGGAGTGCTGTTTTCTGAGGTAGCTGTTCCAAATCAGTTGCATTTCCCCATACATTTTCTAAGCAGTCAAGAGAATTCCATGTAGGCTGAACTATCCAACAACTTTGTGGGTTTCTGGTACATATCTTGAGACAATCTATTTAAGATGAGTCAAAGACTCATCCCTGTCCTGAGAAAGCCAACTGACAGGCTGGTGTATTAGAGTATAAAAAAAGGGTTTGTAGCCCAAAAAGACAATCCCATTACGCATTTGAGAAGGAGAAGCTCTCAATTTTCATGATTTTATGTTTTCATAGAATGCTTGCGGTTGGAAGGCACCTTTAAAAATCATCAAGCCCAATCCCCCTACAGGGTACAGGGAAATCTTTAACTAGATCAGGTTTTGCCATAAGTAAAATAGGAAAAAAATAAAAAAGGATCATTTTTAGTGAAGGGTAGAGGCAGCAGGCAGTCCACAGCTTCAAGTAGAGAATTTTAAGGCATTTAAAATGTCAGTAGCTTTTACTCTTGTCCATTCTATTTCTATGGATGTATGCTGGTGCTCTAAGATAGACTTTGTTTTTTAGATACCTTAAAGGGCTAGGCAAAATATGTCTATGTTTACTACAGTAAAGAAAGGTGACACATCTTTATGTTGTTAAATAGATTTATGTCTAGCCAGAGTTATCTCTTAATGACTGTCTATGTGAAGATACTCTTAGTATAAAGACTATTGACTATTGTAGCACATAATCTTCTTGCTTGGTTTTAAGTTTTTCAGTGGGTCAGATAGCCCCAAAGAACTGTAAAAAATGAGCTGATTTTGTAGTAATTACTTTGATAGCAATTTTTATATGTGAAACTAATGAAATTTGTTTACATTCAAACACAGAAACAAGGCTTTGCATTTGAAAAGAATAAGATATGTACTCTTTCAGCATCAAACACCCTTTGGAAAACTTCTTATAGTTTATTCTTACATCCTTCTCACACCTGTTACTACCAAAAACATTCAAATCCAGTATTTTCATTCAGTCTCCTCATTATCACACTGCAGCCACAACTCTTGCCGCAGGATGAAGGAAGTGAGAGTAAACTAGCTCTGCCTCACACCTGTCCAGACCTCTGCTAGGCCAACTGAAAAATTTTTTAGTTTTGTTTGCATGAATGCTACTGAGAAAGGAGGGAAAGCTATGCAGTATTTATATGGTGTAGGTTCCCTAGTATCAGCCTTCCTATTCACTAGGTGGGAATTGTCTTTACAGTCTTTTAAAGCAATATAAACCCTTAAGATACAACTGAATTGTGCTCAGCTATTTCTTTACTAATCTGAGCAATTTTTTATTTTGCCTTCTGTACATAATCTAAAGTTTACTCAACCAGCTGGCCTGAGGAAGAGGGCAAAGCTCATTAGAATATGCAAAGAATATGCCTGGCATCACCATTTCACTTCCTGAATGATCAGCCCACAATCCACAAAGACCGTCACCAGGACATCCGCAGCAGATGGGAACAATGCCACAAGACGTCAAAGACAGTCTAGCTAAACATTAGTTTTCTGGGTACAAATAAATAATTTGGTATTCTTACTAAATATCTACCCAATTATATGGTAAGTACTTAAACATTAAACCTTTGCCTTTGAATTATTGATTTTAGCAGACTTGTATGCTCATTCTCCAAGCTGTGGATGGTGAGAATATAAAAATGTTTCTGGACATTGAGCAGACTACTGAAGATAATCAGGAAGAAGCAGGTATTCACTTTATTCCTGGCAACTGAGGAAAGATAAGAAAGTATAAAGGATGAGCTCTGATGATCTTAGAAGGTTTTCTGGAAAGAAAAAGAAAGAGAAATGTTTAAAAAGAACTCTATTTAGCATCAGAGCAAGAAAACTTTTCCAGGCATTTTCTAATCTCACAGGAGGACAAGCATAGGCCATGTGTTTTTATGACTACATAACCCTTTTTCTCTTAGCTCCTTGGTATCACCTAGTGTATGACTGTTAGGAGGGTCTATTAATAGCATCTTGGAAAAGGAGACAGAGATACCTCCATTCCTTGTTCCTTCTTCATATATAGAGAGGGTAATATTATTTACAAAGTTTAATTCATTTTAAACTTCCTTAATAAGGACATTTAAGTTATACCTAGCTTACAGTTCTCTGTAGAATACTTATAAAAAGCTCCATGTCTGACTGTAGGAATTACTTCCGATTGTTCATGAATTTCCTGAGATCACTAGTACAAAGGAAGAAGTGTAAACAGTTTACCATTAAGATTTTCCCATGTTTGCTTGTATGCAAACCAATATTTTTTATTAGGGTTCTAACCTTTACAGTTATCTGAGCTGATGTATACTCATTGTATAGCCATTGAAAACCAATGAATCCCTGAATGTTCATATTCTCATCCCTATACCTTGGCCACATGTCTGAGACTTTCAGCGTCAGTAGTTATACAGATAAACAGCTTGCAGTTCTGTTAAGGATGTTCATTCTGGAAACTTTAGAGACTCTTTTTTCTTTTTTAGTATATCAAAAGAGAAGGCATAGAAGTGCTTTTTGCTTTACTCACATACTAACAATATAATTTTGATTTTTAGATAAAAATATCAAAAGGAAAACAATCCGAAAAACCCTGAACAACACATTTTTTCCTTTGTTGTGGTTTAAGGTTTGNTAAAGTAGAAGATGGGAGAATTCCAATCTGAAATGCATCTATTTAACTCAGTTACTGATCCTGCTCTCAACACAATTCCTGCAAAAGCTCCTCTCCATCCTCATATATCTTTCCTCATGACTGCTTTAGTGTTGGCCATAGGCAAACAAAATGTTACATTAAGATCACAGTTTTATAAATAAAATTACTCCTAGCAACATATTGCCTTAAAAATGAGATTGTATTTAAGATTATTTTTATTCTTATTAAATTGGAAAATTATGTTTACTCCTTCTGCATCTCATATTCTGGACAAGCTAATTTTCACATTTCCATAACTTGTTTAAACAGATTAAAAAAAAAAGTCCTAGACATTTATTCTCATTTAACTCTGAAAAAAAGGGGAGGAGTTTGATGTGGAATAGAATTCATGCTCATTTTCAGACTTAAACCAATTTATCTTAATTTAAAATTAAAAAGATAAATCCAGTAAAGATAAATTGTTCTCTTTCTCTAGCTCCTAACACCTTTGAATTCACTTCATTCCCATCCATAAGCTTTCTGTTCATCCAAAATGGTATGGAGGCAATGTGACAGTTATCTCCTGCTAACTCAGCAGCTATACAAATCAGATTTTCTTCAGCTCACTTTGAAAGTAGGCAACCTGCTTCTCCCTTTGTCCTTCACCTCTCAAATTCATGAGGTTTCCACTGTTATTACATTCAGTCTCAAGACCAACAATTATTTTAAACACTGCTTAAATCTATGTCTATACATCCAATAAAGTGCTGTAGCATTAGTTGCTTAATTATATACCTGTCACATATTTCTTAGCCTGAACAAGACCATGACCATGTCTTGACCTGAAAACAATTATACATTAGCCCTACATGAGTGAAAAACATGTCAGATAGGGTGCTTAAAGCATACATAAACCTTTCATGCTTTTTCCTTCATCTCCTCCAAATTTCCACACCATAAGCTGAACAAAGCAGTTATCTTCAGCTGACTAACTTAAGGGAAAATGAATCCTAGTGTTAAAGCCTTGCACAAAGTACAACTCATTTAAGAAGGTTTCTAGTTTCTTTGTTGTCATTAGAATAATGTTAGAAAAACTGTGTAAGTTTATTCAGTTGATTTCAGTAACCTTTCTCTCACTTTTTCTTATTCCTGTAGAGATATTGCTTTTCTTATAACATGAAATGTGTTCAGGAAACATGTTTAAAACACGTTTTCATTGTGCTAGAGGTTTAAGATATTCTTTCAAATGTCTTAGACAGGCAAAACATTTGTTATTGTGTGAAAGAGGAAGTTGTGTTAACCTACCAAATGCATTGACAGTAGATAAAGGAAACTCTGGCACATAGCTGAAAGCATCTTCGTTTACTGGCCATTGTGGTAGTGAGGAAGGGCTTTTTTTTTTAAATTTCGCATGAAAATGAGCAGAGAAAACATAGATCTGAGTTATTTATGAACACTTTGCAAAATGAGTTGAATTATATGACTATATAAAACATCTACCTCTATGGCTAAGAAAGGTTATTGTTTTCCTCATTTAAGGCAAAACTGAATAGAAATATTAAGATAATAGGAACCAAAATTTTAAGTTAACATATTTTGCTTTATGGCCGCAATACAATCAGAAAATAACTTTATAAGGAAATTACTTTTCTAATACTTTTCAAACATTTAATTTAAATGTCCAGATTAATTGATACTGTACTTAATTAGGCATAGAAATAATCCTAAAAGTGTTGTTAATATTAATGTGGAATATTTATATTTATAAGTAGTGTAGAAAGATAAAGAGTATAGTATTAGAGAAAGAGAACATACGCAAGAGTATGGTTACTTGTGGTTTTGCTAAGAAGATGTCTTTAACATCTGTTGTTCGTCCTTCTCTAAGTTAAAGATGCCAAAGGTAAAAAAGAAAAGTAGTGACAGTAGATGGTAACAGAGTCCCATTTCAATCTCTAATTTGAGAGATTAATAAATCTCATCATGGCTTTTATATTGTGTATGTACTGAATAACTAGGTATGTATATATATATATAAGAATACTCAAGATAGATACTTCTGCCTTTCTGGAAGAAGGGTGGAAAGATAACATGGAGAATCTAGTGATGTCATCCAAAGTGGGATGATGGGAGGAAATAAGAAGACATGGATTGACAAAGATTTGATGGTGAAAGAGTAAACAAGCTTGGAACCTGCCATAGTTCAGGATATTTTTAATAGAGAATGAAATAAGATACAGTCATTTTTACTTCTTTTTCCTATATTAATGATCACAGTCCAAAAATATGAACTGTAAGGCCTTGGTAGCCTCCTTTTCTCTTCTGTCTTTCTTTGTACTAAAAGTATATGGAAATATGCCTCCTTGCTGAAAAGACAATAATCCTAACAATGTAATCGCGCAGCAGTGCAAAAAATGCAGTGCAATTAAGCTGCATTTACAGAGATGGGAATGCACATAACAAATATTCTAACTTCAGAAAAAAAATAAAATCCTATAATTATATTGCAAGGTTGAAGTTTCTGTGAGAAAAATAAACAAACTTTGCACCACTGAGGTATTTTCACAGGCATTTTTATATACCATTCCTACAGGAGCACTGAAGGTTAAAGCTGATGAAGAAGTTGTTCCCTTGGTAGCGAGGTTCTCTGTCAGGATATGGATGTGCATTGCTGACAGATGTAGCAAAGTTTGCTAATTTTCTTTACAGGTTTGAGGAGAATTGGTCATTTCTTGGATAGCCTGGGACTTCAGCAAGTAAAAAAGGGAGAAGAGAAGAATGAATGTGCACTCTGCAAGAGAAAAACATAAGAAAAGCAGAATAAAAGATCTTTTGCACTAATGACTCTTTAGTTTCCTAAGCAGAGAATGTTCTTCTGAGACCTGAGCCTAAGAGACACAGCATGCATGCAGACTCACACCCACCACTTGTTTAAGTGCATCTATGACTTCTTGTTTTCCCTATGAGGTGATCTAAGACTTCATCTCATATTTCAGTAGATCCCTACAGATTGCATACGAAGTATCAACCAGGAACAAAAGAATATAGCAGTCTTGGTATTGTCATCACTCATGTCTGTTGCAGGTAGGTAATTGGAAACCAAACAAAAAAGTGAGATAGAGATAACTATTCCCATAAGGAGTACTACTGCAGGTGCTGCTGTTATTTTATTTAAATTATTATTTTTCCTACATTTTTTCCCTCATGCTAATACCCTAAGAAGTCCCATTTCCTTTCTAGAATCTATGTTTTCAGTGTAAGCAGTTATTGCAGTGAAGTAACCTGCTATCTGTTAAAATACTCAATATACTAAAAGAAATTACTTCATGAAGCTACCTCTTTGGCTTCAAAAATTATTCTGAGCCTTACAGACATAAAATAAATCAATGGATCAGAATTCAATTTGTGTCCATGTAACTTTTTGAAATAGGTTTCTTCTGTAGCTGGTTAAGGGGATAGAGAATAATAGTATGTTCTTCTATGTACTTTCCTGAGGCTAATCAATATTATGAAATACCATTTATTTTGCATTTAAAAGAAGAGATCTGTAAAATTTCATACCATTCTCTTGTTTTAACTATTGGTTGACTAAATGAACTACCTTGCCAAAATGGCCTTTGTATAGGTAAACCCACCTTTTAAAAAAAAGGAAAATTTTTAGTAGGGTTATTTTATTGGGTTTTTTTCACCATAAATTTAATTAAATGAAGTAATGGTCAGAAAAAGTGTAAATTAGGAGAGGAATAAATGTTCTGAGTGGCTTATAAATTAGATTTGAATAAATCAAACTCTAAAATTCCCGTTGGCTGATTTGCATAAATGAACTGGGATTGTGCTGGACTTGCAGCAATCTCCAGTACCCAGCTTCCAGAAACTGTCTAAAATCTGATGTTGGAAAGATCAGATGATGCCTTAGCAGAATCCTAAGAAAAAATTGTAGCTGCACTTGTGGGTTTCATCACACCTGCAGTGCAAAAGACCGTA
>VYZX01033762.1:50025-81106 GCA_013401335.1 Brachypteracias leptosomus
GGTCACCAAGCTGGTCAGAAGCCTGGAGCACATAACACAAAGAGGAGAGGCTGAGACAACTGAATTTGTTCAGCCTGGGAATGGGAAAGTTATGGGGAGACTTCACTGCCCCTACCTAATGGGAAGGTGTAAAGAAGATGAAAGTCACACCCTTCTTCGGATGTGCAGAATCAGATATAATAGATGACAAACACAAGCAAATTCAGCTTCAATAAATAAATAAATAACATTAGAATGATCAAACACACTCAAACATAACTTCAGTTATGTGAAGATTGTCATTCCAATCTTCAAAAAGGGCAAGAAGGAGAACATAAATATGAGAAAATACTTCCTCACTGTGAGGATGACAGAGCACTGGAACAGGCTGCCCAGGGAGGTTGTGGAATCTCCTTCTCTGAAGATGTTTAAAACCCACCTGGATGAGTTCCTGTGTGACTTGATCTAAGTGATCCTGCTCTGGCAGGGGGATTGGACTAGATGATCTTTCAAGGTCCCTTCCAATCCCTNGCAGGGGGATTGGACTAGATGATCTTTCAAGGTCCCTTCCTATCACTAACATTCTGTGATTCTGTGATTCCTGGAAAGATTTTGGAATTGCCATCTTTGGAGATATTTAGATATGACTGGACACAGACCTGACCAGTCAACTCTGAGTGGCCTTGCTCTGAGCAGCAAATTAAACAAGATGACCTCTGGTCTTCTCTTCCAACTTATATGATTCTGTGATTCTATGCATTAATTTGTGTGGCTTTCTGACTAGACAATAAAAATGTTCTTTGCAGAGTTCAGGAAATTGCAGGTAGTTTCTTCTCCAAAGAGCATCATGTGATAATCTAGATCATCTTAACTTCTCTGATTAGACAGCTATCAGCCTTTGAATTTGTTTAGTATTAAAGATTCCTCTTTTGTCAACATTTTCAACAATTACACTGATAAAATCTGCCTCTCTGCAAAATTATGGAACTGTCTGTACCCAAGTCTGACTATGCCTAAGTCAGACAATGTATTTCGTTTTGTTTGGAAAACTTGCACAGTAGTTGGATTAGGTTTTCCTTTTTAGGTTTTTAATGCACTGTGGACCTGATGAACAAATTAGGCAATAAAAGATATTTTAAGAGAAAAAAAAGAAGTTTTATGAAACTTGATAAAGGGCAAGAGAAAAAGTGGAAAATAAAAATAATGCTGTCAAATAACTGAAGATAATCTTGATTACATCCATAGTACTGGTCATGCAGGAAAAGTAAATTAAATTTGGCCTGCAATTACTGTGATATTTCATACCGTACACTAGTACATAGTGTAAATTACTGATTATAAAAACTACCACCCAGTTGAAATCACTGAATCACACCAAAGCAACTGTATTACCTTTAGGTTCCATATGAAATTGGTAATCTAATTAAAAACAAACTTACTTGTACAAACACTCTAAAACTTCAGTTACTTCATTAGCTTGAAATTAATGGCATTCAGATTAAAGCAGTGAAGAAAAAAGCCACTTGTGCATTCTCTTTACTTTTAAAATTTCGGTTGTTTATCTTATCTAGATTATTTTATCCATTATCTATTCATATGGTATTAATATTCTTATTTACTTCATGATCCTTTAAGAACTGTCAATTATTGTCACATCATGCAGCTCTATTCTGAAGGGAAAAAGATGTTGGGAGCTCTGACTTCCCCACCAATCAACAGGATGAGGACATAATTGTTTTACATTAGTAGCTAATGTTGATGCTATCCTGCAAACACTTCCTTGTTACTGAAAGTAGAACAGTTCTTGCAGTCATCAAGGCTATGGGGAGGGCAACTGAGCTATGTGTTTACTTTTCCTCCTGTCCAGAATGACACAGCTTCTGGGATGGCAAAGTGAAGAAGTTCAGCTAATTTAAACACATTAGGTGTGATTTGTCTGCTTTAAATTCAGCCATCTAAAGTTTAGGTATTTTGTCTACTTTTGTCCTCCTATGGTTAGTAAAAAAAGATGGACCTATCAGAGTCTACCATCAAGCATATTCATCCCACAGGCATTGGAGGAGTTCTCCAAAATGCTTCAGAAATCAAAACCTGAGGAATTTGAAATATATTTTATTATGCCAAGACACTCCACCACCTATTTCTACATTTTAATCAATGTCTATCTATATATCTATATGTGCTTCCTTGACACACGCCCATCCACAGAACCAAAGAATGATTAAGGGTGGAAGGGACTTTTGGAAATCATGTGGTCCAACCCTCCTGCTCAAGCAGGGCCACCCATGACTTTTGAATATTTCCAAGGATGGAGACTACACAACCTCTATGGGCAACCTGTGCTAGTCCTCAATCCAAAAAGTAGGTATTAATACTGTATACATTGTAGTTTCCAGGTGTACTACATTTTCAGTTGTCAGAGTGAGCATATATTATGTATGTTAAGTAAATCAGATTAACTGTAGTAAACAGGCCATGTACATTATTTGTTGGTTACACTTTTATAGTCCTTTCAGTAGAAGTTATTCTTTTTGCTTAAAATGAAGAAAATTTATTCGCATACACCACATAAGGGAAGGAATTAGGGATAAAAATTAGATTTGATATTTAAGAAAGGTTAAAGAAAGTGTTGTGAAGAGTCCAATTTAAAGTTAGTATCACTGACAGAATGATTTTATGGGGTATGACACAACAAACAGAAAAACGATAACTTGAATAGAACAAACCTTTAAATAACAAATCTATGAATAACTCCAATGCTAAAACCGTAAGCTTGAATTCAGTGAGGTAGAAAATGAGGAGCCATTGGTTTGTAGACCAGAATAGCTAGTAAGGAAGATGTTCCTAAGCATGAATAGAAGCGTATCAAAGTAATTCAAAGTATCCAAAAATTACAGCTTAACAAGGGAAACATCACAAGAAAATTCCTTATGTTAGAATACCAAGAGGGATGATAAACTAACATTAGTAAGCTAAAAGGAAAATGAACCCAAAAATTTTTCACAGGTTACTGAGAAGGTTAGTTATCCCGCGGTATCTATACTCATGTCTGGGTAGAACAAATTGTATGACTGTGGGCTCAGATAGAGATCATAGAGACAATTTAGTTCTAGGATCCCCTTTCATGACAATCTGTTCAGCATGGCTGACTTTTGTGTGAACATCTTTGGAGCTCCAACTTACACTCTCTCGCAGCACACACATACAGCAACAAAATTATCAGACCAATACTGTCAAGTTCAAGTGGTCCTCAATTAAAAATATGAAGTAGATAAGGTATGTTGAGGTCTTTCCTATGCTGCCCTGGTGCTTGAACAGCAAGTGGTTTAGTATTTTAAGTAACAGCAATTTTGATTAGGATAACAAAAAAGATACCTATGATTTACATAAGGTGTGAAAAACAATGCAAGAATATTTGTCCGGAAAAAAATAGTTCCTCTGGCAATTTGTAGAGATCTTAAAGCAAAATAACACAAATACGGGCAATAATTAAGGAGAAATATAAACCAAAAAGCTGTTATGCAAATGTGATTAAGAATGTATAAAAAAAAGGAAACAACAATTTAAAGACATATTTAGAAAATCTGAAAAAGCTGTAGAGCTACTGTCCTGAGTCAATAAAAGTAATTTGTCTGAAAGTGTAAGCTGGTATTTGGTGAACAGTAAGTACATGTGAATACAAGAGAGCATACAATGATTTGACCATCTTTCTATATATGCAAGTACTATTGGCAGGTTATTTATTCAGTTTATGCTTTTTCAATTTCTTAGGGAAATGTAGTCATGGTAATAGATGCAGCTTTGGGAAGATATTGAAAAGATATACTAATAAAGTCTCCAGGGACAGCTTTCCATTTCGTTTTGGAGGAATTCTTCAGTTTACAATTATGAGTTGATCTAGGAAGGGTACAGGCCTAATTTAAATTTCATCAAGAGGAAGGATGCACTTAGATATTCAGATTTATACTTGCTGAGGGAATAGATTTTAGGGCATTAGAAAAGAAGGATGTGTACCAGACCAAGGGTTAGTATGGAACTGTGGAATGAGTTACAGGTTAAAATTGTCATCATGCTTTTCTTGGAGGCCCCTACTTCAAAAAGAAAATACAGGTTCCAGAGGTGTTTCACAGCAGCAGAAAATTTGGTATGATCTTAGAGAGAGAACTTAAGGAAGACATACAGGAATTTCAATCACATTGCCTACAGAGTTTGTTCACACTGAAGTGGCATGACCTGATATGTAATATAGATATGAAGTTCACTGTGAAGAATGTTGAAAAGTTGAGCGGATATTAATTTCATGTATATTATGTACTTAGACACACACAAGTGCTACATACAAGCTCCATATATTCCCAGTGATATTAAATAAAAAAAACTTATGTCAAGATCATTTTTTCACCTTATGTTGAATTCTCTCACTCACCACAATGTACCTGATATGGTCCATGCAACATGAGATGAGGCCAAATGCAGATGTTATTGAAGTTCAGTAGTATTGATCTACCTAACATAAGCAAAGTGAAGAAGAAAAAAAGTCATTGGGCATTTATTTTTCAGTTTCACAGAATAAATCAAGTTTAGTATATTTTGTTGTACATCCACTTTGTTCATTCGCTCACTGTTATTTAGTTCTTGTGTAGTCATTGCCTTACAAAAGCGAATAACTCTCATCAAATGTAATAGTATTGCTTATACATTTATAGTACCATAAAGTGTTACAGCTACTTAGTGTTGATATATAGTCTTAGAAACTCCTGCAGACTTTTATACGTTAAAAAGATTGTATGTCTGTTGAAACTGAGACCTAGTGACTATAAAAATGCCATCCAGTCCTATAAACCATGTTTACTATTTGCAGTATATTTTGCAGATACTTCTCATAATATTACTTATAAAAACCCTCTTTGCATTGTATGGATTTGTCAGGTTTTAAGGAAGAAAGAAAATAATAGACAAACATCCCTTCTACAATTCAAAATCTGATTGCTAAAGGAATGAGCAACTAGCAAGCCTCCAAATCTCCGTGTAAGTTATAAAAAATTTTTATCCTTTCTGCTGAACTTACTGAATGAGATATGTTACTGCAAGTATCTTAGTTGTTACTTTTGCATATAGGTCAACAGGGCATAATGCTGAGCATGCTCAAATTTAGTTCTTGTTTCTCATGCAATTCAAAGTACAAATTCAAAACCTTTCACACTAAACTTCTGTTGAGGTTTAGGGTCAGTCCACTAGGCTTACAAGAGATGGTATCTACTAACTCTTCTTTCCTCTGGATAAAGGGAAGAGAAAGGGGATAAGGGAGAGAGACTTATGGATCACTGTTGGCCCCCCTCCCCTCCCAAATGAGAGAGGAAGAGAGTGAGAGAGAGACTTCTGAATTAGAAAACTAAAACAGCTTTAATGAAAATGAAAATAATAATAAAATGGAATACATACAAATATATACAAAACCAGTATCGAACCCAACCTCACCTTAATGATAATCACATCACCACCAATGCTGTGGGACAGGTACCAGCAGTCCCAGACTGGACTCAGCAGCAGACAGGAATTGTGTTCAGGAGCTGGGCTCAGGAACACATGAATCAGGACTGAAGGCAGAATGGATGGATTCCTCTTCAGATGCTGGCCATTGAAGAAGAGAAAGCCAGCTGGAATGAGAAGGATAGGAATAAGGGTGAAGAAGGCAAGAGAAAGACCGAGAAGGACCAAGAAGGGACGAGAGTCTCATGATCCCTCACCTTTTTACTGAATATGACATACATGGGATGGAATACTCCATTGGTCAGTTTAGGGTCACCTGTCCTGGCCAATCCTCACCACAGGTGCAGCCTTTCACTTTCTGCACCCCGCTGATGTGGTACACAAGATCTAGCAGTGTTATCACTGCTAGAAGCAGACACTGTCTGCAAAAATAATGCTGTTAACTTCAGAAAGTGTCGTTAGCTAGCAGAGACTTAGCTGAAAAGTAAAATCACTGAACAGAATTTATTTGGTTCTAACTCTAACCAGGACAACTTCACAAAGATTAGACTGAAAAAAAGATCCACATCTTAGTTCAATAAACATATATTGGATTCTTAGGTATCAGAATATATGATTTCTTGGGATGAGTAGTTGAAGTTCTGGTGCTCTACTGCTAAAGTAGAGAATTTGAAGACACACACACACACACACACACATAGTGGAGGATAAGGTATAATTATTGTGAAAGTAAACTAAAGAACTGGAGATGTTTCATGTGTTGGGTACATTTTCTGCCCTTACCAGTATGACAATCTGTATGCAATCAAGCATACAGCTGTTGATGTCATAACTGGCTGATGCTATATTAAATTTTCACTTCCAGTGAAAATGAAAACCAGCAAAACCTCTCCAAGTAAGCACTTTTCCATTGTGCTAGTCAGCTTCCTCATAGCTCTTTTAAGTCACTAGGAACCAAATCATATCTGCACTGCAGTAATAAATGTATTAAAGGAACTCCACACATTCTAGCACAACCAATATAAGCAAAAAAGGTAGATTAAAAAGAAAAAGGAAATTGTAATAAAAACCATGAAGATAATGGATATGTTTAGATCAGAAAATACAGAGATTTTCTTGATTTAAATGGTCTACATTCTGATTTAAAATTGCTTTTATTAAACTCACATTCTATGTTTTCTTTTTCATAGAATCACAGAATGGTAGGGGTTGGAAGGGTCCTCTGAACATCATCTAGTCCAACCACTCTACCAAAGCAGGTTTGCCTAGGGCAGATTACACAGGAAAGTGCCCAGGCAGGTTTTGAAAGTCTCCAGAGGAGGAGACTCCACAACATCTCTGGACAGCCTGTTCCAGTGTCTGTCATCCTCCATGTAAAAATGTTTGTCCTAATCACAGAATCATAGAATGTTAGGGATTGGAAGGGACCTTGAAAGATCATCTAGTCCAATTCCCCTGCCGGAGCAGGATCACCTAGACCAAGTCACACAGGAACGCATCCAGGCGGGCTTTAAATGTCTCCAGAGAAGGAGATTCCACAACCCCCCTGGGCAGCCTGTTCCAGTGCTCTGTCACCCTCACTGTGAAGTTTCTTCTCATATTTATGTGAAACCTCTTACGTTCCAGCTTATAACCATTGCCCCTTGTCCTTTCACTGGATGTCTAATGTTCAAATGGAACTTCCTGTATTCCAGTTTGCGCCCATTGTCGCTTATCCTGTTGCTAGACACCACTGAAAAGAATCTTGTATCATCCTCTTGACACCTGCCCTCTAGATATTTATAAACATTGCTAAGATCCCTGACAGCCTTCTCTTCTCCAGCCTAAACAGACTTAGGTCTCTCAGCCTTTCCCTGGGAGATGGAAGGTGCTCCGTTCTCCTAATCATCTTTGTAGCCCTCCATTAGACTCTCTCCAGTAGTTCCCTGTCTCTCTTGAACTGTGGAGCCCAGAATCTTACGCAGGACTCCAGAGGTGGCCTCACTAGGGCAGAGTAAAGAGGGAGGAGAACCTTCCTCCACCTGCTGGTCACACTCAGGATATCATCCGTCTTCTCGGCCACATGGGTACACTGCTGGCTCATGGTTAACTTGCTTTCCACCAGGACTCCCAGGTCATTCTCCATGAAGCTGCTTTCCAGCAGGTCAGCCCCCAGCTTGTACTGATGTATCCAGTTTTTCCTCCCTAGGTGCAGGACTCTACATTTGCCCTTGCTGAATTTCACTAGGTACTGCTCCACCCGCCTGTCCAGGTCTTATTGAATTGCAGCACAGCCTTCTGATGTGTCAGCCACTCCTCCCAGTTTTGTATCATCAGCAAATTTGCTGAGGGTACACTCTGTCCCTTCACCCACGTCATTGATGACTATGTTGAACAAGACTGGATCCAGGACTGACCCCTGAGGAGCACTGTTAGCTACAGGCCTCCAAGTGGACTCTGTGCCACTGACAACCCTCTGAGCTTTGTCTTTCAGCCAGTTCTCAATATATCTCACTATCCACTCATCTAACCCAGACTTCCTAAGCTTGCCTATGTGAGGATGCTGTGGAAAATGGTGTTAAAAGCCTTGCTGAAGCTGAGGTAGACAACATCCACTGTTCTCTCTTGATTTACCCAGCCAGTCATGTCATCATAGATGGCTATCAGATTTGTCAAGCATGATTTCCCCTTGGTGAATCCATAATGACTACTCCTGATAACCTTCTTTTTCTCCACATGCCTAGAAATGACCTTGAGAATGAGCTGTTCCACCATCCTATCACCTTTCCAGGGATGGAGATGAAGCGGTCTGGCCTGTAGTTTTCTGGTTCTTCTTTCTTGCCTTTTTTGAAGACTGGAGTGACATTTGCTTTCCTCCATTTATTTTTGTAAGGCAATAATAATTTACTTAAATATTTCTAAAATATTAAGTGAGGAAAATGAGTTAACTTAAGGAGTCACTGAAAAAAATTGATTATTGGTATGATATTTAATAGATTCTCATTTTGTGGGGAAAGCAAAATCAGACCAAGTGACAAAGTAGAAGATATATAGTTCATTACATCTTCAAAGGAATGAATTATATCAAAAAAAAGATACTAAGGCAGAAAACAGTGGTTTCTTTAATTAGCATGCTAACAATTGCACTTGAATCTTATAATGAAAACTGTATTTTAAGAAAATTATTTATAATGATGATGACAAATTTTATTTCTTTTCTAATTATGTCACTCATGCAAAAAAAAAAATCAAAGAAAGCTTAATATTTTTTTCTTAAATGTGTTTCACTGTTGCATAGACATGATAGAAATCAGTGAGAAAATCAGCAATCTGGGTTCTATGCTAGAACAACATTTAGAGCATTACTACTGAGAGACAGTATATTTACATGACACGTGTGTACATTGGAGACTATGGAGGTTTACCTATTGTCAGCTGTGACTGAATTTAATTCTTCTAGCTCTACACAAACCCAGGAAGAGGTATAAACTTAAATGAAAGACAATAGCACTGAAGGAAAAAAACCCACCTGAACAGAGGAGAAAAAAAAAAAAATTTGCTTTGAAAAACAAGAAGAGAAAAAACAGAATATGAAATGCTGCTCAATGTGGGAAATTGAGAAGTTGATTAGGACTGCTATCAAAATTGTGGCTGCTTATAAAAGAAGAAACAGGGCAAGAAATGGAAATATGTTAGGGTCAATAGTGAAATGCAGGAGACCTAGAATAACAGAGATATTGGCATGTGGGAAAAAGAATAATTTGCTGATGAAAGGGAGAAGATTAGGGGTAGAAAGTAGTTGATTGAGATAAAAGGGAGAGGAGGAGGAAATTTGGCTGTGAAATTTAGACAGATTGGAGAAGTAGGAAGCATGGTGTGAAGTGTAAAGAGAAGTGGTGTTTGCATTTGCACCCGCAGTTGCAGATGTTGAGTGATAACCTCCCATGAAATAGCCTTATTTGTAACAGCAAAAACTAAATTAAAAAAGGGTAGGGTTTTTTAGTGATATCATGGAACAAAGAGGGATATGATTCTATTGGTTCCACTATATTATTATTTTTTTTAAGCAAAGAAATTAAGACTATGATTATACAGTTAATTCTTATGACTGTATCATTTAATATGCTGCTTCAGAAATTCTTTTGTTACTTAATGGCATTCATGTGATTGCCTCCAAGACAATAACCTTTAGAATTCTTACGTAAATACAGCTAAATCTGGAAATCATTATTCACAGTAGGTCAAGACAAAAATGGGGTTGGTTATTGAAAGAACCTTAACAGTCACAAGAGCTGAGATTTATAAAAGAATGTAGACTAGAATTAAACACCAAAGTTTTTCAAACTAAGAACTTCACAGAAAATGTAGTCAGAAGTCATACAATGGAATTTCTGAGTTTGCATCTTCTTTGAGAATGTGATGTTAGGTCATCTTAGACTCTACTAAATCATTAATTCTCTTGGAAGTATTTTAGTATAAGCAGTAAAATTCCAGAAGATATTTGCTACCTGAGTAGGAGCTCTGACAATGCCCCAATTAATGGTGAGATGTTTGACTTGTCCATATCAAGAAGAAAGTTCTCCTACGGCTTACTATGGACTAAAGTCCTTGATTACCTTAGTTTTGACTGTGCAGTGTTAGTATTATTGCTTAAAAGTCTTTTGCTTTATCCTAAGAACAGCTTGACTATTGTTCATATGTGATAGTCCAGAAGGTGTGAAATAAATTGTGAAATCTTATTAATTAGATTAGAGCAGACTGAAGGACTATAAAGAATATAACCTAGTCTACAAAGTAAAGATGCCAAAGAGAACTGAAGACCATGTTTGCCCTTTATGCAGCAGGCAGGATAAAAATGCTCTGTCAATATTGGAAATTGAAGGGAGAAAAGGACATAATGATGGAAGAAGTTTTGATTTTGCTTGGTTTCTGTTGCTTTTCCTGCTTTGTTTCTTCTGTGAGACCCACAGTAACTTCTAAGAGTGTCTCACATAGCTTACATAAATTTTAACAAATGGCCTACTGTAGGGCCGAATTTTCCCCTTTTCCAAGCAGAAG
Source organism: Brachypteracias leptosomus (assembly GCA_013401335.1). Classification (NCBI taxonomy): domain Eukaryota; kingdom Metazoa; phylum Chordata; class Aves; order Coraciiformes; family Brachypteraciidae; genus Brachypteracias; species Brachypteracias leptosomus. Next base: position 60,532 of record VYZX01033762.1, read on the forward strand.
AATGGAATTTTCTTTAGTTGTTCATTGTTGCTTCTGTTTTTTTTTAAATTTATTCGTGGGAAAGCTATATTAAACAGATGGGCTTTGTGTTCTGCCCTCATAGACTGAATTCAAAAGGATTACAGTCAAAACTGTTTAGTACATTGCACCTGCCACGTTCTCATATTATCTCTTGTGCCTAGATTATAATGCACAATAGTAAGTAGCAACACATTTTAGACAGAGACATGGTTTTGGAATAAAAATTCTGCCTAAAATCTGGGGTATTATTTACAACAACTTTGAGACTGTTCTTTTAGATCCCTTTGTGTTCTTTTTGATCCTTTTGTATTATTTTCTTAAATTCCTTCTAGATAAATACTAATAGTACAGATATAGATGGAGAAGAGAGAGGTTTAGAGTTCATATAATTTATTTCTGAGTAGTCTTAATACTTACATTCAAATATATTAGTCAGCAGTGTCAGATTGTCAGCAGAGTCTGAGCCATAAATTATTGTGTTTACAAATAAACAATCCAGTTACCAGGATGATTAGACTTGCTCAATACTGATCTCCTACATTTTGTCCCAACAACTGATGTTTTTGTGGAGCATTTATGGGATCACACCTGGTTAATGGAATATTTGCTAATAATTTGTGGAAACCTGTCTGGTTCAGTGGTGAAGCTTTCTTCATTGCATACAGATGCAATCAAGATATCACTGAAATTGTTGTGAAGTTTATTTTTCTGAGACAGCCACTGTAGTTGCCATGCCTATGTTGTGTGAATGACAGAGGAGGTGACATAAAAAAATGTCTTTTTTAATGTAATATATTGTACTAGCAAAAAGAGAAAGCTCCTGTGGGTGATGAACACAAATATAATTCTTTCAAAAGAAAGTGAAAGATTAAATGCTCTCCTCAGAGTAAGAGTTCAGAATTTAGTGTGCAGTAAATAGGATACAAGAAGCCCAGAATGAATACTTTCACCACAAAAAGATCTCCGAATTACTGTTTACACTGCATACCTTAATATTCTAGCTAGCAGAGAACAGATTATTTAGTAAGAACAGGTTATCACTTTTATTTTACCTTTTTCACTTCCAGTAAATATTAATTGGACTCTTACACCAATTAGCAAAAGTTAAGCACTTGGGAAAAGGAGGAACCTCTTTGTGATTTTTGAGTAATTTTAATAAGAAAAAATGTCTTCAACAGCAGGGACAATGGATCTACTTTAGTCCTCTTTATAGATTTAAAGTGGTTTAAAATACTTTAATGGAAGTTGTCCTCCATGACTTCTGTACATTTTGTTCTTTGGGATCTATAGTTCCCACTTCTTCCCAGAGACTGTTTTTAGATCTAACCGTCCAGTTTGATGTGTATTCAGTGTGCATCAATTAATACAGTATGACTTCAGCTGATAGACCAGACAACATAGGCACATCTTGGAGCTTCAGTAACCATGCAGTTATTAGGCCTTCTGCATATGAAAAGTTGCAGCTAGACTGTCTATATGAAGCAAATCCAGTTTATCCCATCTGTCAGAAACAGCAAGCATAATATGAATGTTCAGTCCGTACATGTTTGCCTGAGGTTTCAAAAAAACAGTGTATTACTTTTCCAGAAGACCAGAATGTCTGTGTTAAAACATCTAAAAAGTGTTTTCTTAATTTATCACTCAGTATATCTAGTAGTAGTCTTAGTAGGAGCATTTGTATTTAGATTTCCACCAACAATCTAGCTTCACCTGCTGAAATATTTCACTTGACCAAGATCCTGCCATTAAATTTTGGACAGTTTTTGTTAATACTTTGAAGTAGGTTTTTTCTTGATTCAAGGTTATAGTATTTTGGTTGTCATACGTATGATGTGTGAGGCCATTGACTGGATTAAAATCCTTTTTCTTCATTATTTACAAGGAGCTCACATATTAAGCAAGAGCTGTGATGAAAATACTCAGTATGCTGCTTTAGCTCTTGTATATTGGTTCCATTATTTTCATCCATTTGTCTTATAGTCTTTAAAGAATATTTTAATTCACAAGATAGAAACAATAAATATAAAAGTAATAATATAAAGAATACTTGTCCATAACAATAATTCTTTTATTTTGAAGTGGAAGAGAGCCTAGAAACAGCTTTTCTCATTTTCCCATAAACAAGATATGCAGCAAAAAAATCAAGGACAACTCAGTCTCTTTATACTATATTAATGAAATAGTGTTTCAATATCAATTACAATATCTCATGTATAGAAAACTAATGTATAAAATAGACTAGTCATTGACTGAAAGAAAAAAAATGTTCAGTAATATAGAAGCCAAAGATAGGTTAGCATAGGTTAAAAAAAGACCATCAATACTGTTTGAAAGCACACAAGGACATAATTTATATCATTTTATGAAGGAATTATTTAAAAATTTCCTCAGGTGAAGATAATGTCTGTGGAAATGTTTTGTTTCTGCTCTTGACATTTAAACTTGTAAGCAGTGCTTAAAGATATTTCTGTATGTTTTGTGGAAATTGTTTAATAAATCTTGACTTAGCTTCTTCTGAAGCAGGTCAATCAAACAATGTGGATAAGCTAGCATAATGTCCTAAGTGTTATGTTGACTTTGTAAGTCTTGGACTTAATGTCAGATTAGCTAAAGCAGCCAATACTGTCATGGCATTTTAACTACAGAAATACCTCCATTAAGAAATAATTTAATGATGTCTGTTTTTATGAAAACTAATTGCTTATCTTTGGCTTGGGCATTTATGAAAACATTTCTATTTTTATTTAAAATACAGAGCTAGATGCAAGTTATTTTTCATAGTGTGCATGGATATTTCCAACAGCTCTCTCTTTGGAAGCACCCATGCAGAGTTTTGTCACAAGTATTTGGAAAACCTTTGTGTGCATTATATACAGATTTGGTGCTGATTCCTAACAGAATATCTAAGTAGACAGTAGTGATTTTGCATGCTACACAACCCCAATGGCAAAAAAGTACAACAAAACATTTACAGAAGTTCCCTTTCTTATAATTCTTTGGGGAAATTATTACTCCTTTTCTATGCAAACAAAACTCATACTTAGGCTCTAAGTGTATTCCAGTTCTTTACTTAGCAATACTTAATCAAATGCTTCCAAAATACTTTCAACCAGGATTTCAAAATAGCTTGTAACTAAATTATAATCCCTAAATAGTTATTTTTAGTATTGCTGTAACCTCAAATCACCCAGTCAGAATCAGATCACCACTGTCATCAATTCTATGATAAAATATCTCAAACAGTGCCAAAATGCAGCAACTGTCACTATTCTCTATAGAGCAAGACAAGCAGGTGATAGTATTACAGAATATTCACTGGGTTATAAGGAACAAAATTTAAATGCAGGATCTTTAAATCTAAAGCGCAATTGAGTTTGAGAGATGAAAAACCTAGGAACATCCCAAATCTGACTTACATGCCAAATAATATATAGACCTGCAGCATATTGCCAGAAGTACAAATGTTCTTACAGGACATATATCAAATCAAAGCTGCTCCAAAACACATACGTTCCCCTTTACAGAGTGCACTAGTAAAATATTTTGCCAAAATGAGTGTACCCTGGCCTCAGCTTCCTTTTTGTGCTGGGACGTTAGAGTTGCAAACTTTCCAGTTGAGTTCTGCAAAGGGAGAAAATTACAAGCTAGACCTTGACCTAAACTGTGACATAGTTCCACATCTTACTCCAGACACTCAGTATGGAAAATATTTCAGCATTCACGGATGTAAATCTGTTCCCTTTGTATTGGGTGTAAAAGGCAAGGTTTTGGTAGCAGAGTGGGGTCCTGCAGGGGTGGCCTCTGTGAGGAAAGGCTGGGGCTGCCATGTGCCAAACATAGCTGGTTCCAGTTGGCTCCAGTGGGCCCATCACAGGGCACAGGTGAGCCTCTTAGGCAAGATTATTGCGCCTCTGTGGAAACATGTTAAAGAAAGTGCAATAAACACTGAGACAAGGAACAATAATGCCAGGAGCAGTAAGAGGTGATCCATGGCAGAGCTGGTAACACAACTGAAGGGACTATAGTCCATGGAGGATCAATGCTGGAGTGAACACAATGAGTAAGAAGGAAGGTTTAGAAGAAGAAAAGAGTAAGAAACTAGAAGTTGCAGAAAGAAATTACTGATTCTGACCTCCTCTCACACCTGTTGCCTTACCAAAGGAACTGTGAGAGCAATCTGAGGTGATAACAAGGTGAATAGAGACCAGGAAGGTGGGAGGAGAGGTGTCTGGAGTGAAGGTAAATCTGGGAAAGAGAGAGGGATGGTGTCTTCCCTAGGTATTTAAACGTTTGTCTTGTCTTTTTGACAGTATGCAAATCAGTGTTTAAATATTTTAATTTAAGTTAAATTCCATAAATTGAGTTTGGTTTGCCTATGAGAGTAATTGATAAGTGATTTCCCTCTGTTGATTTTGACTCTCGCTCTCTTATATTCTCCCCCATCCTTCTCTGGGGAGGGGGGAGTAAGGGAGCAGCTGGATGTGTGTGTTTGGCTGTCGGCAGGGATCAACTCACCATGCCCTTGCACATTGAAAAGTTCAGTAGGCTAGCCAGCAGCATGTAGACTAACTCAAAACTAAAGATAATAGATTTTAATTCTACGCCAGCCAGTGTTTAAATATTTCCTATAGTAAATGCTATAGTTATTCTCACATTTTTCTCCCTTCCCTCATTTAACCTCCGTTTTAATGCAAAGTGAAACTGTTTTTCCAAATGTAAGGGACTGTTAAATCCCTATACTCATTGATTTTCTTGAGGAAGCTGGCAGCAGCAGGGTCAAAAACCATCTACTGCATCTGAAAACAGAAAACTGAAACCTCGGCAATTACACTAGAAAAAGAGGACCTTGCATTGGGAGAGACTATTAAAGTGAATGTCTAATTCAAAGCAAGTATTCAGAACTGTGAGTCAGTGGCATGCATATATCCCAAATCAAAGGTCTAAAACCTGAAGGAAAGAATGTCTTAAGATAAAGGTTTTCTCCCATCATTTTCTACTGCCTTTCTGATTTTGAGGAATCTATGATTAAGCACCTTTTAAAGGCTGTGCTTTTCAGAGGAAAAAAAATATTAGCAATTACATTACAACTCCCTGTTCTGTCGTGAACACAGATTTTGAGGATTGAGTAATATTAGATATGAAGTCTATGCCAAAGTCAGAACTCAGTTTTCCAAGACTCAATCTGGAGCATTAGTCACAACCCTTTGCCATACTTGATTTTATTGTTCTCTGTGTGTGTATGACTGTAACTTCACATTTTATAAAAACCCACTGCTTATTCAGGAAGCCAGCGTGAAATGTGAAAAGGCATTTGTGTGTCCACGTCATTCCTACCCATGAGACATATAAAAGGGTGAAATCCTAATACTGGTAAGGTGTGGTGGTTTAGATCCTGCTGGGACCCAAGCACCATGTGGCTGCTGCCCCCCACCCCTGGGCAGGAAGGGGAGATGGACGAAAATACAAATTCTTCAGGTTGAGATAAGGAGAATTTAATACAGCAATGCACAAGGAACAGTCAGAACAACAACAGTGACAATGACAGTGAGGAGACAAGTACAAAACAAGTGATATAAAGCATACACACTGCGAGCAAAGGTGAGCACAACAAACCCTGTCTTGAACTGAGTGCCCCTGACATTGCAGGCATGATGTCAGCATGGTATCAAATAGCCCGTTGGCTGGTTCAGGCTTCCATCCTGGCTATGGGTCCCTCCCAACTGCTGGTGAAAATTAATCCTATCCTAGCTGAGCCGGAACATAATGCGATACTAAGATTTTGCCATTGAATTCAGAGAGATTACGATTCCAACCATGGTATTTTTACAATGATATTTTAATGTGTAGCTTTTTTTGCCTATTTTGTTTAATCTAAACCGAATGCCAGTGCAGCCTGCAAGCTGGATACTCTTTACAAATGGAAAACAACAAAAAAATACAGCCCATAAAGCATTTAAAAATTTTGCTTCATTCATGTTTTTTTCCATTGAAGGAACACAATTATATTTAATATGGGAATAATCTAGGTAACCATATACAAGATTTTTCCATTCATAATTAGAGAAAGCAAAATATAGGAAAATGTTATTAAATCTTGTGAGCTTCCTTTTAGAGAATTATCTCCTGCAATCTATGTCTCTTTCATAGGTATTATTCCCCAGTCCAGCAGTTTCAAGTCCCAAGTGTTCTTTCATTCTTTTTTTTTCTTTTTCATTTCTAAAGAGTAAAGACTATAATCAGAGAGCAAAAAACAATATTATGTGAAAGGTGACCATTTAAATAGTCTCAACAGCAAACCATTAACATTAAATACATCAAGTGACTAGTCACAGACTAGACATTATTTTCCCAAATGAGTTCTTGAAGAACTGCAAATAGATTTCAAATTCAAAGAACTATCTCATGCCCTTCAGTATTAACCTCTCTAACCCCAATCCAGACTTCTATATTTCAAGACACCATTTACATTTGTAGACCATATGTCAAAAAAGAAAAGAGATAAATTAATTGAATAAGCATTTTTTTTTTCCAATTTCCTTTTGTTAAACTGTAGTCTCTGGTAACTTAAAATGAGATGATTTCAAGATCTAAATTATTGGTGCATAGTAGGAATGTGGAATAAAGAAAAAGTCCTTTTCTTTTCACACAATTTGTATTTATTTCTTTTTTACTAAAGCAAGTTAAACACCTTCTGCCTGTTACTGCCAGGTACTTAGTGAAAGAACGGCCTGGTGATTAATATACTGAGCTTGGTAACAGGCAATTTTTCTTAAAGGCCTGAGTTCAAGTAAAGAACATACTTCAAGTGATTTCTTTATTTCAGTTCTTAGCTTAGAGATCAAAAAACAGTGTTATTTTTTTTCTATACAGAACTGTTTCCTTTTGTCTAGTTTTGACTAGAAATTCCCCCTTATAACTGGAAAAAAAAAATCTGTTGAAACTTATATAATCACAAGCAAAAGTTCTATTTTTATAGCAAAAGCTAGGACATCCTAAGCCCTGCCCAGGCTGGGCAGTGCAGCTTTCTCATGGGATGCCAGGAGCAGCCTGCACCCAGCTATGGGCAGGCTGTGTGTTGGCAGCATGCAGACCCCACCTTGAGGTACAGGGACACCTTCTGGGACATCTCCTCAACCATGGGTTGGCATAGGACCAGAATCATAGAATCATAGAATCATTATGGTTGGAAAGGACCTCTAGGACCATCAAGTCCAACCTTCACCCCAACATCTCCTTAACCACTAGACCATAGTCTCAAGTGCTACATCTACTCGGTTTTAAACACCTCCAGGGATGGTGACTCCACCACTTTCCTGGGCAGCCTGTTCCAGTGCCTGACCACTCTCTCAGTAAAGAATTTCTTCTTAATATGCAATCTAAACCTCCCCTGATGCAACTTGAGGCCACTTCCTCTCATCCTATCATTAGTGATTTGGGAGAAGAGACCAGCACAGCAGGTGGCACACAAAACTGGGACAGCCATGTTTCCTTCAGGAAGGAACCCACTTGGCTGGATAAATGTGTGTGTGTGAGAGAACTTTCTGGGTTTACATATGTTACATTCAGTATCCTCTTTATGGAATATATATATTCCTTATATATAAAAGTCAGGATTTATTATTAATATAACTGAAATGTATAACAATCTAATCCAGAAAACATTACTTGTCCAGGCCAAATTATTACAGTAGGGTGGAGGAGGGGGAGGGAAAGGAGGAGCGATAAAGATTTATATGGAAAACCATGAGATATGTTTAATATACAACAACAGTTAGAGCTCAAGTTGGGTGTCTTTAAAGAGGGATCCCGCCTGCGAATCATTTCCAGATTTTATAGTCTCTATAGATCAGCTGTTTTCCTGATGGTACTTCTGCTCATCCAATCCTATTTGTGGAATCTGGAGTTTTCTCTTCTGATTTGCTCTCACAGCCTCCAGGCACCCTTTCTGTCTGTGTCTTGAGACATTTCCTTACCTTTTGTTACAGAATATCCTGTAGTTAAAGCTTTACTTATACTTCCTTATCTACTGATTACATTTCCATATATAAACCCCCCCACCAAGATTAAAATATGATTAATATGTCCTAAGACTTCATTTACTTTAGCCACAAGCGCTAAGCTCTGGCACAAGTCTCCTCTCTGTACAAAACTATGGTTTTATCATACAATGATATGGAAAATAAATAAACCATAGACACCCGATTAGAAAAAAAAATAAAATCTGTAGCAGTTAAACCAGGTAAATCAAAGCAAGATGCAGGTCAAAAAAACTCAACACAGATCAGGCATGACAAGCCTTAGTTCTGAGGCCTTTCAAACTCAGAACAAAATCTGTAGTCTGTTACTGGCCATGGCAATACTGTTATACATTGCAGGGCTAGAGTGTTACAATTATGAAGGCAGTCTAAGTTCACCATTTCAGTCCTGATTTTGTTTAAACTACACTAAATAAGATGTTTTACCCTGCAAACAAGTTGCAGTAAGAAGCATATTCCTCCACACAACACATAGTTTATGTCATGTTCGGAATCTTGCATTTTAAGTGACTTACTGGCATTTACTTTCACCTCTGGTATTCTCACCTCTAGGTATACATCTGTTTATATTTCAGATCAGACTACTTTACTTCTGAACATTTTGCAACTAATAAATTATTTCCATCAGCAAGAAAAGCAGTATTATATTTTTTCCATAAAATTTCAGCACTCTGGAAAATTCTCCAAAGTATAACAAAAAATCATATTTGATGTTGCATACCTATATAATACCAACTATTGTATGCCTGTTACACAGAGATAATTTGGAAGTAATCTTTTATATAATATGAAACAGCATGATAGTAATATGACATGGACATTTACTGCCACATATTTCAATTAATAAGCCTTGCTATAAGACATTTCTCAATAGTCCCCAGATTGGTTAATAAGGGAGGCACAGTGCAGTGTGTTATGGATGATGACATCAGTTTCTCGAGTTAATATCTAAAAACTGATATTTAAAGTCAGCCTTTACTTTCATATTTTTAAAATAGGAGTCCATCCACGTGTATTTGTTAACACTTACCAAGAAAAATGCTTTTTGAGACAGGAATAACCCATTAGAATATGTTAGTACAGTGAACATCACAAGTGTATGACAACTTTGCACATTTGGTTACTTAGGTAGTTCAAAATGGACGAAGATGTTAGTAATCAGAATCTGATTTTTATTTAAAGCATCCCTTAGCTTTAAATTATTGTGATCTTTTGCAACTTTGTATGCAAATTGTTTTGGCTCTTTTTAAAAATGAAGATAAATACCTCATAATCCTGTAGACTTATGAACCACAGATATATACACCANGTGGAATCTGGAGTTTTCTCTTCTGATTTGCTCTCACAGCCTCCAGGCACCCTTTCTGTCTGTGTCTTGAGACATTTCCTTACCTTTTGTTACAGAATATCCTGTAGTTAAAGCTTTACTTATACTTCCTTATCTACTGATTACATTTCCATATATAAACCCCCCCACCAAGATTAAAATATGATTAATATGTCCTAAGACTTCATTTACTTTAGCCACAAGCGCTAAGCTCTGGCACAAGTCTCCTCTCTGTACAAAACTATGGTTTTATCATACAATGATATGGAAAATAAATAAACCATAGACACCCGATTAGAAAAAAAAATAAAATCTGTAGCAGTTAAACCAGGTAAATCAAAGCAAGATGCAGGTCAAAAAAACTCAACACAGATCAGGCATGACAAGCCTTAGTTCTGAGGCCTTTCAAACTCAGAACAAAATCTGTAGTCTGTTACTGGCCATGGCAATACTGTTATACATTGCAGGGCTAGAGTGTTACAATTATGAAGGCAGTCTAAGTTCACCATTTCAGTCCTGATTTTGTTTAAACTACACTAAATAAGATGTTTTACCCTGCAAACAAGTTGCAGTAAGAAGCATATTCCTCCACACAACACATAGTTTATGTCATGTTCGGAATCTTGCATTTTAAGTGACTTACTGGCATTTACTTTCACCTCTGGTATTCTCACCTCTAGGTATACATCTGTTTATATTTCAGATCAGACTACTTTACTTCTGAACATTTTGCAACTAATAAATTATTTCCATCAGCAAGAAAAGCAGTATTATATTTTTTCCATAAAATTTCAGCACTCTGGAAAATTCTCCAAAGTATAACAAAAAATCATATTTGATGTTGCATACCTATATAATACCAACTATTGTATGCCTGTTACACAGAGATAATTTGGAAGTAATCTTTTATATAATATGAAACAGCATGATAGTAATATGACATGGACATTTACTGCCACATATTTCAATTAATAAGCCTTGCTATAAGACATTTCTCAATAGTCCCCAGATTGGTTAATAAGGGAGGCACAGTGCAGTGTGTTATGGATGATGACATCAGTTTCTCGAGTTAATATCTAAAAACTGATATTTAAAGTCAGCCTTTACTTTCATATTTTTAAAATAGGAGTCCATCCACGTGTATTTGTTAACACTTACCAAGAAAAATGCTTTTTGAGACAGGAATAACCCATTAGAATATGTTAGTACAGTGAACATCACAAGTGTATGACAACTTTGCACATTTGGTTACTTAGGTAGTTCAAAATGGACGAAGATGTTAGTAATCAGAATCTGATTTTTATTTAAAGCATCCCTTAGCTTTAAATTATTGTGATCTTTTGCAACTTTGTATGCAAATTGTTTTGGCTCTTTTTAAAAATGAAGATAAATACCTCATAATCCTGTAGACTTATGAACCACAGATATATACACCATTACTAATAAACAGTGTTTAAATAAAGTCTGAGGAAATAGAAATGCTTTATTTTTTAAGGAGGTAAAGCTCTGTATGATTCTGAATGGATTAAAACATTTAAATCTGAATTCTAGTTAAGAAAAAAGAAAGGACTAGGAAGAGGAACAGAAAAGTCTGAGAAAAACCTCCAACATTATAAGGCATTCTAAACACCCCTACCAAAATCTATGAGTTTGTGGCCCCTTTATTATTCCTTTGGTATAGAAAGTATTCTTTGTTAGTTTTAATCTAGGTATGCTACAAGTAAGCATATTATGTTACATTGCAAAAAACCAGCTGTCTTCCTTAATCTTTATTGTTATCTTTGTAAATATGTAATTAAAAACTCTTGGTTGGCTAGCAGAAATATATAGATTTTATTTCTTCAATGAATATCAACCATGTTTTATTCTTTTATAGCTGTTACCATTTCCAACATAGTGATTAAATTATGGATTAAAAAGTGTGTGCATTGCACTTGCTGCTTTTCTGTTGTATGTATTATCCCCAAATGTACCTTATTCTACTTAGAATTAGAATCTTATACCACTTCCATTTTATATTTTCTGAGAAAATGAAGCAATTTGGACTCTAATAAAAACTCATAAAATAATTTAACTGCCAAATTATTTTGGCAATCATAGCCGGGGTTTATGAATTGTTTTAAAGAAAGGGTGTTTAATAGTTGGTCAACATTATCACTTTTCATAAACCATCTGCAATTTATTCTATTTCTTACTTAAACTACTTGACTTCTTAAGTCCAAGCTTAAAAAGTGCAGATTGGATGATTGTGTGGTGAGATGGATTGGAAACTGGCTGAAGGACAGAGCNAAGACAGGGAGATACTTTAGTAACACTGTTAGTGCTGAAACTAAAATGTGGAGTTTCAAGAGTTTAAATTTTTGCACTGACAACAAGAATAATTTTCAGTTTTCCCCATTAAGTTTAATTGAATTAATGTTATCCACAAATCATAGACAAAGATTTACATATGCCTGATGATATAACTACAATTATGTGTAACTTTTGTTTAAGTCCATGAGAAGGAAATGTGATTCAGTCTGTAAAAACAGGATCTGATTTAACTCTGGAACAGTTTTAAAAGTAAATATGTATTTGTCCCACATATTCAACTCACATAATCAGAGATATTACCAGGGGTTCATAAATTCACACTATGTTGAGGAATCACCCACATGTTCTTAGCTTATTTTCTTTAAGTATGAAGAGCTGAAATTCTCTGCTTTATTCAATGCAGACAGGATTTAAATTAATATTTGTAGACTAGTATTTCAGTTTGTTTTACAATTATATAAATGTTGTTTTAATGTGTAGAATTTTTCTTGTAGTTTCAGAAATTCATAAACAGCCCATGAAGATTGATCCATTTACCTTCCTTGAGTATTCAAGTATTTGGTCTTTGAAGATCAAACATCAACTTTAAGCTATATCCTTTATCCTCCATAAACCTACTGTGATAAATGCAATTATAGAATAATTATCCTACAGATCAATTTTATATGTAAAAATGGTATATGACCTTCTGAAGCACCATTTGCATTTGGATAATGTAAGATATACCCTGTGTTTGGCTACTCTAAGATATACCCACAGTCATAGAACATGCAGTTATGCTGTGCAAAGGCCATGTAAAACATGAAGTTGCTGTAATTGAGTTTACATTGACTAAGTACCATGAGTGGGAAGACTCAAGCAGAAAACACACACACACAGAGTTCTTTAAAAAACTAATTTATTTGACCCAATTATATAGTAAGAAATAATACATTGCATATAATGCTTAGTTGCAAGAGCAAAATATGATGAATGGAAAATAAAAGAGCAGGGTTCTACCAGGTAGAAGGGAGGACCTGCTGCTGCTGCGTAGTTGTTCTGATCTGATGGGATATTCTTAGCCAGGGAGACAATGCTAAATCAGTTCCCCTCTGTTCTTTTGTTCCCCTTCTTGTAGGAAACAGTCTTGTTACCATCTATGCATATTTACCATATACAGGATATTTTATGTATGCTATATTCGTCCTCTCTCCTCTCCCTGTTACTGGTTCTACTGAGATCTCATGGTTACTTTCCTTAACTGACCGCTGATATTTGTGTTTCTATTCTAGGGATCCCTCATGTCATCCTATGCTTGTGTTTCCAGAAGTTTCTGCCACAGTACCCACTGACAAAAATCTACTGGTCAGTTTTCAAAAGTAAAAGCAGACTCATTGAAATTATTCCTACTACCTCACTTCTAGGATATTTCTCTAGGTACTTGCATAAAGAATTTAACTATAAGTTGAAGCAACAAATCCCTAATTAAAAGAAGTAGGTATTTTTCTCACTCTATTCTCCTCTCCACCTCCTCTTTACTTACTCCTCTAAGTAAATTCAGGATCAACTAAGGCTGCTTCAGAAACTGATATGTTACCAGGATAGTTTACATACAAACCACAGCTTCAACTAGCCATGGAGGAAAATGACTGATTTCTGTATAAGTACTTTTGAATGGACATGACTTTGGTGAGATTAAGCTTAATCTATGAGTTCCAATTGTAGACCAATATAATGTTTAATTTTATTTGTCATTGTTTCCTGCTCTGTATTCAATAGTTTTAATTTCTGCACAACAAGCATATTAAGTTAACTTGTATACAAATGAATCTAGAGAAATCTACTTTTTACAGAAATTGCTACTTCTGAGGCTTAGTATAAACATATTATTGAAGAAATGTGAAAATAAGTGATAAATTTTATCTCAGAGGTAGATTTGAAGTGGTTTATGTCTCTATGAAAAATCATAAGAGCTTATTTATGTCTTTAAGGAAAAAAAAAAAAATCTCATCCACTACCACAAAATCAATTGTAAAGAAGTATCTGCCTTTAAGATTAAATTACAGAGCTAAGTAGGTTTGGTTTTATGAACTATTCTTATTTTATGATGATATATTTTGTAAGATGTCTTCATGCATGCATATTTAAAACGTGTAAGTATATACGGACAGTTTATAGGTAAAGTCTACTAAATTGTTAAGTTATCCGTCTTTGAAAGAAGCAGAGCACATCCTACATCAGTTTGGAGAATATAATTCTTCAAACACAACAACAGTGAACAAAGAATAAATTGCAGAACATAGCTCAGTCCAGAATAAGAAAGCAGTAATTAATTGCTCTGTTGCCAGAGGCAGCTTGGTTTGTTTCTGATAATAAACCATTGTGGATAATATTTCAGTGTCAAGGGTCATCTTCACAATGTAAAAACCTTTCTTCATCTGATATTAATGTCTTCACCAACAGCTCTGATGTGAAAATAAGTCCCATTATGTCATCAGCACTTAATAATTCTTTAAACATATGAGGTAGATTTTGCCCCTGTACAAAGGGTAAGCACAGAGATTATACAGTACTTCAGTATTGAGTCAGACAGAGATTTTAAATTATACGCCATTGACACACTTGGATAGTTCTACATGACAGCACATAATCAAACATGTCTCAAACATACAGAAGGAAAAACAAGATTCAAGGAAGGAGTTTAATTAGAATAAAATTATTCTAAGAATAAAAACTCTTGGGATTATTTTAGCAAAAACTCATTACTAAAGATATCCTTTCCTTTTGTATTGACTGCCACCTAACAGGAAGTTAACATACTGTTCTTCCTCTATACTCTTTCTTCTGTACTCCTGTTCTCATGCAGAAACATACAACTTCTTGTGCCATCCTCAGCTGCAATCTCTCTGTGTCATGTGTTTGACTGGTACTCTTCATGGAAGTTTCCTTCCTTCATGAGCTGTGACTCTGATGTGTTAGACAGTTCCCTTTCATTATGTAACCTAAATTTTTGGTCCATCATACAACCGAGCACAGAAGGAGTTGCATGTATTGACAGACTTCTGATTTTAAAGGTCTTATTCCCCACACAGCAAATGCCATCTACGAATGTTGAATTCAGCTCCTGATGAGGAGAAATGTTTTAGTACAGTCTGCTGTGATAGGACAGAGGGTGATGACTTTAAACTAAAAGAGGGTAGAATCAGACTAGGTATAAGCAAGAATTTTTTTACAATGAGGGTGATGAAACACCAGAACATTTTGCCCAGAGAGGTGGTAGATGTCCCATCCTGGAAACATTCAAGGTCATCTTGAATGGGGCTCTGAGCAACCTGATCTAGTTGAAGATGTTCCTGCTTACTGCAGGGTGGTTGGCCTGAATGATCTTAAAAGGTCTCTTCCAACCCAAACCATTCTATGATTCTATTCAAGTTCCATGTGAACTAGGTATCTAAGTTTCTACTAGACATTTAGGGCTGTTTCATTTGTCATGATTTGGGCCTGTCTGCCAACAGTATTAGTTAGCATATACACATTAGTTAACCCCACAGGATAAGGTAGCTCTTTAGTTAGAAGAAAAGAGGACTACCTGGAGTTTAAACAACCTGTCAATTATTTAAAAAATTGCTAACTCATGCAAACTCACTAGACAGGAAGATTGTGAGTACCAGAGATGGTGACAGATAGTTGTTAGGTGTTGAACAACTCTGAGGAGGCCAGTCAGGTTCCAACTATTTTCTTCCCCAACTTGGAAGG
The DNA here is from genome assembly GCA_013401335.1 of Brachypteracias leptosomus. Lineage (NCBI taxonomy): Eukaryota > Metazoa > Chordata > Aves > Coraciiformes > Brachypteraciidae > Brachypteracias > Brachypteracias leptosomus. The sequence continues at coordinate 75,964 of VYZX01033762.1, forward strand.
ACACCAAGGGGATCCACAGACTGCCGGGATTCCCCAGTAGCTACTAGCTACTGTTTGAAATTCCTAGGGCATCCCAGCTCATTTCCAGCTGCCAGTCCAGAAGATAGCTTGTTTTCCCATAATCTCTGTTTTCTCTGTCAGACCTATGCAGATATTTGAACAGCTTAAGATTTCTTAGGAAATTTGAAGCATCTATATTGAAATAAAGGGATCTTCAGAAGACATGTCCCTCAGTAGAGCCAGCTGGAAGTCATGTAATGTCACCTCAGTGGCACTGTGCACCTATGTGCAGGTAAAAATAGTGGGTTTTGTTAAGGGATATTATAGACGGCCACTGCCTCCAACAGCTCTGGGCCTGAGAATTCCTCTTGCCCAGTTACTGGAGCCCAGCCCCAGCTTTCCTTTTCTTGCTTTTTGAGATTAAGAACATAGCATTTTCATTTCTTTTCTCTGCCATGAACTTTCAAATGTAATAAAAATACATACTTGTTAAATCTTTATTAAGTCAGGCCATTACTGTAATAGCCAGAATACTACAGATTATAATATTTATAATAACTCTTTTGTGGTCCCAGTGAAGCAGAGCACATTTACGCATAGCATTGATAACTACTTGAATGTTATGCAAGGACCAATAATGTCAACACTTAGCTGATCTTAAAAATTACCTTCTTCCCCATAATTTATAATGAAACTAATTATTGTTATTGTATTTTGGTTCAGCTTACCTGTTAGATTCCACCATCTTCAAATACTAACTGAAGTTTTAGAATGATAATAGTTGGCTGTATGCCTCTGTTGTAGAAACACTGGAATAGATTGCAAATTACATTTTAATTTTGGATTTGCCTTCCTGACTTAATGTCATTCTTTCAAAGTCACTGGATAAGAGAGAGCTTTGGAGCTGTGCTTTGTTTCCCTGAATTGAATGACATCAAGTCATTTGATGAAAGACCCAAGACTTGAGCTTCCAGTGAACTTAACTCATTATTAACAGGGAAACACTCTAATGAATATCCATGCACATGCACGTAGGCACACACATACACATAGAATTGTCTAACAATTTCTTAATAATTCAACTCATTGTTTGATCTGATATTACAAATGGGACATATCCTTAGTTGTCCCTACCCAGGCTTTGTCATTAACTCATTTTTCATTCAAACTATGCCAGCTGTGAATTTCGGCAACTAAGAGGTGATGCTGGTAATGCTCCCAGCACAAAAGTCTATGTATTGTGAAGTCCACAAGCTTGTGCTCCCTCTTAAACTAACCTTCATTATAATCAAAAGTGTATCTGCATAGTCCACATTGTCAATTCTAATTCTTTATTCATTAGTCCCAGTGTCCACAGAGAGAAAAGTTCTCCTATTGTAGGTAATGTATAGCTACTGATATGACTTTCCTTCACTCCTGCATAATAATTATCTGCTATATATTTGAATTCCCCTTCTTCCCTAAAGAAAAAGGATAAACAGTGTTTTGTTTAAAATCTTGTGATGGGTATAGGGGAACATAATATACATATAGAGGCAAACATTTATTGATAAATTAATTAAAAATATAGCAATTTAATAAAAATACAATAATTACTGTTAATCCAGTTATAATAATACAAACACCATTCAAGTTAGTACAGAAACATCTCATTAATAAAAGTCACTTTTCTTTTGTAAATTTGTTATGCAAGAAAAGTGACTAATGTCAGCTCCTCTTCCCTGGTGCTACATGACCCTGCTTTTGTCTCTGGGGTCCCTCAGCCTCGGGGTGCTGAGTGTTGCAGTGAAGGCCAGTGCCTTCATGAGACTCATGGTGCTTCTGCTCTGCCTTGTGACACGAAGAGCTATTGCTTGTCACACAGGGAGGATAGAGAACAATAACAGTAATCTGCACCAGGGCTTCTTGAGCCCTGTTGTGTTTTCTCAGCTTATGATTCATAACTGTTGCTAGTAACTAGAGCAGAAAAATAACTCCTTCTTACTGCTTGACAAATTTGTTTGGTAAAGATAATGTAGAACTGCTCTCATTGTAGGGGGGTTGGACAAGATGATCTTTGGAGGTCCCTTCCAACCCAAACAATTCTATGATTCTATGACTCTATTTTTGCTCACACTTAAAAGCTCATAAAGCACAAGACTATTTAATGATTTCTTGGTTTCTTAATTTTGCTTATGTTACAGAATTAAAAAAAAAACCTTTTCCTTCTTTGAACATATTTTATTTAAACTACTGTTTCATAAAGGTTTTATGATTGAAAATATTATTTTAATTTGAAATTTCTTTTAGTATCCATTTTATGTTGTACATGTGCCTCAATAAAGGTTCAGGTTGGTGTTTTTCAAATGCAGAGACCTTACTTCTCTATAAATAGTCCCAACTGGTGCAGTCTTAGTCTGCAAATACTAATTTCTGTCTCTTTTCTTTTTTTCTGCACCATACTTTTTTTTGGTCTTTATTAATAGCATAATGGGTATAAAGTATAATGAATGTCAAATCTCTAATCTTATTTGAAACTTTCTTATGTGTGTTGAGTCAAAAGACAATGAATTGATGCCTAAAACTGATAGCTCATTGCATTGTCTTTGAGTACTGAAGTATCGTAGTTGTGTTGGTACGACACACTGCATTTCTATTGTTACCCATGTTTTTCTCACCACATTTACTTGTTTGAGAAACACAAGATAATGAGGAAGGTAATAAAAAAACCCCAGCTGCCTACTTATTAAAAAAACCCCTTAAAATATATTTCCTTTGCACTGCATAATCTATACTATTATTCACTTTTCATATGGAGCATGAATGGATATTGGTTTATAGAAAACCCTCTGTGATTTATGTTTTAGCTTCCAGATTCCTCTTTCTATCATCCTTCCTTTGTGCTGTTGCTATAATTGAGATCATCAAGGATAATGAACCAGTAAATCCTAGCCTGAAGAAGCAGGTCTGCTTCTAAACATAATGTTTAACTCTGAACCATACTTACAAAACATCAACATCAATGTTAATACTACTAGATAAATGTTATCAAGGTGAAGGCCTCAAAATCTGTGGCAATGGGTAGACCTAATTATAATTTACACAAAACAGAAATACACTTCTCCAAGATCAGTCATTATAACCTGACGGTGCTATTAAAGGTATTTTTTACAAAACCATTTCTTAGCAGACAAAAATGAAGTCTTTATATTAATTATCTTTTGAAATTTCTGATGGTTGCTACCAGATTCATGGGAAGAGATATAGGAAAAACATGTCCTTTGCTTATCATACCCTATTGAGACAGGAAATGGTCATATTTCAATATACATGAATAATAAAGGAGCTATTTCAATGGCTATGCTCATCTCTCTGAAATAAATGCCTTCATACAATGAGCTGATGTTTTACAGACATTCACAATGGATAAATAATTTTGAATTCCCAACCTGTACCTAATAGTAGCAAGATAGACTGTTTCAATTATTTATGAATGTATGAACAATGTTTTTGTGAATTCTAGTGTGAGAAATTAAGGCTTTTGTAAGAATAATCACACTCACACATTCAGTCTTAGATACTTTTTGTTAAAAGATAAATAAAAACCTCAAGTTTAACCTCAATGATTTTGCCGACATTTTACATTAAAAAAAGAACACAATAAATTTATTTTTTTTAATACTGCTTGCATTGAAGTACTTGGGAACTGTTGGAATGAGCATATATTTCTTATAATAGAAGACTTACAGAAATACAGAATCAGGCCCAAACGGTGCCTGTACAAAAAGTCAGCACCAGCTATTAAAAGTCTGAAGCATAAGATCTCTTTCTATCCCACTTTGCACATTATACAAATATTTTCATGATGCAACACGTCAGACTTATTTGAAATGCAGATGTGTAGTTCTCTTCAGTTCTGCTGAGGTCAATAACTATGCATCAAATTATAGTAAGAGAAAATTTAGCTTAGTTCATGAAGTATAAGTGTGATATACTGCTATGGATGTTGGAGAAAGTGGAAAATTCCTTTGGACATTTTTGTTTTAACTGCATGGCAGTAAACTACTACACAAAATACAGAGCAGTAGAGAATTCATGTCCATGGAAAAATATAACCCATTACAAATATAATGAGAGCCTATATTTGGTTTTATATGCAATCAATGAATATTTAATGAATGTACTACATTTGTAAGTTCAATTTAAACTGTGAATTATAACTTCTTGCATTTTCTTTTGACTATATGAAACAAATGTATAGTATTGAGTGGAATCTTAAATATATATATATGACTTTCACTGTTCATTTTGATGTCTTTGCTCAGTCTATTTTTCCTGTTTAAAAGGGATACGGTTGCTACACATTTCTAAGAAAATACTTAAATACTGTTATGTTTACTAAGGTAGCATTTCCTTAGCTTATCTACACATTTTTGTTCATGTATCCAGAAACAAAATGTCTGAATTAAGGGCAATAATTAAATAAATTAATTGCCTATGAAAGAAAAATATCTGAATAAAATCTGAAAATGTGGCAATCATAACATGGAAAGTCCCTCTCTCTGTGTATAGTTTGTGCTGTAAACAGTTTCAGCTTTTTCTTTTTTCGAAGCCTATAAGGTGATTCTGTTCACCTACGTTTAGTTGCCAAAACCTCTTCTTGTCCTTAAGTATGCAAACAAGTTATATTTCTAATGTAAAAGAGTTGTAAAAGTACATATATGCTCAAAAGACATAGATCTCCAAGAAGCAATCGATTTTCCTTGTCTTAGATAGACATCTTGCATAGAATCAATCAACATTCAAAGGTAAATTTCTTTCCCTTAATGACTAAGGGATCTAGATGGGAACTAACCTTTAATGGGATTCATTTTACATAATTTCAAATGTTTTATTTCTGAAATCAGTCAGGTAGTCTAAGATAGTCATCAAAACTCTCTCTATATTTAATGAAAATTTATTGGCTCTTCCAGTTAATTCATCCTTTATCCTCATGTCTTAAACATTTATATTTTTTTTAATTGAACTATTTCTCTGCAAGTACATATTTCTTTCTTTTGATTGTAGAAGAAATGTAGAAGAATTAGAATAGACAAAAGACACAATTAGGCAAGATTAATTACTCCCACAGTCTTTTTTTTTTTTTTCTGGAGACTTCAATTTT
>VYZX01033762.1:82716-121273 GCA_013401335.1 Brachypteracias leptosomus
TATTTTCCTTCTGTTTCTTCTTGTTGTTTATATATCTCAAGAACCTTTTATGTAGTTTTTGATGTGTCTGGCCAATTTCAACTCAAGCTGAGCTTTTTCTTTTCTAACCGCATTTCTGCACTCCCTAGCAATGCCCTTGACTCAAAAGCTTGCAGTTATGTTTCCCCTAACATAGAGCATGACTCCTCCTCTTCTTCCCTACCTGTCTTTAAGAAATAGCCTATAGCCATCCATTGTGATCCTCCAGTCATGTGGATTGTCCCACCATGTTTCAGTTATTCCTTTGATATCATAACTTTCTGACTGGGCATTCTAACTGCTTAATGAGATGCTTGCATATATACTGTGTGTAAGAAAAAGGAGCAAAAAATGGGTCATCTGCAGATCTGTTGTGCTAACGAGGAAAAGAGCCATCTAATCTGTTAAATTCATAAACTGCATTCACAAGAAAGTATATCATAGCTGCACTAGCCTTTCATAATCAAGTCAAAGTCTGCCTTAGGGTCACANAATTTTCCTCTATTGTTCACAGAAAAGTCACAAAGCTCTACCACAAATCTGAAGTATCAATAAAAATCTAGACGTTTCTTTGGAGCTATACAGAAGAAAAGAGCCATCCATTAGATTTATTCTGTAACACAGTATTTTCTTTCATTCACATCTACCTATTCCTTTATGAGATACCATCCTATTTTGTGGTATTGAAGCTACTCTATCTGTATCTCCTTTGGACAGTTTTGCACATATACGAGCCAGTGATCTGAGTCCAGAAGCCTCAGCATACCTTTAGAATCAGAAGATACTTAGTCTTCTCAAAGACCTGGAAATGATGTGGATTGCTCTGTATGGTTGTTTGACATAGAAATAGAACCATTTAAAATAAAAGGAAGTTCAAACGAGCTAGCACTTAGTCATCTAAGCTGGATCTCTAACGTTACTTGCTAATTCCAAAAGATGTGTGTCTCATGTACCCATCAAAAGCTGATGGCTGTCTTTATGAAATAGAGCTACAGATATTTCAGAGTACACCAACAAGGTGTTTCATAGGATAAAGCCAAGAATACGTGTTGCATGACATGCGTATGGCATGAGGGTATCTAAGGTTATTCAGAAACATAATGTACCCTGAGATTATTCTGGAGGCTCCTGTTGATGCAACCCAGCATCGTGTTGGCTTTCTATGGTGCAGCAGGACAGCTATATATTGAGCTTGCTGTCCATCAGGGCCCCCTGGTTCCTTTCCACAGTGCTGTTCTCCAGCCAGGTAGATCCCAGCCTGTGCTGCACACCTGGATTATCTTTTTCCAGGTGCAAGACCTTATGCTTGTCCTTGTTGAACTACATCAGGGTAGCCCACTCTTCCAGCCTATCCAGGTCTTCCTGCAGAGTGGCTCTCTTCTGAAGTGTCCACTTCCCCATTCAGTTCAGTATCATCAGCAAAATTCATTAGGTTATACTTGTTCCCATCATCCAGGTCACTTATGAAGATATTAAACAGTGCTACGCCCAAGATCAATCCCTGGTGGACTCCGCTTGTGAGAGGTTACCAGTTTGAAAAGGAGATATTTACCAACATAGTCTGAGTGTGGCTTGTCTGCCAGTTCCCCACCTGCTAGTTCCCCACCTACTGCACAGACCACTTGTGTAGAATATAACACATCAGTTTCTCTAGGAGGAGGCNAAGGAAGACTGATGGGCCTATAATTTCCTGGATCCTCCTTTAAACCCTTCTTGTAGATGGGGATGAAATTAGTCTCTTCCAGTCTTCTGGGATGTCCTTTGATCTCCATGACTTCTCAAAGATCATAGAGAGCAGTCTTGCAATGATGTCAGCCAGCTCTCTTAACACCCTTGAATGGATATTGTCAAGGCTCATTGATTTGTAGGGGTCAAGCTCCTGTATTAGTTCACATATCAACTCTTCCTTCACTGATGGTGGGTCTATGTTTGCTTCAACCTGGATTTTTATTCCCAAGGCCCGGGGTCCAACAGTGCTGGTAAAGACGGAGGTGAAGAAGGTGTTGAAAAATTCTGCCATTTCAGCATTGTTAGTGACTAATTCACCACTCCTGTTTAACAGCAGACCAGTATTTTCCTTCTGTTTCTTCTTGTTGTTTATATATCTCAAGAACCTTTTATGTAGTTTTTGATGTGTCTGGCCAATTTCAACTCAAGCTGAGCTTTTTCTTTTCTAACCGCATTTCTGCACTCCCTAGCAATGCCCTTGACTCAAAAGCTTGCAGTTATGTTTCCCCTAACATAGAGCATGACTCCTCCTCTTCTTCCCTACCTGTCTTTAAGAAATAGCCTATAGCCATCCATTGTGATCCTCCAGTCATGTGGATTGTCCCACCATGTTTCAGTTATTCCTTTGATATCATAACTTTCTGACTGGGCATTCTAACTGCTTAATGAGATGCTTGCATATATACTGTGTGTAAGAAAAAGGAGCAAAAAATGGGTCATCTGCAGATCTGTTGTGCTAACGAGGAAAAGAGCCATCTAATCTGTTAAATTCATAAACTGCATTCACAAGAAAGTATATCATAGCTGCACTAGCCTTTCATAATCAAGTCAAAGTCTGCCTTAGGGTCACAGTTCTTTATGAAAAAAAAAATAAAAATCTGGAATTCCTCTTAATATTTGACTTTTCAGCTTTCTATAGAAAAAAACCCCCAAACAACCCAAACCAAAATAACAAAGCCAACCAACCAAACAAAAAGCCAACCCCTAAACAATTTACTTGATCTTTATTATGCTCAGTTGAAAGTTTGTGTTTAATTTTCTATTATGTGATGCATTTTGTATTTCCTTGATTAGACAAAGGAAACTTTTCTTCTTCCTTCAATTTGAACTAAACATCTTTTAACACTGGGATAGAGTATTCCAGATTAAGCCTTTGTAGTATTTCACAGAGTGAGATGAGTGTGTTACTAATTCAATTGGAAATAGAGATTATTTACAATGCCATTTTTCATTTTCAGCTTTGAATTTTGATGGTTTATGTTCATATAGTAATCATTTAACATTACGCTGTTCTTTGCAATTGTTTCTAGTTCAAGAACCTTTTGTTTGGAGCCCTCAAGTCTTTTCACTCATCCCTACAACTACAACTTTGTCTCAGATCCCTTAGGTTTCAAAAAGTTTCTTGTTACTTCAGATTATCCAGTTCTTATGGATTTGATTATTGCTTTGTGTCAAGATTGTGTCTCGACTCTGTAACTTAGAAAATTGGCTTCATATATTCCTATTTATTGTACTAGGATCACAAACTAGAATGTGCATCAAGTCAGTCCCATCATAACACCCTGAAAGCATCCAAGGGCTTGGATTTCCTCTAATCAAAGACTTCTTTTCTCCTTAGCTAATGCTGTCTATACTTCACAGTTCATATACTATAGAACCTTTTCCAGTTTCAATTATCATCTCTTATTTGGCATTGTATCATAGTCTTTATTTAAATTCTGATAATTTTCCACTTTTCTCATTTTATTTAAACACTGAATAACATTGTGTCGAGTTTATGTGGCATGGTTTTGGTGCTGGGCAGGGGCTCCAGGTGTGGCTTCTGTGAGAAGACACCAGGAACTTCCTCTGTTTCTGACAGAGCCAATTTAAGCCAGCTCCAAAATAAAACCACCACTGGCAAAAGCTGAGCCCATCAACAATGCTAGTGGCACCTCTGTGATAACATATGTAAGAAAAAGTAAAAAAAAACCCCACTCTGTAGTATCTGAGCAAGAGGGCTGAGAACAATGTGAGAGAAATGGCTCTGAAGACACCAAGGTGAGAGAAGGAGGAGATGCTCCAGGTGAAACAGATTCCCTTGCAGCTCATGAAGAAGACCATGATGAATCAGGTAGCCGTCCTGAAGCCAATGGAGGACCATGTTCGAGCAGATATTCAGACTGCAGCCCATGGAGGATGACATGCCAAAGCAGGTGAAGGAAGCTGGAGCCCATGGAGAGCCCACAGCTGGAGGAGGTTCCTGGCAGGAGAAAAAAGAAAAAAACAAACAAACAAACAAACAAACAAACAAACAAACAAACAAACAAACAAACAAACAAACAAACAAACAAACAAACAAACAAACAAACAAACAAACAAACAAAAAAAAAAAAAAAGAGAGAAGGAATAAAAATTTAAAAAGAAAAAGATAAAAGAAGAAAAAAGTTGAAAGTTGTTCTCTATTGTAGGAATGATTAGGAAATGGTGATTTTCTTCAGGTCTGATATAATTTGAATATATATTCATATTTTACTATTTACTGGGAAGAAAACCCAGCTTATTCTGTTATGTTAATAAAATGCTTGCCTTGAGTTTTAAGGTTCTTTAAGTAATGTGAGTTCTGGTCACCCAAGAGAACCTCTGTTCCTTTGATTTCTACAGTAAGAGGTTGAGTTACAGCTCTGAATTTAAATATTCAGAGGTGAGTTAAGTTGAGTTGAATTAAGACACCTTCTCACTGTGGTTGTATAGCCCAGATATACCCATTTGCAGAAAAGTAGTTGAGGATACTTGTTATGCCAAGTAGTTACCAAGAGGAATGATTCTGAATGTTAAAATAATTATAACAGTTTATAATCATCCAGTGTTGATATTACTTAAAATAAAAAATTAAAATGCGTTACCTGGTTAATTTAAATGTTGTTCAATATTCAAAGATAATATGATGGGTACTCTTTACATATACCTCCAGAGACATCTGTGGTAGTCAAATATAACATTTTTTTCAGTATATAGTAGTGTATTACATTGTCAAAGTTAGTGAGATGTCTGACAGAAAATAAAAACAGGTCTGGTTTGAAAATCTGAATCTATTTGGATCTCAGTTTTGTTTCAAGTTCTTTGTTAGAAACTGTGCAAGACTGCTCATTTTGCTCTTTTGGCTATTTTGTGTTGTTCTTGCAACACAAGTAAATCTTTTTCTAACTAAAGCACATAAAGAACGTTGCTGGTGTCAGTAATGATAACATTTCCAAAATATTCTGATTAATGCAATAAAAAATGTCTGTTTAGAATAGAATATTATAGACTATTTCAGTTGAAGGGATCTACGATGATAAGCTAGTTCAACTGCTTGACCAATTCAGGGTTGACCAAGTTAGAGCATGTAATTATGGACATTGTCCAAATGCCTTTTAAACACTGACAGGCTTTGGGAGTTGACCACCTCTCTAGGAACCTATCCCAATGTTTAGTTTAACTCTTTAACCATATTGTCTTTATTTACCAGAACAGTACAAAGAATACAGAGTATATTTTTACATCTTCAGTAGACTGTAATGGATAACCCTGACAGCAAGAAATTACTTGAGAGTAACTTCTTCCTCTGAATTATTTTAAGTTGCTTTTTTTTTAGTTAAAATCACAATTTTTAGAAAATTGGTTTTGGTATCTGCAAGTACTGTTATATTTTTACAACTCTGATTATTTAAAGATATTATTTTATTATTATTATGAAGTCTGAAAACTTAATGGCATCTCATTAAATTATATTTTATGGAACATGTTTACAAGATGTAGTTGAGTAACTAAGTGAATGTGTACATTGAAGTTAATTGAGCAGGCATGCTAACTTGCTGAATTATCATTTTCCAGAATTAATTTCATATAATATGGATGATAATTATGTAATTTCAAAAAGTAGAGATGATGATTTCTAGCAAATACAAAAGTTAAAAATACAATATGATGCCTTTTGGAGTGATGAGTTTCACTGAAATTTGCTTGTTATGTGTTTGGGAGCCAAGGATAATGCTAGGGGGAAAAAATATAACAATTTAGATTGCCAATATTAGACATAATTATTGTAAATGTAACAGGCACAAAATTTTTTTTAAAATATCATTTACATATTTATAGTCAAATAAATAAGTATATAAATGTAAATATATGCTGTCGCTGTAGTAGTTACTACAAGTAGAAAGAAAAATATAGGAATAAGTACTTTCCAAATGACTTGGTTGGAACTATATGGGAGACACTATATTTAATTAGCAAAAAGTACATGGATTTTGTATACATATGCACCTTTGTGCATGTGTGTGTATGCATATGTATTTATGGAAAGGTAGAAGACAACTCAAAGTACATGTGAACCGAAGAAAAATTACAGAGGAAAAAAACCTTTATGTAGATACAGAAGCACCAACATTTCCATTAAATGAGAGCAAGAAGATAAAGAGCTGTTGTAGAAGACAAAACCAACCAACCAAACAAACAAAAAACCCCATAAATTAAAGTTTGATTTATATCCATTTTATCCAAGAATAGTTATGTTCTTAATATTCTGCAAAAGGGCTATCACCACATTTTTACTTACAGTCATTGGTCATCTCTGAATAATATAAATAATATAACTAGCAATCTCAGCAACTGGATTATGCTCATGTGCAAATAATTTCAGAAGCAGAAGAATACATCTTTTCCATCTTCTCTGCTTGGCACTGAGTCTCTTCCCTGAGCCTACAACTCAGCTTTAATTGTCATTCTTTTTTCCAAGCGAGTCCTTTCTTCTTTCCTGCCCTCTGTCACAGACTCAAATGCAGATATCTCCTGTGGAATGGAGTGCAACATGTCCTTTCATGGTAATTCCCTGGTACAAACCAGAGGAGTCTTTTTCCCCAGCATAGAACAGAATTGCATTCCCACCTCACAGCAGTACAGAGCTAAATTCTCCATGATAAAGAAGTTCATTCCCTCTGGCTTCAGAAGTCTAAAAAGTAGATGTCACCATTTCAATTCACTGTCTGAACTTTATTTATGGTTAAAGGGCAGAAATGGGAACTCCTAGAATGACTTTGAGTTCATATTTACATAAACAACTAAAATAGATATGGTGACTCATTCCTGGCATTTTTTTTGCCATTAAGTGCCACCTAAATCACAAGCCCAGATATAGACAGCTACACTCCAGATTGTGGAGGACAGATGAAGTAAAAGAAGTTATTATGACCATGATGCAAATGATGTGAGGAACTGCAACAATGAGGAAAGTAATAGAAATAAGTTGAATGTGCTTTCAAACTTCAGTACAATTTGTATTATTAACCTAACATTTTATTTTAGTGTTTTGCTCATGAGTGATATGGCTTTCTCTTTAATGATTGTTTGGGTTCTTAGAATATGGACTCATAAGCAGATAATGAAGTGCTGACGAATCAAAGAGTAGTTAGGAAGACTGTCAGAAACCATTGCCAGTTAAAACTATACAATATTTGGTCTTCTATTTCAAATTTGTCATTTGAGTGTACAAAAAATTCAATTTATTTTAACGAAATTCTAGAAAAGCAAAATCATATTACTTAACATTGAACATGAGAGTATACTTTTTAATGTTTCACCACCACCTTATTTGTACTTAAGTAGATACTTTAATCCTTTTAAATAAAAAATATTCTTCTCTAATACCAGTTTTCTGCATCTCTCTCTCACACATACACAAAAAACTGGGTGTATACATACACACACAATGAACAGACCTTTGGCAAATATGGCAATTTTATATATTGGTTATATCAATAGACAGTTAATTTCGAATTCATCTTTTTTATTGCATGGTTTTTTTATTACTTGTTTTCTTTTAGATTGCATTACTTTTACAAAATTTAGTTGTTTCTGGGCTTTCTCCTGAGCCTTCCTTTTAATAATTTATCGCCAGTCATAGCAATGGTTTCTGTGATGTCAGTGTTTTGAGCAACAATTCTAAATGGTATTATCTTGTACTTCATTCTTAATACATGATGAGCAATGAGGCCACTCTATGATATGTGATTCAGGCAGATTAGTTTAGTCCCTGTGAGAGTCAATGCAGTTGTCATAGTTAGACACTCGGTGGTCTCTGGATTGACACAGGGTATCTAAGCTATCTGTACAGAGCTATTTGACATGCCTTAGGACACATAATAGATCCATAGCTCTCTGTCTCAAGATCTTGAAGTCAGGTGGGATGCCTTAGAGACTTCTTGAAGGAATACTAAATGCCTCTATTTGGGCAAGTGAGGATATCCCAAATCAATGGGGTCTAGAAAGTTATTTATATGACAAGCTGTAGGTGTCTAAGGGGAGCTCAAGAACTCAATGGATTCAATTTACTGAATGGATTGAACAGATTTAATCGTAATTATATTTTTAGATGTGCATATTTAGATACTTAGCTATGGACACCTACATTTTCAAAGTGAATCTCAGTCTTCAAGTCTTTCTAAAGCATTGTTATTAAAGAAAATCCTGAATATGTCATACAAAGGAAGAGTTTGGTTGGTCTTTTGAAGGGCTACAGAGAAAACTACTTTCTGCTTACATTTTGTTATCTCTGTGACAATTTCTCTGTGTGGTGTAAGATTCCAATTGATGTGAATGAAAGTCTAACCATAGAATCATGGAATCCATTGAGTTGGAATGGACCTTCAAAGGTCATCTAGTCCAACCCCCCTGCAGTCAGCAGGTACGTCTCTTACTAGACCAGGTTGCTCAGAGCCCCATCAAGCCCAGCCTTGAACACCTCCAGGGAAGGGGCCTCCACCATCTCTCTGGGCAACCTGTTCCAGTGTTCTACTATCCTCATAGTAAAGAACTTCTTCTTAACGTCTGATCTAAATCTACCTTTCTCTAGTTTAAAAACACTGCCCCTCATCCTATTGCATCCTAACGTCTCCCTCTCCTATTCCTTTTCTCTTCCCCTTTTGGAATGGAGAGGGGTTAATAGAGAACAATCTGTCATTCTTCTAGTGTCCGGCCCAGCTCTAAACCTTGACAGTGCTCACCTAAGCACCAGCTAAAAATACTAGTTTATTGGGATATTTTGCACAGAGTAGTGTAGATGTGGGGAATCTAATCTCTTTAGCAGAATGGTCAATTAACTTATGAATGCTAATAGAATTCTCTATTGCAAGGGTTCTTGCTAAGGCATCTTTGATTGAATTGGGTGAGACCCATCAAACTAATATGCTGGTGACCTCTTATAACCCATCTAGCCCCTGATTCCATGTGACTGTTCGCAGACACACATGATTCACTGATCTTGATTATCTCAAACTGTGTACACCAACTGTGTATAAACTGTGTATATTCTAACTTACTTTGCATAGAGAAAACTGTTCTTGACTATTCCTGAATATGCAGAAGTAATATTTATTTGACTATTTCAGATTATCCTCCTGTTGTACAGTTTAGTCAACGCCATTTGTCTACATCAGGAACTCCCTGAGAAAGTCCCCTGGACTGCTCAGTTTCTTTTCAGAGGGAGTTAAGCACCGTATTTAACTATGTAAATAATATCTATTAATTAGCGTACACATAGCAGGAACTGCCTGGAGGTATATTGGAGACTTAAAATTATTGGCCCAGACAGCTCTGATATCATTTAGCTAGTTTCCCTGCTGTGAAGTGGACTAGAAGTTCAGCCAATCATCTGGTTTCATATCCTCACCTATAGATTCAGTCTGTTACTTTGCTGTAGATCATAGTCCATCTAGATAGACACTCTGGGGATTTCCTGGGCCTGATGACTCATGTAGCCTAGAACTGAAGACTAAGCACTCTAAGTATGCACACAGAAAGTGTCCTGCTATGTCAGTATTCCTCATCAAATGCCCTATTTTTTCAGAAAAGTACTTTTAATTCTACTTTTCCCCTGTTTTCTTAATGCCAAATCTGAATTTAATATTGCCAGTAGTTCTAAAGCAGTAGAAGAAAAATATACTTTATTCCTTACTATGAAATACAGAATTGATATCATCAAATTTCCACTAAGAACTGTGTGGGCCAGACTCTCCAAGGTACTATACTGAGTTGTTGGAAAGTAAGTGTAAAATGAACAGGATAACTGATGAGTGGATATTTTCTTTTCAACTAAAAGGGAAGGACCACTTGGAAAGCAGGAAGTGGAAATTAATTTGATAAAATGTAGTGGGATTAATAATTTTAAACACTTATCTCAATACTACCCACTGAAATGTGTTCTGAAAGTTTCCTTTACACTTCAGCTACAGACAGACCTTTGGATGGGATTTGACTGCTGATTCAGATTCATAAATTCAGGTGAATAGGAGCAGGTAAACACATACACAGTAAAGACTCATTGTAGTCTAAGAAAATATAATTGATAAATCAATGGAGTTGTTGCCTAAATTGAACAAATCCAGCCAGTCATCTGAAAACATCTCTAGACTCCTTTGACTGACTGGTTCTCCCAGGATTCTAGTTTCAAGTTAATTGCTAAGCTTTATACAGGGTCAGTAGTAAAGCTTGTGTTGGAAATTGAATCATCTTGACTAAAACTGTGCTATAAATAAAATCCAGTCATGCTCTTTCTCTGTCCCCAAAGACAGGTAGTAGGCTATAGTTTATAGCTCTGTGATTTAACTTATACCCTCAAAAGCAGGATGATCTTATTTAGGATTTCTATTTGTCACAGTTTTGTTAGTGCTAGCTCTTCAACTGCTCCCACCTCTTCCTAAAAGCACTGTTAGATAACCAGAAGAACCAGACACTATGGAAAAGCAGCTGCCTATGTCTGAATAGAGTCTTTGTTCAGTTTGCTAGTGTGGAGCCCTTTAGATTAGCATGCTAGCCGTGAGATTGAATTCTTTGATGCACATCACCTGAGTAGAGAATTTCCATTTATTATTCTGAAACCTCAGCTGAAACACTTAGCATACTAGTATTTAACTTTTAATACCATCAACAGAAGAGAAGCAACAAATTCTTTCTGGAGTATTTGTCTCCATTCTGTTATACAGGCATTATATACATATTTCAAGTTGAACGATAGATCAATATAATTGAAATTTACTATAAATATTTAGAATTAATGACCTGTAGTAAAGTAATAAATGTTAAACAAAAATACACTGATTAAAGCAAAAGGTGATCTTTTTACCAAAGATCTGGCAAAGATGGAGGAAGAATGATTTTATTTTCAACTGCAAAAAAAACTTTACATAGCCAGAGGAGGTTTTTTTTTTTTTTCCTGTGGTAGCAAATAAAATGATTCTTGGGTAAAATCCCATAAAATCTCCATGATTCAACAATAGCATATAACATTTCTCTTGAGTGCCAAAAGAATGCACTCAAAATTCTGTTACACTTTTACTCATTTGAAACCCAGACAAGAATATAGCAGTACAAAAAGCTTGTGTATAACATTAGCATACTGATTTTTGTAATTAAACTAGAATTTCCCTTGAAAGCATACAGCTTCATATCCGTTTCGTGCTACTGGAAAAGCTAAAGAGATAACCTTGTGTGATGGGTTGACCTTGGCTGGCTGCCAACTGTCCACCAAGATATTCTCCCACTCCCCTTCCTCAACTGGACAGGGGAGAGAAAATGTGACGAAAGGCTCATAGGTTGAGATAAGGACAGGGAGATGACTCAATTACCATAATGGGAAAAACAGATTTGACTTTGAGAAATTAATTTAATTTATCACCAATCAAATCAGAGTAGGTTAATGAGAAATCTTAAAACACCTTCCCCTACCCTTCCCTTCTTCCCAGGCTCAACTTCACTCAGGATTTCTTTGATCATCCATGGACCTCCATGGGCTGCAGGGGAACAACCTGAGTCACCATGGTCTTCACCATGTGCTGCAGGGGAACCTCTGCTCCAGTGCCTGGAACACCTCCTCCTCCTCATTCATCACTGACCTCGGTGTCTGCAGACTCATTTCTCTTACATTTTCTCACTCCTCTCTCCCAGCTGCTGTTTCACAGCAGGTTTACCCTTTCTTAAGTATGTTATTATAGAGGTATCTCCAACCTTGTTGCTTCATTCAGTTTTGGCCAGCAGTGGGTCTGTCTTAGAGCTGACTGGAACTGATTCTGTTGGACATGGAGGCAGCTTCTGCTCTTTTCTCACAGAAGCCGCCCCTGTAGCCCCCTTGCTCCCAAAACCTTGCCATGTAAACCCAATACACCCAGTGTTCACTGTGTCACATCTGAGCTCACACACACAAAAAAATTATCTTATTCTCTCTAACTTAGCCATGTTCAGGTGTTAGGACCTCAACTCTTTCTTTCTTTTACTGAGAAATATGAAATAGTCAAGTATAATAACTTCACAATATATTTATAAGCATTCTCCATTTACTCAAGCCACTTACTGGCATTACAATTTTGAAAGGCAAATTGGGGAAAAAGGAAAGCAAGTGGAATGAGATGAAATTAATCTCCCCAGTTAGCAATTTATCTATTTTTATTTTATTTATCTGATTATTTGTCTTGTCAGCAGATTTTATAAATGTTTACTGGACTGACGTTTAATTTTTAAGTTCTATGATATCTATCTTTAATCTGTGCTTGAACCTCTCACCTTGTAATTACTATTAGAAAAGAAACAGAGTAGGAATGTGCAGGCTGCTGCATACCTTGCTTCTTAACTCCCATTTGAAATAACTATATTTTTTTTGCCATCTACATTACAGTATAGAATATCCCTATGGAAATAAGTTACAGAACAGACTAAATCCAACTACCTTCTTTCTTTGTCAAAGAGAAGCCCGTGATGTAGCAATATATAAAGTACATATCTACGTTAAAACATATAAGTAACCTTACAGAACTTCATGTAGAAGAAACATATATAAATGTGCTTGTATATATTATACAAAACAGGTGATGTCTAGAAAACAGAAAGTTTATTAACTGGCTGTTTTCCTGTCCAAGAGAATAGGAATGCATAGAGTCCAATCCAAAAAAGTTATGATGGATGGTGATCATTCCAGAAACAACTGAATCACTGGACACACGTAAAGAAGCATGAATCTGCTACTGTCCACATACATGGGGATAGCACACAGGCCTAGTCTTGCCCTAAGAGAAGGTTATTGTCACTGTCATATAATAAAAATCTGAAGAAAAATCTTAACTTCTGAAGAATGTCTTAATTGTTGTTGATATTGAAAAACCTAGAAGTCAGAAAAATTGTGCTAACTGTGGATCATGCCTTTATTCTGCTATACAGAGGTGTCCTAATAAATCATATTCAACTTATCTCAACCAAGATCACTAAATTCCATTCAAGGTCACTCAGAATCAGAATACAGCTAGTTGTTCTGAAAGGTGACTGGTTTTCTTTGCTTCCATGAAGAGAATTGTCATCGGCTACATGTTTACATTTATCACATCACCCCATTAAATCTGCCTACCTTTGTCAAGTTTTCTCTCTCTGCAAATACTATGCCATTTCAAACTTTCATAAAAATAATTGTGCATTGTTTTTTATTTTCTCATTTTTCAGCAAGTAATATGCATATTATTCCATATGTATACTTGTATCATTTTGTATTATTATGAACACAGCTATGCCCGTTGTGTTTGATATGGACATTTCTACAGCATTGACCATAGGAAATCTACAAAAGCATTCCTTATTTAACTTGTTCATTCCATTTTGGGGTTTTTGATTTATACAGAACAACAGTAATTCTCTCTTTACATATTTTCTGTATCTTAAGCAAATAAAAACAACATATAATTAATATTTTAAAATACTTTGAAGATATTATGGTAATATAAATGTAAAAAACCCAATAAATTCACGAATTTGCTATCTTCAGACAAGTATATCTCTCAGAGGCAGACATTTTTAACTTAAATTAGAATATTCTAATTCAATCTGTTGAGCTGCTTATCTAGATCCCTCTGTGTTAAAAGTACATTTGTGTTCACCTACACACCTTTGAGCCTTATATGCAAAAATAGAGATTGTCTGTGACATTTTCAGATAAGTATAAAATGAAATAAAATGTACATTCTTTAGTATTCTGAGTTTTGTGCCTCCTATATTCTGCATTATCTAGGGTATTTTACACCCATGGAAGCAACACAATATTGAATTAAAAAAAATCATCTGAAGCCAGTTTGGTTCAGTAAATTAATCTTCTCTGATGTATATAGACAGAATGAAATAATCAAGATTGAACAGATACCCTCAAATAAATTGCTCAAGTTTCGTTCACTATAATTAATTGTAAGCCTTGGAGAAAGGAACATGTCTAGTCTGGACACTATTACACAAGCATAGCATTTCCCAGAAAAAGGCTTAGAATACAAATGTGAAAATACTGTCAAAATTGTTTTAGACAGACACATCCAGCCAGGAAATCATTCTCTGAGAGGGGAAGAACGAAATAACAGCAGCCTGTGGAACAGTCACATAGAAATGTATGATATTTTAAAGATATAATTTTTCATTCATTCAAATATTTAGCATTTGGCACTGTCATAAGTACAACCACCAGTGTCTTAAGACATAGCCATAATTTGTGGCATTTCTTATGGATGAGGATATCTGACTGGTTTTTGTTTCTCAAACAACATATCTAACACATTCAGTTTAGGGCACTGTGCAATATTTGCCTTCAAAAAGGGTGTAGAATGAGCTGTGTAACATACTGATTCATCAGCACTGTAGTCTACGGCTCCACCAGTTTTATCTCTGCGAGTACTGTATATCAATAAAAAGGATGACATTTGTCTTAGTAGAGGGCATTTCCGATGAGATAAGAACCGACACTTCGTTTTGTTATGACTCAGTCTATTCTTGAATGTGTATGAATCCTCAGCTTGTTTTTGTTATATATGTTGTTTATTTCTCTGGTTTTTATTTTAATAATCAAGACACTTCCTATCTAATATTTATCAGTACATCTGGAAAAGCACCTATTTTCTGTGAACATATTCAGTGGAGATGATATAGAAGACACACACTGACAGCTAGAATAATGTTGTCACTGTAATCCACTACTGCTTCTATTTTTTTCTGCTTATCTTTTAAATTTCCCTTTTTGATACAGTGTATAATGTATCATGCTTCTCCTTAACAGTCCATCTTGTCTCTGGCTTTGGTATAGCTTGCTTGGTTCTCAACAGTTGTAGTGTTAAATTTAAGTAGGTTGACACTGTGATTTAGGCCTTGCTGAAAGCTGTTATTTATTAATTAAAATTAAAACTTGTGTTGTAGGTATTTGGAATTGGAGGCAGGGAGAAAGGGTGAAAAGGGAAGAGTTTGCTAAATGAGTGGTTTTCAGTCTACAGAATAACTGAATAGGCTAATTTTACATCTTTTAATTTCTCTGAGATTCAAGAGCTCTTTTTGCTAAATGATACCATCTGTTCCAGCACCATTTTTGCCCCTTCTAGCTCAAATAATTCCATGACTATGAATAAAAGAAGAAGTATTTGCCTCTGCTGCTTCTTATCACACTTAAAAAAAGAAAAAAAACATACCATTTGTGTATTGATTCTTTCACCTCTAAATTAAGATCTAATTTTGTGTGAAGCTATCTCATGGTAACAAATACATAAGTACCCCACCCTCACCAACTATTCAAATTATCAGTTATTGGTCATAGTTGAAATCTAAAGTGGAGTTCTCCAATTCAGGATCTTAAATCTATCACTAACTACCTATGGTTTCATTAGCTTAACTGGCTAAAGAAACATCAAAAGGTATGTTTGTGATTAAGACTGTTTGTTTAGTAAAGTCTCATCTTTATGTCACAAAAGTGTTTCCTAGAGGAACTAATTACAAGACAGTATCTTTGAGGATACTTTTCCCCTCATAGAATTAAGTCCTGATAGACCTTATTCAAAACATATTCATTTTCCAGCAAGCGTTGACTGTGGATTATGTTAAAGACAGTGAGTTTTGTTTATTTAACTGTGTTCCCAAGGAAAACAAATTGTAATGATTATTTTATCTGTGTTTGTTTTCCCATCAGTAATCTCTGCATATTTTTTTTCTCATTCCAGGGAGAGCTAGGAGTGAGTTAGGACTCTCTGAGAACATCAGCTTCTCAGGAGTGTCATGGAACTCAGCAACTGTTAGAGAAGATACAAAATACTGTGCATGAGCAAGTTTTTTGAATATGTTTTGGCCTTGTAATGCAATTACTTCTGCTGAGCACTGCAGTGTATGTGACACTCTTAAAAAATCTTGAGTAAAGACAATATCACTATATGGAACTATTAATATAATTCTCTTAAAAAAACCCCAAAACCAACAACAGCAACAAGAAACCTGCCAACAGATGTTTAGACATAAGAAACTATTACCTCCAATGCTCATAAAACTACCTATGTACTTGGCATAGTATAATTGTAACAAGTTCTTGAGCTTCAAGCACCCTTACTATAAAAAGGAAGATGAAAAAGTTCTCTAAAAACATTTTGGAGCTAGCATATTCAGGGCCAAATTTGACTCATAAATCTTAAACCTTTTAATGAGCCCAGAGCACCAAGAGCCCCTGATGGCCCTTCTAGTAGGAACCAGAAATTATATCTTTAATTAGCCTTTGCCTTCATCCTGCTTTGTCTCCACAAATTCCTTAAAAAAAAAAAAAAATAAAAAAATTCCACTTAAGCATTACTGTTCTGTTTTATAATATGAGAAGTAAATACTTTACATGAAGTATACAGAGCTGGTTGAAATGGGTTGGATCCAGTTTCTACACCCTGCACTCCCCTGACTGTGGCTGCCTGACAGAACCTGACACTAGCTCAGGGAGCACTGCTGACCAGGCAGGGACAGTGGCCTGATTGACCTGTGGTGGGGGCAACAACTTTTTGTGTCATGTGATGGGCGAGCACCTGGTGTCTCCCCTGTGGGACCCTAGAAGGCAGCCAGTAGGTAGAGAAGACAACAAGCATGCTCCTGCTACAATCAGGATGTTTCACATCGACTGCCTCTTACACTAGATGACAACCTTTGTTGAGAGGAGTGGCTTCTGGTAGGGCCCTGATTGCATCCCCACCTCCTGGGGGTTTGGCTGCTGGGGCTTGGGGCTAGCACAGAGTGCAGCTGAGAACTGCCCCCCTTTCCTTTTAGTGTCTCAGGGAGACAAACCTCCATCATGAGGAAGAATGTTCACAAGGCTCTTACAGAAAAAATATTATGTCTAGACATATTTTCTCCATACCTGCTTCACTTAGATGACCTTACAAATAAGAATATTAGGAGAACTTGCCCCTCTTTTAAATAATAACCAGTTGACAAAAGTGTTCATACCAGCTTTCAGCATCCATGAGTGAATCAATCTCTCCTACCAAAGGTCCTTACCCTCAGGGGATATAGTACTATCAGAAATGACACTCCATCACACTTTTTAGTCTAGCTTATTGTTCCTCCAAGAACATAAAATGTTTTAATATTTTATTTCATAACATCATTTTCTCTATATTTCCATTTTTCTTGGTCTGCTATATCAAAGTAGTAGGAAGGGGTGTAACGTATGATATCTGTGACTTTTTCTACTGATAAAATGAGTATAATTTATATACTATAAAGAGGCAATATATATCATAGAGTAATATGTTGAAATGGCAATCTTTTCATTCTCTCAAGCAGCATATACATTTATTTTTCCATTAACACAGTAAGTTTCTAATACTGTAGAGAATACAACTGGGAAAAAGCTTGCAGTTCTCTAAAATGTGGAATTTTCTGTAAGCATATTTTTTAAACTAAGATACATTTTTTTGTGTGAAGTTTCAAAATTCAGGTCCCTAAAATGATTTATTTTAAACCACGAACAGGTCAAACTCAGGTAAGTATCTTCATTTAATTGTTTACTTTCACAGCTGTCATGGTTTGGGGTTTTTGTGTGGGTGTTTCACAGGACAAAATTATGTAGACCATGTTTATATCATAATTATCAAGTATTTCTATACATTAAATACCCTAACAAGTTTCAAGCACTTAAGTTTGAAATGACTGTTATTTTGCTTTCAATATGTTATGCAGCATATTGTGTGAATAAGTTTAGTTCCCTTGTGAAGTAAGAGTGTTCATAAAAGTGTGAGTTGTTAAACTCCTTCATTAATGCTATTTTATTTAATTTTTTTCCAACAATCTTGAGAGAGATACAAATACAGATTACAATAAATACGTCTTACATCGAGGAGCTGACTAAAATTAATATAGGAAACTTCCACCAAAAGTAACACAGGCAATCTGTTAAAGAAAAATTAATTACAATATTATGTTACATTGCTCTGACATGTACATGGACACACTTAATGAAAAATACAGTTTCTCAGAAATAAAACTAAAAAAAAAAGTAGAAAAAAATAAAAAAGATGTGGATTATCATAAGAATAAAATACTCTAAGATAGGTACCAATATTACGAAAATGTTGAGGAGAATATCACCATATACTGAGAAACAAATAGGATTTTAAGGATAGCAAATTAAATGACTTCAACAGTATGAAAGTTTGCTGTTTTAAAATTACTGAGTTGTCAAAGTAAGATGACAGAGTGTAATAAACACTATTTTTGCCTTTGAAAACCTTGTCCAGGGATTTCACAAGGTATAAAAGAGTCTGGGAAAATAAAATTGCTCTGAAAGAACAGAAAAGATCATCATCTATTCATTGTTACAGGTGAAAAATATAAATTAATAGCATCTACTGGGTGCTCAAAGTGATGGTGTCCCATGCCCTCTTATGTCTCTGTCATATAAAAAGGACTTAATTTCTATGTAAAATAGAGCACCTCTCTCCCACAATTTCCCACATTGCACATACTTTCCCCTTTCTAAACAGGCTGAATTCTCCACATGAACTATTTACAAGATCCTGCACTCTCCTTGGGGACACCTGGCTGACTCCAGACTCTGTGACACAGATCAACTTTGAAGTGAGACTCTCTGTTTTCTTACTGTTCCTCCTTTGGGCCCTTTTCTTCATCCATCATATTCCTTGAATGTTTCCTTCAATCATTTATTTCTTATTTTCCAATTATGTCTTTGAGTTTTCTTTCTTAAACACAGGACTTTCCTTTATCTTTACTGAATTTCATCTTATTGATTTTAGATTATTCCTCCAATTTATCGAGATGATTTCAATTCTAGTTTTGTTCTTTGAAATTGCAACCATTTCCAGCTCTGAGTAACCACTAATAGATTTTATATGTACTCTTGTCATTATCTAAATAATTCATGAAATGATTTAATTTAACCTGTTAGATGTACTGGACTCCATGGGAAATGTTATGATAATTTTCTTATGAGGCACTTTTAACTACTCTTTAAAGTACAGGCTTTTAGTGAGCTGTACAGTCATCAGTGAAAATAACCATGGAAGTAGAAAAGAGATGATCCCTGCTTTCGTGACATTTACAACTTAAATACAGTACAGGAGTTAACAGATAGACAAACAAGAGAATACTCAGACAGAATACAGCAATATTAGTCAGTAAGAGAAGAAATGACACACAACAGCAGACTAAACATCATTGTAGTTTTTTCTGATTATAGATATATTTTCATTTTATAATACATATTCTTGTATTTATTCCAAAATATCTGCATATATTTTTTAGATCTTTCTTCCTTCTTTTCTTTCTTTCTTCCTTCCTTTCTTTCTTTCTTCCTTTCTTTCTTTCAACATAATCCTAGATCTTTGCAGTCCAAAAAAGCTGCTGCCAAAGTGATTTCTCTTATCTGTCATTCTAATCACCTCCCTCCCCATACCATTGGAAACATTTTGATAATTTCCCATTATGTTTCAAGTCAAATTCGTATCAGTTACTTGGTTAGCTTACTACACATTTCTTAACATCTTGTCATTACTTCCCACAATTCTTTTTAAATTATAGGAGTCTATTGCATCTCTGTTTCTATAACAAGTGTCACTTGACAGGATCTAGATTTCTAAATAGATCTTGAAAATAGACAAAAAGTTAAGTACTTGTCTTCAGAAGAATAAACCAAACGGCCTAATTTTTTTATGTATTTAGTGGAAAAGGACTGTAGCTCCTCTGTGCCTCCAGAGGGTATTATTTAGATTTCTGCTTTTTGTCTGTGTGGGAACCTATATTTCTCTGGACTCCTGCTTACCAAGATGGGAGGACTTTTCGATAACTGAAATTATTTTCTAGTGGTCTAATATAAATAGTTTTTGTGATTTAACCCTGGTAGACAGATAAGCCCCACAGAGCAGCTCCTTTGTTCCCCTTCCCGTGGGATAAGAGAGAGAATCAGAAGTGTAAAAGTGTGAAACTTGTGGGTTGAGGTAAAGACAGTTTAATAGATAAAGAAAAACCTGCATGAACAAGCAAAGCAAAGCAATGTAACTCCGAACATCTCCCCTTATTCTTCTCTCAGTTTTTATTGTTAAGTACTATGTCCTGTGGTATGCAATATCCCTTTACTCAGTTGGGATCAGGTATCACAGCTGTGTCTTCTTCCAACTTCTTGTTCACCCCCTGCCTACTCTCTTGTGGGGCGGTGTGAGAAGCAGAAAAGGTCTTGACTGTGTAAGCGCTACTCGACACTAACTAAAACATGAAGATGTTATTAACATTTTTGTCACAAATCAAAAGCACAACACCATACAAGCTACTATGAAGAAAATTAACTCTATTCCAGCCACAACCAGTACACTATTATGTCATCTGCTAACCTTTAAACCATGTGCAGAAGTCAAAGTCAAATTCCCTTGTGTTTCTTATTTCTGAATTTTTCATATAATTCTGTATTCCCAGAATGCTAAATTACACTATAAAACCCTGTAGATTATATGTTCTCTTTCAATATAACAGATTCAAAGCCATGTCTACACATTCTTGAGCAAGGTATGTAATCTGTTGGATTACATAAGACTGGAATCCACCTTTATATAGATTTGAATACACACAAACCATTCTATGATTCTGCTAAAACCCATATTTTTCTCCTTTTTTTTTTTTTTAATTTTGAAACTCTGCATTTATTTGACTTCTTTTTTTTCCTTTTTTCACTTTTAGTGTCAGGTGTCTATTTTAATGAGTATAATTATTTTCTCAGTTTGAACCATGTGAACAGTTTCATACAGAAACCAATTTCCTAAATGTTGCACTGAGCATGTCAAAACTTTCTAAAACAAAGAAAAGCAAAGAAAAATGCATTATTTATAATGAATGGTAAAATATTAAAATACTTTGCTTATCTATGTCTATAATGCTAAATTAAAAAGATGGCCTAGGACCAAACTCTGACCCTCGGTATAAATGGTCCTATTTGACTTGCACCTGTCCCATTAAGAAGTACCTCTAAAGCAGATTTGTTCCAGAGTTAGTTGGAGATTTGCTGAAGATAGCCAAGGACTGAGATAACAATGAAGAATTATGGATAACAAAATGTCTGAGTCCTTGAACTAACCCCTTGGACCTCTATTAATGAACAGAAGTATTATTTTATGCAGTAAAAATATGAACAATTAGAATACTAACCTGTTAAAAGTTCTCTATCAATGTAGTGAACTTGTCTTTTTTCTTTTTTAACAGAAGGATTTTATGTATATTGAGGTGTAATGGTATGTAGTGGTAATGGTTTTAAACTAGAAAAGGGTAGATTTAGGTTAGACATTAGGAAAAATTTCTTTAATATAAGGGTGGTTAATCACTGGATCAACTGGATCACTGGAACAGGTTGCCCAGGAAGGTGGTGGAGGCCCCATCCCTGGAGATATTCAAGGTCAGGCTTGATGGGGCTCTGGGCAACCTGATCTAGTTAGAGATGTCCTTGCTTATTGTAGGGGGGTTGAATGAGATGACCTTTAGAAGTCCCTTCCAACCCAATACATTCTATGTATAACAAAACTGAAAAATAAAGCTCATATTCATGAAAGCTTGAGATTTTTTTTTTTTTTTTAAGAAAGGATCTCTGAAGACCATTTTTGTTATTCTTTCTTGAACACTGCTATCTGTTCTGCCTAGTTCCCTTGGTATACCTTCAAGCAAACACACTGTAAGAAACTAATTCAGCATGAGAACTGTAGGCATCGAATACCTTTGCATATTTCTCAGAAAGAAATGAAAACCATTATCTGTCAATACAAAATATTTCCCTTTCTTTATAAAACTTTTGAAATAAATATTATGTTCATATACCTGTAAGTATTCAGAACAGGAGGACAATGTGTAACTGTGTTTACAGCAAGAAGCCTGCCCACAGTATACCCAGTACTGGAATATTAGTGTATAACTTACTGCCACTTTTACATTTTTGTTGAACTTCAGTAGTTTATGAAAAGAGATAGACACCAAAGCAAGCAAGCAAAGCAAATTTCCTTTATTTCTCTGCTTTCACATACTGTTTACTAAATAAAATGTACCCTAAAATTTATTAAGATAAGAGCCAACTTAAAGCTGTACATCAAGCACTTTTTGTAATGTTAACGTTACAAAATGTACATATTACACTTTTTCACGCAGTTAGTTCCATGTTTAGGATTAAAAGTCAGAGAGAGATGGTTTTCACAACACTATGAGTTAGGAGTAAATGGAAGATTACTGCCTTTCATTTTGTTTCAAGTAGAGTCATCCTTCGCTTCTGCATTTCCTTTCTGTATTTCAGGTTTTAGTAAACCAAAGACCAACCTCTTGCTCAAAGCAGTTCAACTGTGAGATGAAACAAGGTTGCTCAGGACTTTATTCAGTTGAGTCTTAAAATGTCCAAGGTTCATTTATATTGTCTAATTAAGTGAGTAATTTATGGTTAATTTTTGAAAATTCTCATCATGTACTCATGTACAATGATAGTTGTGACTATAATTCATTTTGTACCCCTATGTATGGCTCTGGTATCCTTTTCGGTGCAATCAACAGGTTATCAGCACTACAAGGAAATTGAATTGGTATTTGTAGTGATATATACATAAGATTCCTAAATCTTATTAAAACCTACCAAAAAAGTACATGAAATATCATCTCTTCTCTGGACTTCAGAGCTTATCAAATTGACTTCCATGTATTTCTAATCCTAGTGTGTGATAAATGCTATTGAACCTGTGGCAGCATTGTGTCTGTAGGAATCTCATGAAATACTTGTTGTGATGGACTGACATCTCCAGAATGTATTCAACTTTCCTAGATAAAAGGTACCAGAAATACCTAGTATTCATTTGAATGGTTTGGAATCTGCAATATTAAAGAAGGTGGGGTGGATTTTAGCTTTTTTTTTCTATTTAACTTAACTGATGTCTAGTGGAAGTGCTAGGCTGTAAGGTCCCCAAGTCAGCAAGAATCTTAAGCATGTCTGTTCTCACTTTTAGGTGTGAAAGCATTTAAATATCCACGTCAAGTGCTCTTGTGACCCTTAGGATTGCAGTATCTGAAAACGTCACAATCTAAAGCAGATTGATCTTTCCTGTAGCATATTTCATTTGAAAATACTATTTTCTGAATCACCCACTTTTAGTCAGTTCAAGTATCTTCAAGTTGCTCAGGAGATTGTTAAAATATGCAGTATGACTAAGGCCCTGTTTTCACTTGGAAATAGTGCAGTGTGATAGGAATGCATTGGTAGAGTATAACCCTTTCAAAGGGTTTTATCTGAGACAAGCCTGATTCAAATAAAATAATGATTGGAACCTATTCAGTTTAGTCCTAGTTTATTTTCAACTGAAAGAAATGCAGTTTGCACTCTTCAAGATCAGTCTACAGTGCAAATCGAAGCACAGTAGCATAGTGAGAGATTTCCTTCAGAAACTATGTTCTGATACAAACTAAAAGAATCTTTAAATATATATATAAATCCTCTCTGTTGGAGGAAGGAAATGAATTGCTGTAACATTCTCACTCCTTGAACAAGATGCTTAGAGATGACCAATAGAATGCGATAGATGAACCCAATCAGAATCCAGTGCTATTCTTAATTTAGACATTGTGGCTATGTTGCTAGAGTTCATCCTTTTACTAACTTTTCAATAGAACTATTCAGATGCATAGTATTCTTTTTTCAGACTACTTTTTCAGGAAGTGGGAGCCCTTTTCAGATTATCATCTGTTTCACGAGAGGACCCTTTCTCTAGGTTCACTCTACGTCATTCACCTCTAAATTTTAATGCTATGTGTAACACTGTATGGTTCATAGGAGATGGAGAAGACTAATCATGGAAATTCTAATGATAACTTAAATGATGTGCTTGTCTAGGAAAACAATCTGAAGCTTCATCCCTACTTCTTTTATCTGACTATAATGCAATTTGGTATACTATTTATATAGAACTTGTTTAGCACAACTTGCTTAGCATTAGTAGGTAATTTTGCTGAAACCTTAAGCTATAAGCTATGAACTTTCACCTAGATATGTTGAACTTTTACATAGTTAAGTAAAAGAAGGCTCTAGAGTCGGTTCAAGCTAGAAAATAAGGAAGCTACAATTGCCAGCAGAAGCTCTGACCTTAGACACAAGAAAAGAAATAGCCCATCTAGGAATTATGAAAGGACCCAATGAAGAACGAGAATACCTCAGACCCTAATATTGCTGTTGGTCTGAACTGTCATATGAAGTGTGGGAAAATTAAATTGTAAGGGTATAGTTGTCAAGGGATTTCTTTGTTTAGAGTCTTTCTTTGGAGGCACCCCTTTGAGCTGTAATGTATTAATAAATAAAATGTACATTTATAGAGGAATATATTTTTTCAGTTACTGATTCAGCAGAAATCTAGAGTAAAACCCTGTTATAGTATCTGACATGCATAATTTCCATAACATAATATTGGTCTAATATAAGACAAAAATACTCCAGTGACAGAACTAGGGTATCTCATTCTTTCCCTTCTTCCCCATTTTCAACTGAGTTTGTTTTCCTCCTAGTTTCTTTCTTTCTTTTTTTTTTCTTGTTGGTTTGTTTTTGTTGGGTTTTTTTTTCCCCCCTGGCTATACACATGCATCCCTCACCCAAAACTGGACAAAAAGCAAGTACAAATTATTCTGAAACACAATGCAAAAAATTTGCTAGTAATGAATGTATGATTGTCTAAGTAATGTCTTGCAAAGTTTGTGCAAATATTTTTCATACATTCACATAGTTCATTTGTTCTGAATAAGACAGCTCATTTGAATTACAGTTACTGTAGTTGCATACTGTAATTTATGGACTTTATAGATTCTTGGAGTTTAATGTGAAAAGGACGACAATCACAACATAAGGGTAAGCCTCCTATATACCACTGAGTTTCACAAGCTTCAGTTATGAACTTGACTACATGCAAAGTTTTCAAAAAGGTACATTAATATTTCTTTCAGATGAATTTTAGGGAATGCTGATAAAGTTCAAATATTATCTAAATATTTGACATGGTAAGGAAAGCTTTGAATAACTAGCATGGAGTAGCACACCTTATAATTATCAGGCAGATCCTCAGTAGTGCTACGGGCAATCTGGTAGATTTTCTTTCCCATATTATACATCAATTTCTATATTTCTTTCATATCATTAATCACATTTTGGTTATATATTGATACTTTTACTTGCTAACACTGGAATGATTAGCAGAACAATTAGAAGAACCTTATAGATGAGGTTTGCAAAATCCTTCAATGCATGTTGACTGCAGTTACTTTGTAATAATTTTTCTAACAAAGTTTCACCCATCTATGAAGTTTGGATTACAACAGTTCTCAAAAAGTTATTGACTTTTTGTATCCTAATTTAAAAATTTTCATCCCACCAACTGAATAATAGCAATATATATTGCAAACTGCTTTTGTGGTGCCTCAAACACAGTATAACCATCTGGTCAAGAGAGGTCATTATCCCACTATGGTCAGCCTTGACATGGTTTCACCTTGAGAACTGTGTGCAGTTCTGGGCCCCAAAATTTAAGAAGATGGTTAAAGTACTTGATCGTATCTCCAGGAGCATAACAAAGCTGGTGAAAGGGCTGGAAAGCATGTTCTATGAGGATCAGCTGAGGACTTTGGGGTTGTCTAGTTTCGAGAAAAGATTCTGAGGGGCAACCTCATTGCTCTCTAGTCTCCTGAGGGAAAGAGGAGAGGGAGGTGCTGATCTCTTCTCCCTAGGATCCAGTGACAGGACATATTGTAATGGTTCAAAGATCTTCCAGGGGAGACTGGACATTCGGAAGCATTACTGAGAAGGTGGTCAAGCACTGGAACAGGCTTCTTAGAGAGGTAGTCAATGCTCCAAGCCTGTCAGTGTTTAAGACACATTTGGACAATGGTATTAACAACATGCTTTAACTTTTGATCAACCCTGAAATGGTCAGGCAGGTGGACTAGATGATCGTTGCAGGTCCAATTCAAGTGGAATCTCATCTCTTCTCTCTTCTCTTCCTTTTTATATTTCACCTAACTTCTTTCAGACCATTTCTCCATATTAGTAAGATAATTTTGCATTCTAAAACTATACTCGAGTGCTTGTACTACGTACTGCTTCATGTCATTTTTAAGTGCACCCTCTAATTCTATCAAAACTACAGCTGAAAATACTAAACAAAACAAGTTCTAGCATAGGTACCAGTGAATCTGTACTAGGAATGCAGTCTAATAGCATAACTGTGCTTTAAGTAAAGTTGTTCAGTTGATTACACACCCACCTTTTGGTTATTTAATTTACTTCAGGGTTTTTTATGAAAATGTCATTTGGAAATAAAGGCCCACTACATTCAAAGTGAATCAGTTTTATTTTTCCTTTTATGAGTTCTTCCAGGTTTTCTAAAAAAGGACTAAATTAAATTAGTTTGACAGTCAATTCTTGACAAACCTGTACTTGATGACTACAGACAACTCTATTTTTATCTTTCCTCAATATTTTTATTAGATTTAGATGTTTAACCAAATATTCACAGGCTTTTTCTTATTTTCTCCAGTATTGAAGCTAAATTAACTTATTAATTAATTCCAGAGTCCTTTTTTTTCCTCTTTTACATATAGATCCAATGCTTCTCCTTGTAAATTTTTAACATCAACAAGACCTGACTAATCATCACTGCTGGTTCAAAGATTGTTTTAATTAGGTCTTTACATACTAGAATTTCACCAAGGCATCTTACAATCTAATTTATGTAGTTATTGTCTAGTTTGTTCCTGTCTTATTCAGGTCTATTCTACTGTAACTGTGACAGTTCAGTAACAATGCAACTATTAAAGAATCATAGAATGGTTTGGGTGGAGGGGACCTTAAAGATCATCTAGTTCCAATCATCCTGCCACTGCCAGGGACACCTCAAACTAGATCAGGTTGCTCAAAGACACATCCAGTCTTGAACAATTCCACAGATGAGGAATCCACAGCTTCTCTGAGCAACCTGTTCCAGTGCCTCACCAACCTCACAGTAAAGAACTTCTTCCTTGCATCTAACCTAAATCTACCCTCTTCCAGTTTAAAGCCGTTACCTCTTGTCCCATCACTACTTGCCCTTGCAAAAGTTCCTCTCCTGTTTTCTTGTGGGCCTCTTTTAGGTACTGGAAAGCAGCTATAAGGTTTCCCCAGAGCTTCTCTTCTCCAGGCTGAACAAGCCCAACTTTCTCAGCCTGTCCTCATAGGAGAGGTGTTCCAGATGTCTGATCATCTTCATGGCCCTCCTCCTGTCCTTGTTATGTTTGGGGTTGCAGAGCTGAACACAGTACCCCAGGTTAGGTCTCACATGAGTGGAGTAGAGGGGAAGAATCGCCTCTCTTGACCTGCTGGTCACATTTCTTTTGATGCAATCCAGGATATGGTTGGCTTTCTGGGCTGCAAGCGTATGTTGACAGATCATGTTGAGCTTCTATACCCCCAAGTACTTCCCTGCAGGACTACTCTCAGTTCACTCATTGGCCAGATTGTATTTGTGCTTGGGATTGCCTAGCAAGGCAAGCAAAATCTTGCATTTGCCCTTGTTGAACTTCATGAGATTGGCACAGGCCTAACTCTCAAGCCTGTCAAGGTCCCTCTGGATGGCATCCCTTCCTTCCAGCGTGTCAGCCGAACCATGAAGCTTGGTCTTGTTTGCAAACTTGCTGAGGTTGCACTCAATCCCACTGTCCATGTTGCCAACAAAGACGTTAAACAGTGCTGTTGCCAATACCAACCCTTGTTTTGTGTTCTAGAGATCAGAACATAATAGCCCATTCATAGATCCATATATTTCTATATCCTCAGGATGATTTCTCAGGTGACTTTTTTAAACATTTCAGTGAGATTTTCGAGTCATTCACATATTTCTTGTTTCACTCTTAAAATCCCATGTCAAACAGAGATATTTCATATATATAATTTCTTTATAGAAGTTCTCTGGCACCCATTTATATAACTATCCCTATGTTGTGGTTTAAGGTTTGGGGAAAGGGAGGGACAGGTGGAACGACTATTCCACTCCCCTTCCTGCCACACTCTATATAAAGGACACAGGCAGTTCTGCTCACCCCCTCCTTGCTGGAATTTGCTGCTGGCTCCCGATGTCTCTGTGGCTGCTACAACTCCATGTGGCTCGGGAGAAATCCAGTGGCATCCGAGGATCGGTGTTGTATATATTTGTATATATACCTTCCCTTGTTACTTCTGTATATTTCCCTTCCTTTGATAGCCCTTTTGTTACTCCCTGTTAAAAGTTGTGATCTTAATTTTCCAACTTTGTGTGAGGCCTTTCTTCCTCCCCTGGGAGGGAAGAGGGGAGGGGAAAGAGGGGTGAA
Organism: Brachypteracias leptosomus; assembly: GCA_013401335.1. Lineage (NCBI taxonomy): Eukaryota > Metazoa > Chordata > Aves > Coraciiformes > Brachypteraciidae > Brachypteracias > Brachypteracias leptosomus. Next base: position 111,130 of record VYZX01033762.1, read on the forward strand.
ACTAGTTCTGCTCCTGGGGGTTGCCCTGAGCCCTAAATAGAGACACCCTATTTACTGGTATTTCTACAAGGCGGAGCTACAATACAAAGCATGTTCTAAAACATACATTAAAAGGGTACATGTTGTATAAAGGAAGCTTTACTGGTTTTGGTTAGTTCTAAGTCAGCAAATGGTTGTTGCGATACACAATCATGTTTTCTATCACTCTTTAAGGGCATAGATGTGTTAAGATTAGGTTATTCATTGCATCTTTGCCTTTTATTTATTTTTGGTTCTTTGAATTGGGGATATTTTTATAGTCTGTAACATGGCATTAAATTCTCAAAGGCTGGGAGGTGGAACAGTCTTAAGTATGCTCCATTTTATCCTAAAATTGACAGTCAACTGAAAAGGCCTCCAAACTCCACTGACTGTGCTGATTAGTGCACCATTGATTGTTAAAGGTAACCTCAACACCCTGCTAATATCTAACTGTAGAAACTTGCATATGTATGTATAGATCTGGAGCTGAATCAATGTCTCTTTGTTGGTGTCTTAGAAAGTATACATAATTATTGTAATCATGGTACTCTAATGCCATGGATGAATAAGATAATGAAGTTGGCACGACAGCATTTCCATCTTCTACCTAATTAAAAGAAGCGTAATAGTCTAGTGACGTTCTAATCTTGTTTGATTTTGAAAGTCTCACTACAGACTAGATTCCTCTATTGTCCAGTCTTTTACAGTGTGTGAACAATTCCTAGACAAAGTAGTTAGACATCTATTTTTCACCACTTTTTTTCTCCTTACTTTCCTCGCTTCATAAATATTTATTATCCTTTCTAGGTAATAAAATATTACTTACACAAAGTTGGCAGAGTGCCCAGATTTTCTGCAAGTGGCTTATGTTTGCTTGTGTATATGTATTTATGCACACATAATACCTAATGTTAGAATTTTCTAACAATTCTCCTGTGTTTCTAATTAGACTTTAAGACTATACAGAGGCTGAAGTTTTGTTCTTTCTTCCTTCAGCATAAAGAGAAGAATTACAATACAGCAGGGCTGAACTTTTTCTCTTTCCATTGTCTGTTTTCCAGTCCTTATCTGTAACAGGAAATTGAAATGCATCCTATTTACCAACTTACATTCCTTATAGCTCTGACAAGGAACTACAGGATGGGGAAGTCTTAAAAAAATCTGCTCTTTTTCTCCAAAGATCAATCTATCTCCAGCCCACCAACTACTAGTAAGTATGTATGTGCGTATTATACATTGCTTTAAACAGAAAAGTAAACACACACAAAAAAACCAACCAAAAAGCCAAAATCACCCAATCTCACAAATCCATCTTTTTCTCCATAAAAAGGTCTTTCTGGTATAGGCTCTAAATGAGGTTGTTCAGAATTAAAAGTGAATGGTTAAGATAAGAGAAAAGTCAGCTGTCTTCTGCTTGTTATTACTCATTCTGTTCATATTTATTTGTATTACTCAGATTAAGGTGTAAGAGGAGAAGCAGAAGAGTTGTGAATGAAAAAAGTCATATTTGTGCATCTCCACCGTGTCCTACTTAAGAAAATGTTTTTGCATTTTTCACTTAAGATTTAGCACAAAACCTTCTCAGAAACAATGAATTTAATCCTACCCTCACACCACCATTACTACACACTATGCTGTTAGAGCATGTGATTCATCTAGACAACATTCAAACTTTAGAGAGTATAAGTACAGACAGGAAAAGAGGAAAAAGAACAGGGAAACCACAATCCTTAAAAGCTTTTTTGATTTTCTTCAGGGGCATGTCTATATATTCAGTTGTGAGAACCTATGTACACTAAAAATATATAGATTATTTTATACAGTATTTTTCCCCCTCCTGATTTGAGGGAAAAAAAGATTTAGAAAATATTTTCTTTTTCCTCTAAAGTTAGAAATAATTTCTGAATGAAACAAAAATTTAAAATGAGTGGAAAGAAAATTGTTGTATGAATTATTGTTTTGCTAATTACCCAGCACAGCATAAGGAATACAGCTACCAACAGCAGGAGACATGTGCAGAAACAAATACAGACTTTATTATCTATCTCTATCGAATGCAGAAGTGATATATCATAGCTGGCAACAGAAGAAATTGCAGGTAATATAACGAAAGGGAAAATAAACCAAAGCACAAACTCAATAACAGAAGGGAAAAGGAACCAAGCAGCAGGCTCAACAACAGAAGGGGAGACCATTCACCCCCCAAATACTACTAGAGCCATGCACAGTCCACTCTGGCAAATGCCAGAGAGGAGCCTTAGCAGAATAGGGTGCATTCCAAACAGACACATCATTAAGCTGAAGAAGCATAAATATGCTGAAGCATAAATATGCTAAAGCATAAATAATCAAATTCATTACCTTTGTCTTCTCCTTCTCCAGTCCAGTTGCAGCAAGCAGTCAGGGGCCTTTCCAGCAACAGGGAAAATCCTGCATGGTTGTTTCACCAGCAGGTTGGCTTCCAAAGCTTACTGCAAACAGGACCAGCTTTTATACTTTTGAGTAAACAACTTGAGTTGGGACACCTGCTATTTTTTCCTCCTCTTCACATTCCATCCAGGGTTGACAGACCTGGGAAAGAACAAGGAGGAGGTACCTTTATCTTTTTTGGTTTTAAATCATCCGTTTCTTAGGCTGTATCTGTTCTTACCTTTAATTTCCCAGCAGAGAAAAATCCTCTGCTAGATTTAGTCACACTGTCTGGTTGTGAGATTCATCTGTGGGTCAAATTCAGGGCCTATCAAGCCCTAGCACTTCAATTATTTTGTCAGCAGAAATACAACACTTAATGTAAATACTACTAGGCCACTTCACACAGAAAAAGCTACTACAGTAAATAGAAAGGGTCTTAGACTTGTAAGCAACAAAAAGTTTTCTTTAGGTAACTGCTCTTCAGCTGTAATAGTTCCATTTAGTTTCAAAAAGAGGAAAATAAGAACTTGGTTTATTTCTGAAGAATAAGCAAAAGATTAAATTCAGAATAAGGACACTTTCCAGAAAAGCAAATAAGTTGTATAATACAAAAATGTAATGTTGGTTTTAAATGTGGCTTGAGTTTATCCCAAACTCCATTGTAAAGATAAATTAAAAAATATATAATCCTCAATTTTTATACTTATATATTTATTACTTATATATCAGTAATATCAATTTCATAGGGATCAAACTTTATACGTTCTGTTAAGTTAAAGAGACAAAGTGGAAAAATTTCAAATAAGTAGATGAAACTCTTTTTTAACATTCATGACTTGTAGTAAGTAGTGTTAGAAGATAAATAAATGAATAAGAGCTAAGAAAACGGAGTAGTGAACAGATTTAATTACTTTTTCTTGGAGTTTTGTTTCTATCAATATAATCTCCTCTTTTTAAATTTATTTCTCCTGTAGATTAAATACTTCACAGTATTCTGTTACTATACTAAAAAGTTCTTTTATATTATTACTGTTGATGTTATAGTTATCTTATTATTACTGAAATTTTGTTCTCTTTCTGTGTAATCAAAATTATATATTTCTCTTATTATGACATGTATGTTTTTTGACCACCGAAATCTATACTGAAAGTTTTAGTAGATATTGCAATGTTAATTCTCTTCTGTATTTTGCCAGGAAATATTTTTCGAAAGACAAAAATCTGCAAAACAAATAAGTGAGTATTCATACACAAAGTATATATCTATTGCAGTTCAATATTATCTTTTAAGAAGAATAGTTTCTTGAAGTTTAATTGTAATTTATAAATTTATAAATATATTTGCACTGGGGTTTTAATTTTTAAATTTTTTTTATTATTTATTTTTAAGAATCAAACAGATAATAAATAAGAAAATACCACCACAAAGAATTAAATTGATTTAAGATAAATTTTGTTATTGACAATACAAAAGAAAGTTGATTACCTGTTACTCATTAGAACTATGATGCTTTATTTTTACCCTGATGTGTCCAAAGGAGTGCAGGTGCCAAAGCACAAAATGATTTTCAGATTGATAAACATCTAGTTCAGTTGATCTAAAATACACAAAGGACTCTTAAGCTGTGCATTGCCCTGCTTCAGCTGCTGATGGGGTCTAGTGAGACAATGGCATTAATCTAGGCATGTCAGTCAAAGGGCTGAATATTGATGGGACAAAACAAGGTTTGAATCACTACGTCTGGGTATATCTTTTCTGTACTTTATGAAAAATGGATCAGACATTGCCTCCACTTTACATGCCAGTTTATCATCCGGGATCACAGGTATTTTAGCCAGAGCTCAGACTACTGCTTTGTGTCTCTGCCCTGTGCCACTGAAGGTAGATCTACAAGGATGGAATCAAAAGCCAACTTATTTGACCTGAGTCTGTGATAAGTCAAAAGTTCCCAATCTACATCAGGAACAGACTCTACTGGCAATGTTTGAAGATCAAGTTCACCCAAGCTGTAAGGAGGCAAACTACAGACCTTAAATCTATCCATCCTGAAGTATTCCAGTAGGACTGATAGAAGTAGGGATTTCTGTAAAAATGTTAGCAGCTGCGGCGGAAGATCAATGGACAACGCGTACACGGACTAATATAATCCAAGCATTGCCATTTATTGCCCGAAGCTCACTCATTATATACCCACCAGCGCTGACAGCAGTCTGGAAGCACAACTCTGATTAGTAACAAACTCTGACAGGCGCTAAGCAACATCTCTTGATTGACCAGGCACTGCTCTCAAGGCGCCTCCCTTGGTTCCTCCTTCTGCCTCCATTTTCTTGCTGCTTCACTCCCGTGTCACGTGCCGCACGTGGCTGTCCCTGTGTGTCCTTGTTTACACCTTCCCTGTAACCGTCCTTGTGTGTCCTTGTTTACGTATTCCCTGTAGCCATCCTTACTGGTGCCACCGAGTCTGGATTTGCTCACATGCCCATTCTTATGGAGATACCTCTCCACAAGCAGCAGGTGAATTTTGGTCCAGGTATAGACAAAATAGAGAACATAGTTGCCTGAAAAAGTAAATGGGGGAGATACTTAAAGAAATTATTAAACATAATTTTCCTGGTTATGTTTTGCATAATGTAAGTAGCACAAAAAAGTAGTTTTCAGTTGAAAATGAGTTAAGCCTCGACCATCAAAAAAAGAATGAGTTTCATGCTGCTTAACAGGCATCTTTTTTAGAATATTGCCTCCCTCCAGTAGTATTAGATGAGAACTTAAGTAAACTCCTTAATGAATGCAAACTGTGAAAAATGGCACTTTAGCAATATTAATTATAGTATTTTAAATTTCTAAAGTTATATATATAAAACTTAATGTATTTAAACCTCTATTGTAAATTGATATTTCTTAATGATGGAAGAGGTTGGAAAAAAAATTATTTCCTCTGAGTTAAGCATTAGGTTAATGTGTCTGCACGTTTCCTTTGTTCTAGATTTATTCATAGCTGAGTAGATTAAATATGTTAAAGAAAGGTGATGCTGAAACACTTCTCTAAGTTCAGCTAGGTTTATAGAAAAAGAACAATGCAATTGTTGTATACAAGAGAAAGACAAAAAACTCATTCTTGCAAAGTTTTGCATAAAAATAAATTATATTTTATGCAATATTTAAGCTAGGTTTATTCATTTAATTAACTATCCATATTATTAAAACTTTGATTTGCTTTTAAATTGATCAGTATAATAATCTGTAACATATAATTTTCGCTGGAGTATGTAAAAATCAGTTCTAATAAGGGAACCAATTTATTTCTAGTCACCTTGAAAATAACATTTTTATTTAAAAATATATAACTTTAAGGGAGCTAATTTGAAGTTCCAGCTTCCTATCTCATCCAGAGGAACATGTCTATTCACTTCAGAAAAAATTGCTCCGAAGTAAACCAATGAAGACTTAGTGAAAAAAGTCACAAAATTAAATATTTTAAAATAATTAGCAAGAGTATTAACTCTAAGTCCTCCAATTTTTGCTAGTTTTGATTGCACTTGCTTTCATTTGTCCCTGTCAAATCAGAGAAATTGTGTATTTTTATACTATCATGTGTTGATTTCTCTTAGACTGTGTAGGCTGTGAACTCATGTGGCCAATATCAAAGCTCTAGGACTTCAGTATGTGAAACATTTTATTTTTAGTATAATATTAGACTCATTAGTTTCTATGGCAACAGTTACTGGCTTATAAAAGATGAAAGACTATATTTCATAGAAACAGTAGAAACAAACGTAGATTAGTGTGAACTTGACAGATTCAGAAAGGATTCTTTCATTAGAAAGGTGCTGGAACATACTTTTAGATCAGAAAGAGTGTACATCACAGGCATGACAAATGAGTTGATAGGCAAAGACAACTGAAAGAATAATGGAAGGTGTGGAACAACTCAAGTTTACAGATTTGTAGTGATGGCCATAATGGCAACATTTCACAAAACTGAGGTAGCTGTTTGGTTCCTTGTTAAACTGCAGAAAGTGGATTCTCATCTTAATTCATAAAATGTTATACTGACTATGGCAGTCCAGTGTCTAATAATTATAATTCTGGCAGTCAGTGTAGGACTTACAAAAGTGAGATTTTTCTTTAAAGATGTTCTTTTGCTTGTTCATTTGTTCATTTACCTTGTCTCTCCCTTTAGAAATGTTCCATGCTTTCATATAGTTTAATGATTGGAGCACTTGGAAAGTGGGGAGCAAGGTTCCAGGCTCTCCTCCTGAGTGGAAGCCCAGAAATTATTTTCAGGAAAATCCACTCAGAAAGTAGGAGTTCTTGGTCTGAGCCATCAAAAGGAGAGGGTTTAGAAATCAGGAGCTATACACATTGAGTAGCTATTTTAAACTTTAAGCTATTATTCAAAATTTCTTTACCAGCAGAGAACTTCCAGTTCAATTGTTTATCTGAAATTCAATGATGTTATTGTGATTGCATGCAAATACTACATTGAATTTCTCGGGGGATGTATCTAAAATGGATATCTTTCTGTTTAATCTGAGATTTATGGTCAAGATTTTTCCAAGTCTTCTGAGATGGTGGTGCTTTTCAACTTATGTTGCAGCAGCACCATGTGCAAAGTACGTATCTGTCAAAAAAATTACAGTATTTACAGACACAAAGGCTCATAAGAGACTAGACAGTTTTGATCTTCTTTAATTTCTCTGAAGTACTCATTCAAAATCTTATTTCCACTGAAGATTGTAAAGACTTTATGTACATGAAATTTGTTCCTATGGTCACAGGTATTTTGAGAAAACACAGAGTAATCTCTTTATCAAGCCTAAAATCTATTCAAAATCAATGTAGTCAAATGTTTTAATTATTTTCTGGTTTAGTTCTTTTATTATAGCCATATAATTATGCCTCTACTTATATTCAGTAGCTATTACTTTTATTAGTTAAATGTTAAATGCTTGTCTTACTGTATTTTGAAATTTCTTCCCTAACTCCCATTGTGTTATAAATAATTTTCTAAACATCTTTTTATTTTTTGAGGTTTTTTCTTTTTTTTTTTCCTAAATCTTGAACTGAATGGAATTATTTATATATTGCTTAAAATGTAAATTTTTTGTTTGTTTCAAACCGCATCCTTTCTCTATCTCATTTCAGCTATGTTGATGTAATATGTATAAATAGATAACAATGCTGGGCCAACAACGTACAGAAATATACATTGATAAAAACAGGCTATCAGCTCTTCTTTACCATATCGTATTATTTTCTAACTAGTCATGGGAGTTGCTATCGTATTCACTGTAGTTCTCCCCACTGATTTTATGTTCTCTAGTTTTATTTTCAGATCAGACTATGAAACCTTTAGGCAGTCAGTTCTCATGTAGATCTCTTATGTCAGCCAGAAATGGTAGAATACCTTTACAGTTCACAGGAGTATTAGAAGATGTGATTAATTAAAATTAAATTTACAAAAATGGGAGCCTAAAATTATATTAAAAGACCATTTTGATATATAAATATATGGGCTGCTGTTAAAGCAGATTAAAACTTAGCTACTGATTCCTATTGTATTCCTACAGATTTGAATCTGGATCCAATACCTGTGATTCCATTCCTACTTCAGACTTAAAAAAATTCAGGTAAAGAGAAGCATCTCTTAATCTACTGCGTCCTTTCTGCTACTAATAACATCTGTTAGAACAAGGTGTTTACAAACTGATTTTTAATTTAATTTCCTATTTATTAATCACGGAATCATGGAATGTTAGGGATTGGAAAGGACCTCAAAAGATCATCTAGTCCAATTCCCCCACTGGAGCAGGATCACCTAAACCAAGTTGCACAGGAACGCATCCAGGCGGGCTTTAGACGTCTCCAGAGAAGGAGACTCTACAACCTCCCCAGGCAGCCTGTTCCAGTGCTCTGTCACCTCACTGTGAAGAAGTTTCTTCTTATATTTATGTGGACCCTCCTGTATTCCAGCTTATATCCGTTGCCCCTTGTCCTATCATTAGACACCACCGAAAAGAGCCTGGCTCCATCCTCCTGACACTCATCCTTTACATATTTATAGACATTAATGAGGTCACCCCTCAATCTCTTTTTTTTCAAGCTAAAAAAGACACAGCTCCCTCACCTTTCCTCATAAGGGAGATGTTCCACTCCTTTAATCATCTTAGTGGCTCTGCATTGGACTCTCTCAAGCAGTTCCCTGTCCTTCTTGAACTGAGGGGTCCAGAACTGGACACAGTATTCCAGATGTGGTCTCACCAGGGCAGAGCAGAGGGGGAGGAGAACCTCTCTCGACCTACTAACCACACCCCTTCTAATCCACCCCAGGATGCCATTGGCCTTCTTGGCTACAAGGGCACACTGCTGACTCATGGTCATCCTGCTGTCCAGCAGAACCCCCAGGTTTTTGAAACAAATTTCCTATCTGTATGAGAAATGCTATAGCCAAAAGACTGAAGGTAGAAGAAGTGCAAAACTGACAGCAGTTTTCAGTTATGTCATATTAAGGAGAGCAGGAACTGCAGTACATGGGTTCTTAGAGAAAAAGCTTACTCTCATTAGCCTTAAAAACTAGGGAGTAATTATCTGCAGTTATTATATGGATCAATTCTACCTTCATTTTCTAACAACTAGAACATTCAGTAATTGAGTGAAGCATAAACATTACTTCATGTTTTAGCTATGTGATTTTTTTCTGAAGAATACAACACTTCAAATTAATCACATACAGAAGAAAACAAGTGGGAACGATTGTCATGGAGAATAGATTAAGATAGGTAGAAAAAATTGTTCATCAAAGAGAAGCAAGTATAGCTTTAACCCTTTAGGTTTTATTTTTTTAAAATGACAAAAAACAATTTGGACAATTTTCTTCCCTTTATACTTTTTCTATTACTCAGATAGGGAATGTTCTACTCATCAGGAATTTTTGTGTATGGTTGTTTTTGTTTGGTTTTTTTTTCCCAATTCACTTTTCAAATTGAAGAAAGGGTAGAAAAACACGACATTTTCATAAGAACAGTGAATTCTGTTTTGTAATTTTGTAAAAATCAAAACTGAAGTACAATAAAGTAAAAATTCCTCAAATGAATAGAGTTACAGCAGCCTCAAGCTCATTAGTAACCCTAATTCTGTGTGTACTCTTCTACAAACATTAATTCTCCTGGGCAAAAAATGAGGTTGAGTCATCCTCAGTGTTCACTGTAATTCAATATGAATAGACTATTTGTCTGACATATTAAATTCTATCACCCTTCAGGATCCATCCTGTTTTAAAGATAGCCTTCCTCCATTTTTTTAAACTAACATGATGCATTCCTTCTCCTTTTTCTATTTTTAGCTCATAATTCATATTCCCCAGTCATTCCCCCAATGTTTCGTATTCTCTGTCTGTCTTTACACCTCATACAACTTGCTCTTATACTTGTGGATGCTTCTCTTTAAAGGAGGAAAGTTTAACAGTTTTTTTTTTAAAGAGAAAAGCTTCAACCTCTGCAGATTGAAACTGTTTACATAAATTGCTGAACTCTGGTTCAGAGGACTGCATTCCTAACTCTGGATGCAGACATGAAACAGAGGCTAAAAAATCTGTGTATTTTTTGAAGCACCTGATATTTGTTGAATGTAAGAAAATCTTAAAAGCTGGAAGTGAGAGTTTTACTCAGAAGCTCTGTGATTCATCATATCTGCCTCCGTTTAAGGCTCAGG
>VYZX01033763.1:0-89985 GCA_013401335.1 Brachypteracias leptosomus
AAGCAAGCAACACAGTTACATCCCCTAGACTTTTACCAATTTTTTGTGAACTTCAAATGAAAATCTTGCCTATGTGACTTAAGAAAAACAATACATGAATTATATAAAAGTGTTCCTTCCATTTTTAAAGACAACAGAGGGAAACAAAAGATAGAAAGCTAAAAATACCCAGGAGACTTTTTTCCCTTGTCTTTCAGGACAGTTTAAAAAGAACTAGTGTCAAGAAATAGCCTGTCTTCATACACAAGAAAGTGGAGGACAAATAAAGAATTATAAATCATCTCTTCCGTCTTCCTAATGTCCACTGTTGTGCAAAACATTTCATGCTATTGTATGATTTTATGCTCAGAGAGAAAACTGTGAAGCATTGCTAGTCACATAACCTAAGGAGAAAAAACCCAGGGAGTTGATATGAGCCTCTGCTATGCAACACGAGCTCTCCCACATAAAAATCAGACTCAACACCTATAAGTAACTTCAAGTATAGTAAAGGTACAAGATATACAGTTATGGAGAGGAGAATCATAAATGCAGCTGGCATGCTGAGAGAACATCTGTACACTTATTGTACCACAGTTCATCAACTGTTTATTTCAGCAAGTACCATACACAAAGCAGAAATGAGAAGAGTGTGAACACAAAACAGAATTTGCTTGGATATAAAGAATCAGATGGCAGATCCATGGTCTGAGTTAAACAAGAAAAGCAAAGAGATTCTCAATGTGAGACACAAGGTCCATCTAGCCTCCAACTGGAGTAAATCAGTGTGATCCCAACAAGGCTCATGGATCTTGTTAGTTGTGGTCTACACTGCATCACATTAACCAGGTGAGAAAACACACTTCGGTTAAACAGTTTCTGTTTTGCACAACCAACTCAGTACCAGGGAGAGACTTCTTTTTGCTNAATGGAATACTCTGATGGACTATGAGGAACTGGAGGGAGATGACTCCTGGACAACCAGAAGCAGGAAGCAAATGAGAGCTCTGCTTGAGATTTTTCAAGAAACTGAAGTGGAAGAGACGCGATTCTCATAAGAAGGGGTAGACCGGAAGAATGCAAAGACATAGCTATATCTAAGTTGTCCTTTTTACACCAGCATCCTGCGGAAAAAAGCACAATCTCTCTAATCTCTTGATGGCCAGCAGCGCTCACGTTCATCTAGGTACAGATAGAGAAATAAGATTTCATCACCAACTCAAAAAGCCATTATAAAATTTGCTGAGGAAACTGCAACCCCAAAATGGAAGCCAGCTGAGACCACAGCCTGCAGGGTCATGTATCATTAGCGCCAAGTGAACCAAGTCCAAATGTCCAGCTTACTGTTCAGCAGGAAACAAAAGCACTACTATATATGTGGGCAAAGTATCATCTTTTTCTAATCAAACCTGTCTTAGGTCTGGGTTCAGAAAAGCATTCAAGCATGTGTTTAAGGCTCTCTTTTTTTCAGAAAACTGCTCAAAACACACATTTACCTGTAAGAGCTTGCTAACGGTTGTGAATAACGGTGAAAACCATAACTAAAATCTTCTGAGAAAAAGTGTTAAAAAAGAAAAAGAAAAATGTGATAAGATGTGATTGTCCAATGCATTTCATTATCTCTCTGCCAGGAATACTGTGGGATAAACAATGAATAATACAAGCCTGCTCCCAGAGTATGATGGCCACAGATATTAAACACAACATCCTGGTCGCCAAAAATAGACAATCAGCCCATCAACATATTCTTGGGTTTATTTATGGTATTGCCACAGACCCAGTAACAAAGTCCTTAGAGCGGTTCCAGGTTTGAGCTTGTTCTCAGCCACACAACTTTCAAAAGGGAGCTTTTGCAAGAGTCTGGAGTGAAAGTTATGACCCCATTTAGTGGCGTTCACTAATGGCAGTAAACATGACACAGTTTTCACACGGTGGCTCAGCCCTGATGCCTGCTCTCAGAACATTAATAATCCTGTCATAGCTGTCAAGAGGACGCAGTACTTGCTGCTCTGATGACACTTGTCCCCATCTCCATGCAAATAATTTGTCTTTCATCACTGGCAGAATTGTTTTCTGGCATTTCTGTTTGACTCGGCAACTTTTGATCTCTGGCCTAATATTCCATTCGTCCTTATCAAAACCCCCACAAATCTGAATAATAAGCTAGAAAGTTACTGGCTAACAAATCGAAAAGGTTGCAAAGGCAAAGTGTCACTAATTTTGTCATGTGATTAATACAAGTTGACTTACATCTTGAGGGGGCTACGTTACCTCCCTGGGAAATACCCTTCTGCACCAGTTATTCTTAGGTGTTATTTCTGATTAATTATGCTCGCGCTCCATTAGAAAACTGATGGCCAACTTTGCATCTGTCTCTTTGCTTTGTATCTTACAAAGACAGTGCCTATAAAAAATTCATAGGGAATGAATGAATAGATGGTCAGTGTGTCCAAGGTGGTGCGGCAGCTCGGGTTTGCTATCCTGGGAACATGTGCTATGGATAAAAATGAAGGTCACAGAAGCATCAATTGATACAGCACCTAATCTTCCCAGGTAGAGGTGGAGATTTTCACCCATAAAACTGCATCTGCAGGTTAACAACATGGAATTATTAACAATTCCATGAAAAAATACCAGATGCATCCTCACTTTTATGAATGCAAATAGCCCTATTGGCGCCGAGGGGAATACTCACATGTGTTTAAGTTAGATACATGCATAAGCAAAAGCAGGATCAGAGCCCCAGCTATAAATATTTATGTCTGCGGTACAACACGGCCTCAAAAATGCATTCACAAAACAGGCTGTAATGCAAGATCCTGACAATACAGGTTACTCCACAGAATTTCAATGGGAGGTTCTCCTTTTCTGGGTCCCTTTGAAAACCTCAGCCTCTATTATTTTAATAAAGCCACCACTGTCATTTCAGCAACCTTGGCCAATAGCACCCAAAAGAAGTCAAGAGAAAGAAAATACAGTCAAAAAATAATAATTTGTAACTACCAATGCAAAAAATCTTTTCAAATTATGCTTTAGCTTATTTATTCCTTATTAAAAAGGGTACCAGAAGGATTTGACTTTGGAGCCCTAACATACATCTTCAACCGAGATGAGCACAAATCATGCAATCTCCCACCTCTCTCTTCCTTAGAGATTTAAAATTAGATTTGGGTGACTAATGCAGATAAAAATATTCATTCTCTTCAGCCATACAATCTGGTTTCCTGGCACAAATGTTTGCAGCAAACAAATGTCAAAGCAAATGCCGTTATTTACTTTGGAAGAATATTTCCATACATCCAATCACAGAATAGAAACACCAGCAGGTGACTTATGTGGCCAGTCAGAAGTAATATCATTCAGATTTGAAACAGTCAATTCACAGAGGAAGAACATTTGGGAACAAAATTTTATCAGATCCATTTGAACTCAGAATACATAAAATAGAAACAAGAAAAGTACTGAAGGAGAAGAAAAGATGGGGTTAGTCAAAACAAATACCTCACTCTGAACCCAAGCTGCCAGAAGGCTTTTCCCTTCAATTCAGAGGATTTGGGATCAGGCCCCTCGAGCTCGGTTCAATTTTAAAGGCTCACATGAACTGGGGGACATCACCCTGCAAGCAAATCTCAGGCATTTGGACTGTTACAGGATTGCAGGATCAAGTCCTGTAGAGCATCAAATACAAGTTATAATTAAAATAATTTACATGCTGCTAGCAAGTCAGCTAAAGCAAGCACATCAGGTTCCCAGCATGGATTTCAATTTGCTTCAAAATTACTCAAGGATAGGAGCTCATATTTTTCAACATCATCCTAGTTAGCCCAGGAAAAATGCAAGAGCCAAGTGACAGCTATTTGATTGGAAGAAGGTGGGGGTGACTGCTACTTGGTAGGTATTTATCTTTACTTGCTGCCTGGATTCATCACGAAAGCAAACATTCATGCTGTGCACACGCTACCAACAGCAGCAGCTGCAAAAGAAACAGGCTGGGTTGCCTTTCTCAAGCAGAAGTATGCATGATGCTCCACACGTAGAGCAGCTTGGTAATTCATAGCAGGGTTCAACCTAATGGGAGACAGTCCTGACAAAACATATGGATCCTCTTCTCATCTTCCCTTGCACTCCTCAAGCAACACAGTCCTGGATGGAGCTGTGTTCCACTGGCTTCTCTCTTCACCTTGATGACATTACTTCATAAGCTGTGATTGCTTAGCCAGCTTTAAAATCCAGTCAGTTGTCCTCACCAGAATGAGCCACCCAGGTGAACCTTTTGCCTATTGAAATGGTGAGATTAACTCCAGTGGATCCTAGAGCAGGCACCTATTCCTCCACAGGACCACCTTTAACCCCACAAGTGACAGTGGAGATGGAGGGAATTGTGTCACAATGAATCAGCATGTCAGAAATCCCATTTCTCCCTGTATTGGTGAAGAACCTCAGAGAAAATTGGCTGATGATGAAAAAGATCCCACAGAACACCACCAATATGACTTTAGCATTTCCTAATAACCAGGTATATTACCTACAAAATTAAAATATATTTCCTATTAGGATATCTGGTTCAAACCTTTATAAACCATCTTCAGCCACCTCAACCAATGTATGGATTCTTGTTTTAAGGAGAGAGACAATTTGTTTTTTTTCATTCCTTGGGGGTGGTGCAGTTGCTGACCTATCTACACGATTTTGAGGGAGGGTTGTCCATTGTGGAAAATGATATTTTAAGGCCACAAACAATTCCACTCCAAAACTCATCCTTGCTAACATTACTGTGCAGGTGGGTGGATGTTCAGGGTGATCCTATCCACAAACGCCAACTACCTTAAGTCCTTGAAAGACAAGCGGTGGCATGTTTAACTGCAAACTTTGAAGGATTTACTCTATCCAGGAGCCCAGCCACCAGAGGTAGCTCTGCCTACCACAGAGTCAATAGATTAGAGCATCTCTGCTGGTGTCCAGCACAAAGCCTGGAGTCTCCTTGTACAAAGACAGTTAAATTTTAGTATTGAAACCCAACACTGACTGGCAGAGATCAAAATTCTAGTTTCCCAGATCTTTTTTTCTGGAGCCTCTGTTCTTGGACATTTCTAAACAGGCCATGCAAGTCTTGATGGATCTTCACAGCTCATGTGCTGTGACAATTCCTTTGCTTCTCATGTCAGTAGCACAAAAGTTGGTATGTAAAATTTTGCAGCAGAGTGGCTGGCGTATTGAATTTTCTTTGTGCTATATTATTTGCGTAGCTGACAAGTCATTTAATTATTGTATTTCTGAGAAAGCAAACAATTAGATGTTGTCTAGAGCATAATATGAATATTGCTTTAAAAATACTAATTCATAGGCTGGCATCTGAAAGCAGCAGATCAGGAGTGGAAGTTATTGGTCTAGATTCAAGGCTGGAATAACGTGTGTTCTCGATCTCCTCAGATGGTGTAGTCAGGAGGGAGATATCTGGCTAGATGGGATTTTGCACATCTGTCAGCTACATCAGAGATCCAAATGCAAAAGCCAGCATGTAAGAACATTATGTGGATTTGTGACCCTCTCCTGAGGATTTGGGGTCCATAAACCAATGAATGGATTACAAAGAAACATAGTTACAGTATTTTCATCTGTGACAGATACTGCTGCAACTCCAGAGTGGCTCACAATATTTAAAGGCAAACCATACCCATTCTCCACACACAGGCCTTGCAAAAATGCAGAAGGCAAGCACTGCTCAGCATGAAGAAATTGGAAAATGCATGTTAAATTTTGTTTAGCATCTGACTCGAAAACTCCAGATTTCTATGGTCAGAACCAGCACAGTATGGGAGTATTTTCCTCTTTCATATTTACGACACATATGAACCCATGTAGAAGAGGCATTGGTTGTATATCCTGAACCACATGTTAGACACATGCAAAGCAGTTCACCAGATGGGCTGGAGTTCCTACCAGCCCAGAATCAGATGGCACTTAATAAGTAAACGACATGACCTTGTTTGTGGACATTTCCTATCAATCCATTCCATACCTCCCAAACTCTACTTGTGTGACAAAGTAGCATTTCAACACGTCCACCCCCAAATACAGCTGATTTGCTACTTTTACCTAGGGGGAGGCTGGGAAATGAAAATTCTAAGGGAACTTAAAATACCAAACAGGACTCAAACCACAAGGGAACACATGTGAAATGTTCAATTTCTGGTTGAAAAGCTAAATCCGATGCAAAGAGGTAAGATGAGAGCATTCCCCAGCTCATGGAAACCTGTTCAAGCTCAGGCACGTGCATTGGTGGCCAGCTTTCCTCACGAAGGGTGGCCTCAAATCTCTCCAGAGCTCTGCACACCACAGCTAGCTTGCAGTGCTCTGCACTTTGGAGTCCAAGCTGCTAAGCACTGTGTCTTCTCTTGGTTTCTCCAACACTTTAATTCGATTCTCTGTAAACATACTGGAAAAATCACATTGTTCTCATTGATCACCTTCCTTGTCTTTGGAAGGTCTATGCTTGCTACAGTCACAAAGGTCTTATTCTGATCAAGCTGCAGGCTTCAGAGCACTTTCCTCCAAATGATTTTTCTTTCCAAGCCTTATGGCACACACAGGACCCTAACAAAGTACAAGGCATACCAGACAAACAGCAGCTCACTGAAGATCTCGGAGGTTATTACTCCATGTCACACACAGCGCTGTACACATAGTTTACACTTTAGAGGCTAGGAAAGCAACACACAAACGTACTTATTTGGCCACACAATGTAAAAATCTTTACTTGACCCACTGTGCTATTCTGTGCACATCCTCAGTCAGAGGGTTCTTTGTTTCTGTGGTCTCAGGAGGGCAGCACCATTAGAAGGAGTCCTATTTGTTTCCTTCAGATCTTGTTTGGAAAGGTGGCTGTTTTAATTTGAAGCTAGGATCGATATTATTTGCACCATGACAAGACGTTATCTGTGGGTTGTTTTTTTTCCCTGAGTTCACCTGTTTATATTTAATAAAAATGCTCTTTCATAACTCATGATGGGCTAGAGAATTCCCAAACCGTTCAAAATACTTTAAAGTTCTTTTGGGACATAGCCAGATACTTAATATTGTATTACATTTTATAGTTGTCACTTAATCAAGCTATTTAATATTATAGTACATTTTAAAACTGTCACTTAATCACATTTTCTTGACCCTTTTATGTGAATTAAAGATCACTGTAGATAAAAAATGGCATGCTTTAGTTTAAATAGATTCAGTATGTCCAGTTTGACAGTTACTTCTGAGACATTAAAAGAATTTTCTGTGATTAATGTGACCCCCACACGTTACACAGTATAATGTTCCATTTCTTCAACCATTAGAGGAAACAGCATTAGACAGAAGGAGCCAAAACTTATCCAACTGTATGTAAGGCTAAGAAAACCTAAAGATAATGTAAAGCTATGCATGGTGCACTATGAGACTGAATTAAACCAACTAAGCTTTTTCTGTTTCCTCACATGTCAGAAAAAACCCAATGTTCAGTAAGCCTACATTCCACAACAAAAGAAAACATCTTACTGCAGCTTGCTCAGAAAGGAATAAATGCACTTTATGCCATGACAGGTGAGCAGGACTATCTGTGCTTACTATAAATGATTGATAGCTACGCACTCTAATTTTGGAAGAAATCTTACATACGCATTTACTCACAAGAGCAAAGTAGTACATAAGCCATGTCCATCTTCAGAGGCATTTATAATGGCAATCATCATTTCATGCGGTTGATCCAGAACTGCGTCATTGAAAGATTTTATGCTTTTAAGTCATACATAGTAAATCACCTTCTCTTATAGGTACGTTTAAAACTTCTGTCTTCTTCTGTAACCTTGGTCCTCAGACCCTATTTAATTCATTGAACTCTAATCATTCTTCCTTTGCATCTTAATCTCAAACCAGATGTACCAGATTTGTTAACAGCTGTGACTGTAAGTGCTGCCCATTCTTAGAGCATTGTGTGCTTTTCTTGATAGTTTAATTAGAATAAATACTCTTTTTAATCCATGAAGTAGAACATAGTACAATAACATTGATCTTTCATTTGACAGCAAATTTATTTGACAACAGAATAGGATTTAGTGTAACCAAATCAGCAACAGTAATTCATTTTGGATAGTCAATTAAAAATAGTGTGTATACAGTACCTTTGCAAACAATGAACAGTGAACTAAAATAATCAAGACATGAAAAGAGCCTGCACAGAAATCAGGATGCTAATGGAGGAGAAGAATAGTTCAAAATTATTTACAAGAGCTGCCAATGAGATGCATGTGGGTATAAAAGTGTCTTTCTTAAAAAAATGTGGGCACACTGGGAAAAGAAATCAATTAAGAGGATCTACTCAACAGAACTGCTGCCTCCAACTCATTACTCCAGAAGGATATTTTGTTAACCTAATTTTTGCACACAGGACAGCCTTTGCCTCTCCTGGGAGAAGTGAACCAGCTTTTGCACTGGACTACCAGCAGCTTGGGAAGTAGCAGCCTACCCCTTCATCCATGAGCAGGCTTCATCTCAAACAGTTCCACCTGCCCCTTCCTACCAGCCAGGCTGGCACTGACACAGTATCTGACAGCAGCAGAGCCTCAACATGTTGGGCTACAGCTTGCCTATGCCCTACTCCCATGATACTGAATAGAGCCCCTAAAAGAATAACTTACAAATAGAAAGGGCAGCAGAAAACTAGATGCATGCTTTTCCCTCCATCCAAAAGAATTTATAGCCACCTAGATTAGATGAAGAACTCAGTGAACGCAAGCTGCAGAACCTTCAAATCAGGACACCTTGTTGCTGTAGCATGGATGTCGCAGGTATCCCCTCACCATTGTACAGTGCTTGAACATTAGCACAGCAGTAAAGAGGATAGGTGTTGTTACTACCAGTAGGTAAATGGATATTCTCCTTTTCCCTTTATCCATTCTTTCCCTTCCTGTTTATCATCAGCATTCTTGGATCTTTTCTTCAATTAGATTGTTAGCTCCCTGGGACATAAACCAGGTCATTATTGTGTCTTCAAAAAGGGATCATCGCAAGGGGCCAAAACTGTGTCAATGCTACTTGGAGCCTTTGGGCACAATATTACTAAATTGCCCTTCAACTACAACCCAAAATTATAGGCATGCTGCGTGCAGGATTTTGTAAGCCATTGTTTTGCAACGTGGAAATATGCAAGTGAACATGATACTTGAACAACATAATTCATTTTCCATTCATGAGCCACAATGGGTATCTCATGGCACTGTTTGCTCTTCAGTTTCAAATGTGAACTTGCATACAAAGACAAGCAAATGAGCTTTCCTTCACGTTGTTTTATTAAGCTCTTGGACTACACTTTAAGCCCTAGAAGAAAGAATTACAATTGCTCTTGTCTCACAAAAGCAGTGAAATTCCCCAAGAACTGAAGAACTCAGCCCTAGAGTGGGTATGAAAAGGGCTGTAAGCTCCCAGCACAACCTCTTGCTGTGTCCTCTGCTGCTTTTCTTATCGCTCCTCACGCCAACACTGCATTTGTGTTCAAAAGTGAAAATTAAATTTTACAGCCACGTCTCATAAAAAACCCCTCATCTTAAATTCTGGAGAATATCCTTAATGACCTTATTGGTCTGTAAACTTTAAAGATAGCTTTGTTTTAATTTCTCTTTAGCTTTTCACTCAAATATCCCATGTATGACATTATTATAATTCTTCTACCAGCTTTATACTTGCCAACTCCTCTCCTATTCTTTTGTTCTTGGGCTAATCTTTCCTTTTGTATTAATGAAGTCCTTTGAAGTATCTTTTCAAATCTTCAGCTAGATTCCTTTGTGACTTCCCCTCCCCTCCCCAAACCTGATAGGGTCTTTTTATCATGAAAATTATTAATACTTCCCCAGCTTCTGGCATTGTACCGTCAGCTCTAAAATGTTCTATTATTATTTCTGATCTTAAGCTGCTTTCTCCTTACCCAGGAATATTGGCAAATTACTGACCTATAGCCAAGCTTTTATAGGGAAGGTCTTGCATCAAGTGGTAGCCTTTCAAGCGCTTAACCACCTAGTAATAATCTTTATGACAAACGGTCTCCTGGTTTGCAGTTATGCCCAGCTGGCTATGCACAGTGCTAAGAGAGCATCCCTTAAAGTGGTCAATGACTTTTTATAAGACCATACCTTGAGTAGCATGTCAGCTCTTCCCCACCTTGCTATTAGCACACCGCTAGAGACTGTGGAGCAGGGTAACCCTTCCTGACCACATGCCGAGTTATAAAGCACAGGGTGCTTCGTTCAATCTAAAGACATCAACTTGTCACTCTGCAACATCATTCATCTGCATCGAGCAACATGTATCATCCTCTTGTGATCAATGCAGAGCCCACTGCTCCTGAGTGATACTGCAGCTAATCGTTAAGACCAATTTAATTGTTAGGAGTACTGACACTCACCCACTTTATGCAAAGAATTAATTCCTATACTATATATTCTTAATCCGGCATTTTGCTGTGAATCAGTCTTTTTTTTCCCCTCTTTCTGCTCCTTTATCACATTGCCCTAGGTGCAATGCAGTGGTTTAAAACTATGCTTTTAGCAACAGGAAGTGTTTGTGAGCAGCAATTTTCCACAATATTTTTTAGGTCACCTCCTTCAATCAAGAGTATGCCTAAAATTACTGTAAACTAGAAATCAAGACTGAGCCATGAAGCAATACAAGAAAAATGTTCCTTAACAGGTTCTTTCCTGGTCACCCAGCTGAGTAGAAATTCCACAGACAAAACTTTTCACCTCCCAACCACAATTCATTGTTTTTAAAAATTGCTTCATCATGGCCAGAGATTTTGTCATGGCATTCATCAGAAAAACAAATCCAGAAACAAACACAGATGACAAGGACTGTGACAGATGCCTCTGTTTGATGCAATGATCCTCCCTATGTGAGCCCCAGTCAAGAGTGGTGAGTATTTTTTGACAAATCTCATTCTGCTGAAATGGGAATATTGAGGGAGGAGGCGGCTGACTAAACTTGTTCTCTTAATTAGAAAATCTTCAGATAGCCCACAGACAATGATATCCTTCTGATGTTGTCTAATCTGGCTTTCAAATATCAATAAGAATTTTTAACAAAAAAATAGAACAATCAAGCTTTTCAAATTGTTTTTAAACGTTCAGTTCTATTCACCTCCATTTGGGCTACTTGCTGCACTTAATCTAAAAGATGAGACAAACATCACACATGAATGACAAACGTATGGCAAATGCCCTCTTCAAATAATCCTGTTCTCTCATATGCCCACAAGCACAAGACCCTTTGCCCATCCCCAGCATTCCCTAACACAACTTAATTCAAGCCGAACAGCAACGCTTGCTGCTCTCAAATTAACTCCTACCCTCATCTCACAAAAGAATAAATTAAAAGGCAGTCTGTAGACTTCTCTAGGCTTATGCAAAGCGACTCAGGCAGAACCAGGAGTGGAACATAGAAATCTGCTGGCTCCAACAAAACCAGCCTGAGTCAGGTGAAAGCTGCTAAGGGATGATCAGCCTTCTAGGACAGGCTGCTGGCCACTCCATTGCTTTAGTGCGTGGTCACCAAGACACAGAACAGGTGACAGCTTCATTTGCACCCTCAACATTATTCCGAACGTCCTCTCTTGAAGCTGGTGGGGGCTTCGCAATTGAAATACATTTGAAAACACACGATTCTGATGCTCCAAAGATACATTTTGAACATTAAGTGCACACGCCCGTGGACTCCAAGCAAAACCAACATTTGCTCGTGGCAAAAAGCTATTCACTGCTGAACTGGGGATTTGCCTCTAACCTTGTACACAGTCAGTGTTGATGAGGGAGGGGAACAAGCTGAATATTAAAAACTGCTGCCTCAAGAATAATATCATGTACAGATTTAATCATAATAAAAAATGATCTGCAAGTAATTGTAGTCATTACTACATCTGCTCAGAGCTGTGGGTAATCATTATGTATGAGTGAATTAAATCAAATTCAGTATCATGGGCCTGATCCTACAATTTCTTGAGTAAACTTGCCTCATATTAATAATCTCTCTCAGTGCAGTGAGTCTTATTTGCTTCTATGGGTATGTTTCTTGTATAAGGAGTCTTTCGATCCTTCCCCACTTTACCTTCCCATACTAATTAAAACATAACTCTAAAAACTTAAAAGCTAGAGTGACAGATAGATTCCAAAAGGTGGGAAATTAATTTGTTTCAGGCTGCTCTTCTATCTGTAAAGGTGCCGAAGGAGCAGAGAGAAAGATGTCTCAGTGTTGAACTTGAGTAATGGAAAAGGAAAAGCCTTCCAGGATAAAAAGTTGAGCTCAAATTCCTTCCTTTTCTCACTAAATCCCAGGCATTAGCATGGTACTGGAGAAACAGGTGTAATTTATAGCACAGAGCAGGGAAGTCAAACCCTGACCCACGTAGATAAGAAAAAACCTGTTTACAAAAGCTGCTGAAGGGCAGAGCTGGAGCCAAACACAAATGAGATCAATAGCCAGATGAATTTTGGTAAAAGCAATGAATTATTGGTGAAATTTCTTCTGTCATCTCTGCTAAATGCTAGAGACTGCATTTTAGCATATCATCATGAAAACCTATCCAAGAATCAAAGTTTTTACTCCAATAGTCTTGTGTTGACCTCTATGTACGTCTGAAATGAGAAGAACGAACTGAAGTCCTCGATGTCCTCTTTGTGCAAAGGGCAAGTTTTACCCTTCTTATAGACAAGGGTCCAAGGATGGCATCATGCTTTTCCAAATATGCAGGAGAGAAACGGAACTAGGTCTGAATTCTTCCTCACATGCCTTTGGTGCAGTCACAAGAAAATACATTACAACTTGAGTTTAGGTGAGGTTTTTTCTGTCTTTTCCATGGTGGATATTCAACCAAAAAGAGTCTTGAGGGCAGCTGGAGCAAGGAGAAATGGTAGTAGTTGGCCTCTGTGCAGCTGGGCTATCAGAGAGCAACAATGGAGCCCTGGGATTGTGGCAGAGGCACAGCACAGGCGTGGGGACACACAAGTGAAGGGGAGAGCTGCCAACTCCATGCTGTGCAGGGAAAGCTCATCAGATTTACCTCCCCTGGTCTCCTTTCAGGAGGAGCATATCACATCAAAGATGGCTTGGTAGTAGTAGTTTGGTATTTTTCCCTCCTGTCCAGAGACAGCAATAAGTCTGGATGGGATTTCACAGAAATTACAGTGGAAATGAAGGAACTAAAAAAAGAGGCAAAGTAGATGTGGGTGCATGCATCACACGTGTGAAGGCAATACATATATATTCACAGCCCCACATACAAATCTCCCCATCACCCACATCTACACACATACACTCTCACTACTAACATAGGTAATTGAGCACAGTTAACACAAAGGATCATTTTTTCCTCCTGAAACAGAGATGAGCTGGCAAGCATAATCAAAAGACGAGGATCATTTTTCCAAAGAGTGAGAACAACAACAACAGAAAATCCGGTGAGAATTATGACAACAATGTAAGAAAGCAATCACTAGAGAAATCCAGATAAATGAGGAGCTGACAATTTTAAATGCCTTCAAAACAGTACAAATAAATATAAATTTGAACAGAATTCAATGCACAATTGAATTAGAAGGGAAAAATTCAGGCAAATTGTTAAACTTCCACTATAGAACTTGTAAGTAGTTTATCTAGATAGAGCTATAAAATGAATAAACCAGCAGCAAAAAGGATTGAACTTTTGCTGTCAGTAAGAAATCCAAATCAGGGATAAGAGTATTATGAATGCTGCATAAAGAGCTCTGCAAAATATCCTCCAGTGAACAGGAACTAATGATAGATGAATGTGCACACGTAATTGAACATGCAGAAAAGAAAACCAACATCCCAAGAAGGGAAACAGAAAAGCTATCAGGAGTACTGGCTCATGCTAACATCCACAAGACTGAGACACATACAAGGAGAAAAGGCAAATCACTGAAAATGCAGCCTGCTATGTAAAATAAAATACATGTTTGGGTCTAAACGTATTCTTCATTAGATTATCAAGGGAGCATGCGTCACATACACAGTCGTGAGGAATGCTGGCAGGAACATTCAGCCTTATAAAGCTCTCCTGGTTTTGGGTTTCATTACCAACGTCGGGCCCCATGTTGTTCCCATCTTAACTGGTGGCAAACTTCCCTTTGACTTCACAGAAAACAGGATCGGGCCTTTGCAATTTAGCTTGCTCGGCAAAGGGTTAAAAAATAAAGTGTAGCAAAGCCCTTGAAGTGCTCCTCTGTTGAGAGCCAAGCCACCCTGAAGAACTGATCCCATTTGCATCTCCCACCATAGGAAACGGGATTTTCCTGGCTGTGTTTTGCGTTAAGTTGTTGGGCTCAGCTAAATCAAAACTCAAGCAAAGCAAACCCACACGAACTAAAAATCAAATGAAATTTCACACTCCCCTTGCAAACTGAAGCAGCCCTACGCAAAGGTGCCTTCAGCAGACAAAGCCAGTGCACCTTTTAAGAGTAAGCAGAAAGTAAGAGCATATTTGTAACAGACGAATTAGAAGCGCATCAAGGTACTGGATGAAAACATTTTTGAATGTAAGCCAAGTACACAGTAGGAATAGGTTAGAAGGCTTAATCATTTCTAACCACAACTTAAAGAAGACTTCATTGTAAAAATATCCTTCTTTAACTCTTCTCTTCTGAGCACACATCACAACTTTTGTTTCCGTTGGTTTTAGTCCCTATTTCAAAAGCACCATTTGCTGTAACAGCTCATTTTTTCATGCAAAATACTGAATCTAATTGCGGAAATATGTCATTCCCTCCTCTCCGCCACATGGCATGAGTTAATGATGATGAATGAAAGTAATAAAACCCAAATCTTTTTCAAACTAAAGCTCCTGTTAAATTACTGGAAATTATATGCATGCGTCTACAATGAGGACACTGCAGAAGGTCAAAGATCTTGCTTCCTGCGTTTGGCCAAACTATTCAACAGGCTGCTTGGCTGAACCTGCACAGACACGTTTTTGCTGAGATCTGGGGGAACCACCTAAGAAAAGCAGCTTAGTTTAAGGCTGGTGATTTCATTACAGCGTTTCTCCCCTTCCCCATGGAACACTAAAGATCATTCAGTAGAGCCTAGGACCTGCCCCACCTGTCCATGCAAGCTATTTTTGGATGTTCGAGACCAGGGGTTGGAACAGTAATATATCATCTAATGTGATATAATATGTCCTCAGTGAAGGTCTTAATTTCCCTAATATAAAACTTTATTCTGTGGCATGGATATGAAGCAGAAGGAATACAGCAGATTTAGAGCCAGGCGCTGCCTCTCTCGTCCACCCTGAATCACACCTGATTTCTCCAGCTGGCCCCACTGAGAAGACAAGCAAACCATTCAGAGATTAAGGTCCTACCCAACACAAACACAAGCGACAAAACGTCTTCCTTTTCTTTCTGAAAACTCTGTTTCCAATTGTTCATGCTGCAAACTGCAGCAGCTTATTGCTCTTCCCCTCATTCATTCATTTCCTCATTTTTGCTTAACTGAATGACAGTGCTGAGGCCCCTTCTCCTGTGGGCATTCGGACACTATGTCCTCCCTTCTTTTCCTCCAGCTCACCCAGAGCTCTCTGCAGAGTCTTTCTGTCTCCCTCCCTTTCATCATCAACTCATTGAGGTTTCATTGTTTTTGTCTTCCCACTCTGCTGATCTCCCACTCCCTATGCTTCCCTCTTATGGTCCATTCCACAGATGGACCACAGAAGACATGGAAGGAAAACATAAGGAGAGGAATTGCTAATAATTTTTCTTAATGTATTTCCTTTCCACAGATGAGTTTCAACGCTTTGAATCTTGGACTGGTGTAAATCAAGGCACTGCTTTGCACAAGTCAGCATAGGTTATTTTTGTAAAAAGGATTTGTAGTGCCAGGCTTACCAGCAGCAAAGCAAAACTTACCATCCTTGCAAGTTTTATTTCTCTCTTTTCCCATGAAAAACAGTTTGTGAAGCAGAACTGAAATGCATAGAATTAGAAACATCAGTTTTCAGAAACAAAAGACCTAAATTCTGCCACTCATGTTCACAGTGAGGGATAACTTACTCTCTAAGTAGTACTGATTTCATCTTGTCGGAGCCATCAAGAAATAATGTGTAATTCAACTCTCCATTCCACCCATTGCTTCACCATGCAGTGTGGACTGGAGAAGTGCAGCACAGCTCCAAGCACAAAGCAGAGCAGGAAGGTTCCCACTGTGAGAAGTCAGCGCAGGGACGGCTGCAGTTAATCACTCTGAACACTCAGAGCAAAAGAAAGTGAATGAAGGTCCAACGAAGGAGTGGAATTGGTTTTAATCTGCACGCTGACACCAGTGAGGGATAGCACAAGGGTTAAAAACCAAATAGATCTAATTTTTTTAACCTTTCCTTTGCATTGCCAAAATACCTTATGCAATGTCACACTGTAGGATGCACAAATACATCCCAATGAGTTTCACTGTATAGACAAGAGCACACAGAGATGTTATTTGCAGTTAAATAACATAAGGGTAAAAGTCACACATTTTCCGTGGGACTCGTGCAGCTAAAGCTAAAAACCCTCCATCTGTTTCAGACCTTGCCAGTTCACACTTGGCTTTCAGATACTGGTTTTGGGACGATTCTCCAGAGCTCCCATGTCACCACTACACTATTGGAAATTATAAACTAATTTCTCACTGTGAAAAAGCTGCTTAATTTTGATCCTGAGCACGCACAAGAGGAGAAGAAAATCTCATAGAGCCACTCAGGATGATGTTTCGTCCACTACGTTTGAATGCAATGGACACCCAGGAGTTTCAACAATCTCCATCATCTCTGAAAAAGAAAATCTCTATGGGATGAAACTACATAACACCTCTGCAAGCACAATCCTGATCTTAATTGTTTAAGACTAGGTTTTTTTGGTTCAGCAGTTTTGCATGGAGCTTACAAATATCATACAGAATACATTGTGGTTTTCTGGCATCCCATGTCCACAACCAGAGCCATGTGTTGGAGTGGGATTGAATCCGTTTGCAAGGCTGGATGTCTGTTTTGAAAGAAGCATACTCTAAGCTCCAGCACTTCACAGGTTGAGAGAAATTGCCTCATCCCTCAACTAGGGGCATCTCTTCTGAACAGAGGCCTTCTAGGGGACAAATGACACCAACTTAAAGGAGTAGGTTTCATAACCAAAGCTGGGCCATGTGAGCTTTAACATATTAGCTGAATATTTGTAAGAACATGTCCTCATTTACTAAGCTTCTGGGAACATTTCCACAATTAAAAAACAAAACAAAACAAATTGAAAATAATTGTCAACATACTGACAACAATTGGCAGCTTTCAAAACAACTCACAATGCCATCTCCAGGCCTTCAAAATCTCCCCCACGGTGACACTCCATTGCCATCCTACCCGGATGCTCATGTTAAACATTGGAGGTCCCCTCCATTCCCATGCTTCCATCTGTCTACATGAAGACCTAAGTAGGAGTTGATACAGAAACCTTACGCCACATTAAAGAGTCACACTGAAGCAGTAGAATCATAGAATGATTCGGGTTGGAAGAGACCTTAAAGATCATCTAGTCCCAATCCCCCTGCCATGGGCAGGGACACCTTCCACTAAACAAGGTAAAGGACAGTGTCCCAGTTCTTTGATAAATAACCTGCTTCAGCCACACAGCATGGGTTATTAGCATTGTCATGGCAAGGGGAGATGCAACAATTCACATGAAGGCAAAATAGATCTATAGATAAATCATATTTGTGGCCCCTGCTGTTAAAACAGAACTGTAATGAAGCTGTACCATAAGCATTCCTGATAAAGTTGTTACTTACTATCAAAAAACCCACAGAACCAACCCAGGAAAAGGATGCATACACCACCAAAACATTTTGCAACTTTATCTCATTCATACTGATACTGGAGACAGCTGCTGAGAATGAGGAACCTCAAATCCTGAAATCATCTCCCCTAGGACCTCTGAAAAATGAAGATGAGAAGCTGCCACAGAACCATGATTCGGCTTTGGCAAGTTCTACAGGAGCATCTGCCACAAACTAGGACCTTCTGACTGTACTGACTCAAATCTGCCAGTTTGCCCCTCTCTGCTTACACAAGATTGTCAGCTGCAGTCGCTCCAGTCTGGGCACAGGCACAGACTAAAGAAGGTCTAGCAGTAAATGCTTCCCAGATTTGAGATCTGCTGCTCTGTGATCTTCCTGGTGGAGAAAGTAGGGAGGGAAAGTAAAGGAAGAGGCTAAGCAAAACACACAATAATTACAGAGCAGATCTAGCTGCCAAGAACGACACAGGAGCACTCTGAGCAAGAATGAGATGATTCAAGAAAAGGGAAGAGAGCATCCCCTCTGTCCTATATAGTATTCAGGTGAGGTTCCCTCACCCATTCCTGACTCTAGGCCTGTTTTTTTCTTTCCTCTCCCTTCTTATCTGATGTTTCTAGCTTTGTTTTTATTATTACCTCAGCATCTTCTCAACTAAACATCCTCCCATCTCTGCTTCCAGTCGCAGAAACCATCAGCAGCACTACTCAGCACCTCTAGACTTCCTCCATACAGATGTGTTTTCTCCTCGGTCTCCATGGTTTCAGCCTGTCCTTCTTTGTTCCCTTTATTTCACAAACTTCCTCTATGGCTTCTGCTCCTCCTACTGACATCTTCAAAGTACTATGTGGCACAGAATACTTCTCATTCTGCATTTGGGCAAAGCTCATTGACTGGAGAAGGGTTTGGGAAACCACAGAACATTTGTGGTTAGACGCTTTGTCTTTGTGCTGAACTCCTTGCTTAGGGACATCTCTTTGTAGGATCAGAGTTACAACATCTGCAGTCTCAAGCATCTCCTGCTCTGGGTCTGAAGAGGACTCAGAACACCAGCACAGGGAAGCTGAGATTTAATCTGAGATGACAGGGAAGCTGAGATCTCATTTGAGGCGACAGAAAAGCAGCAAACCTGACCAACCTATTTTGTGTTCCCCAAAGATAAGCATAGTCCAGCAAACACTGCGGCTCTCTCCTAGTAGAGGCTGCTCAGCCGAGGAAAAGTCAAACCAGAATACCTGCATCGGAAGAGTGCCCTGCATGGACAAAAAAAGGCTATTTGTAAAACCACAAACGGGCAAATTTCACCTGGTTGCACAACATCTACACTTTGTACATAAGTTTTGCACAGCTGCAATCTCATGATGTCCAGCCCACCTCAGGAAAGGAGGGGGGAGAAACGTGTGGGGCAGAAGGCTTGGTTTTGGCTTCTGCAAGGCCAACATCATGAAACTCTGGAGGAATGAATCACCAGCCAGCCCCAGGAGTGCTGAGTTGTGGAGCCTGTGTGACCGGCACCCGCAGAGACACAATTTGAGATGAATAGACGTCTCTGAGCAGGACTGCGGTGAGCGACGTAACACTTACACAGATGGCACAGCCTTAGCCATTAAACACTTATGACCAGCTTGAATGAGAGAGTGAAGAATCTGTGCCTGGGGTGATAAAATACACCCACAAAGTTGAGAAAAATACACATATTCTGATTTTAGATGCATGGGTTATCAAAGATAAGTGAGCCCTCACCACAATGTGATCTGTTATCAGAGACCTAAGGCAGCTGGTTGGTTTCTGAACTTTGACTCAAAGATTCCCATATGGTCACAGTTTGCTGGAGAGAAAGGGGGAAAAAAAAAGCCATAAGCTCTTTCAGTACAGCGAGTCTAGTCCAGTCAAATGGTTTCTCCTCTTCTCCATCCCTGACCCCATTTAAAAGCTATCTTAAATATTCCTAGGGACCCACTGGTCCATAAAGAAAAAAAAGCTAAAGAAAACATAATCTTTCAAGGGCTGACATTACCTAGTTCCCAGCACAACTCCAGACTAGTTGCAGTGAAATGTAACAACCTGATGGGAATTAGAGAGCTGTCTTTTAGCTGCCATTATTATCTCTAAGGCCTCTCTAATAGCAATCCCAGAATATAGGTTTAAAGAAAAAATCATTTTAATGGAGGTCCCAGTACTACGGTTTTATATTGCACCAAGTCAAGCTATTGATTAGCTTTACATTAATTTTAAAAGCACAAAGAATTTGTCATGATTTTTCTCCCTTTGATACCAGTGTCCATCAGCAATTGCATCAGTTTTCTGCTGAACTGCCGAGCAAAGTTAAATGATGATGCGCTTCCTCTCCCTCACTTCGGATTCCAGCTTGGTTCAGCAATCTCCACCAGCCACTTCCTGTCTCCCCCATTGCACCGTCTGGCACTTACTTCAGACAAGTCAATATGTTTAAATTATATCTGTACCAGGCGCAATTAATCATCAAGCTTTCTGCTTTGTAATGTTATTTGAACTTCTGCTTGGTGCTCCCAAGTAGAAAGCAAAACAAAAGGAGTTCGATTGTGAAAACCGCGCCGCTCGCCCCCTCCTCCTGGTTGAGTTGGAGCTCCTTGGATTTCAGAGCAAGAGACGATTCCTCGGGAAGTCGTTGCTCTCCAACAGTTCAGAACTAGGTCATCGAACTCCAGTAGGCTGATAATGGGTGGGGAGAAAGCTCCAAGGAAAACACACGGCTTTATAATCAGCTACACGCAGAGACACTTTGTACAGAGCCAGCCTGGAAACACACAGGTAGTTTTTCTGACATCAGGCAGAGACTGGTGCTCTACGCATAAGGGAAAAGACCTCCGAGGTGGTGTGCATGGAACCCACCTCTGAGTCACAGCTCTACCTCTATGACTGCTATTCTTCTGGGCATGTAGTAATTTACAGCCTTTAGAGGCCAGCAGTAAATTACTACCCGCAGCCTGGCTTCAAGTCAAGCTCTCTGACCAGCCACTGGAGATTCGGTGGGAAGGACGCATGGAGAGCAAGAAGTGGTTTGCATCCACCCCTTGCCTGTTCCAGCCTCATCTACTTCTAGAAAGGAAACAAATACACAAGTAACATTTTCTTCTTTCTGGGCACTCAGCTCAAAGGCCTGGGCTACCCTCCCATGGCGGGGAAATGGGAGCTCTTCTCCCTTGCATAAGAGCACGGTGAAAGAACAAAAAGGATGCTGTGAGCCATGACCACCTTCTCAGGTAAGATATCTCCCTCCCCTAAGCAGGCACAGAAGGAGCTCAGGAGTTCAGGATGCAATGATGAAACCTGCTTGGAAAACCATCAGCACTCGCTCCTCTTACACGGGGTCTCTGCTGAACTCAGTGCAGCAGCATGGTCAGGAGTACAGCCCACAAAACCCACCTCACGCTGCTGGGGTTGTCCTTCAGATTGGTGGGTTACAGTAGGCTGAGTAGTGCCATTCCCACCTGGCCATTCCCACCTGGGGCTTCAGCTGGCACCCAGCTCAATCCTTCCATGGTGAATCACTCCAAAACCAGTTGCTCATCCAATGGGGAAGGAATCCTCACCAATGGCTTAGGCAGCTGCTGGAGTGTTTCTTCGAGGTGTTTTAGGAGCAAAGAGTTATCATTCAGCAGAAATGAATCTTTTACATAATCCACAGCACAGGCATCTTTAAAACATTCCAAACAAAAAATAAAAGCAACAACAAACTCTCTTTTTCTTAGGGCATCCCAAGCAATTTTATAGAGATTAATTATCCTTATTCATTTTTGCCTTTCCATATATTTCAGCTCTCCCACAGAAACTAATCCACTGGATTTCAAATTATGGCACAATTAGCATGAAATTAATTAGCATCTGACCTATCCCCTAGTTTTCCTCCAGCTGAGACTGCCAACTTTTAATATAAGCCTAAAGCAAGAACTCTAAGACTAATGCAGCAAATGGGACAAAGGACTTTTAAATTAAAGAGAGATTTTAAAAAACGCAATTTACAGCCATAACCATTTCCCTGACAACAACCCCAAAACTCCAGTCCTCCAACAAATTGTAGAGAAATATTTCAGCTCCCCCATGACACACAGAGAGTCCATTTGCAAAGCCTGAAATCATCCCTCCCATCTTTTAAAATACTCATGGCCTTTCAAAAGCAGAGTCTATAGTTATCAATTAGCAATGCCTTTTAGTCCCATCATGCAAAGTTTCTTCTCCACGTAACCTCTCCAGATGCCTGTAAGGATTTTTAAGTCCATCGTATATATATAAGCAGTCCCCCAACTGTATCTTAGCCTTCACAATTTCCTGAATCATTTATAGACCTCTGCAGTCTCTCTTTTTGCCACTGTACATATTTTCCACATTCCTTCAGGCTCCTATTCACTATCTAGTACTCAAATTTCTTCCCCTTCTTCCTCTTCAGAAGATTTCAGCCATCATTAACCAAACACTCCTGTTATTCTTTTTCATAGTTGCTTCCATCATTGCCATCCCTGTTTCCCATATGGAGCCTGTGATTCACAGATGTCCTACAACATTTAACTCTTTTGCTTACCCTGGCTGGAGTGGCACAGAGCAGCCTGGCAGGATCATCTCCTCCCACAGAACACGAGTTCTAAATCAGAAAACAAGACCTGTGCCCAAAGAATTAATTAAAATGAACCTTCCCTCTTGACCCGCCACGATTGGAAGTTGTTACTGCATCTGCAAAATCTAGTAACAGGCTATCTTGAAATGAAAGAATCCCTGATGCAAACCCCACTGCCTGGGCACTAGAAAGCAGCACTATAGCCACAGCTTCAACAGGAGGATTTTACAGCCTTGGAAGCAAACCATCCTGGTGATACCCACATCACAGCAGCAATACAAGCTGCTTGGATAAAGCTTGTAGTAGAAATGGGACTTTAAAAAAAGGACATGCAGGCACTGCAGAGAAAAGATGATTTAAAAAAATGGAAGGGTATAGAAGATGCATGAAGTCTACACAGGAGCTCTTAGAGAATCTATGCATACCCACATAGATTCACTGTATACAGTCC
The DNA here is from genome assembly GCA_013401335.1 of Brachypteracias leptosomus. NCBI lineage: Eukaryota > Metazoa > Chordata > Aves > Coraciiformes > Brachypteraciidae > Brachypteracias > Brachypteracias leptosomus. The sequence goes on from VYZX01033763.1 coordinate 22,872, forward strand.
AGAGAGCACATTTCATTCTCTCATCAGTAGACACTACATTCAAGATCTAGATCTTGATCAAAGCCTTCGAGAACACTAAAACTCACTCCGAAACCAGGGAGGAAAAAACAGAGAGAGAAAACAACATTCTATACGAACACAATATATTTTCAAGATTAGATTTTCATTTCACAAGTCTTCGGTTCACCTGGACATTAACTGTTGTTATGGTCTGACAACTCTAGTTTTATAGACTGCACTGACTGTTCTTTCACTCTGTGGTTGCCAATATTGTTTTTTCATGTCTTTTGGTTTGTTTTTTCCCCAAGACGAAAAGATAGTGCTCTGCTTTTTTATGAGTTGACAGCAACAGATGCACCAATCCACAGCCCCCCAAACCATTCTGAACTTCAGTTAACAGCCCTAGACCCTCATCTCCTGCTCCTCTCCTTCCTTTTGGTAAAACAGAATCGAAATAATTTGTTTGTTCCTTCCCAAACTCAGGCAAATGAGGCATACAGTGAAAAGAAGATAAGGAAAACAGCATCAATAGCCTAGTCCAACAGTGGAGGAAACCTGCCCATGCCCATGTGCGTTTCGATCAGCGGAGGGTGGAAGCACAGCTCTGCACCTGCTGAGCTTACCTCTTATGCACACAGATGTCATCTGCTGTTCTGGACCAGGTACAAGACGAGGGGAAACAGCAGGACCTGTTACAAAACCGTGCTGCCCCAAACAGGTTACACTTGTTGGCACAACACGGTGTGTCAATGCACTTTTGCTGTGCACATTTCCACATTGTTTGCCCAGTTCCCAGCAACAGGAGGCAATTTCACAGGCTGCTTTTAGCAGGATGTCAAGTTGATGAACCAAAAGAAGGTGTCCTTCAACTCCATTTTTCTTCCCCTACCCCTAAACACTTCTTTCAGAACGGAACAGTTTATGATAACCTAGCTCACACTAACCCTTCACCTCTCCAGAATCCACAATATTAATTCTCATTAATAAAGTCTATTTTAAAGATATTTTTTTAGTCCTCTAAGAAAACCAATTTCAACCTTGAATGTTCCATTGATCCACAGTAAATAAATAGGCATTAGGGAGAAGCATTGTTTATTTATTTGCTTGCCACTTAGAATTTAATCCTGGGATTCTAAAGGGATGATTATAAATTTCTCTAACAGTCCCTAGGGTACGTTTGAATGTAACCATCTAAGATAGGACTCTTGCACTCCGGGATGCCGGAGCATTACAGCTTTAGGAAGATTGTAGCCAAATAGCACTCATTTATTATAAAGAGAGATGAGCAGTAATTCCAGGGCACGTGCTAGATGAGATTTCACTACTATCTAGTCTTTGTACAGTGCAGAATTTATCTGGGAGCTTTCCAAAACCTGCTTACACACAGCACAGTCTTATTAAGGGAGCTCTTGGCAAAATCTTATTGGAAAAGTAAGGGTTTGGGGGTTTTCTTCAATGGAAAAGCAGCTTCCACCACTTAGTGAGTTGAGTTTGCAGAGTCTCAGATTTATGGCCATGTAGAAGAATTGTGGACAATCTGATCTCTTACATTGGAAAAATCTTATGTCAGTGGTTCCTCCATTCAAACTTTAATTCTTCTTGAATATCAAAGAATGGGATGTTTTTTGGAAGATGGCTTAGGGATGCCATGCTGGAAGGGACCAGAAAGATCACTGCAGCCAGTTACATACAATTGCAAGCATCAGGTCTGCTCGAACGACAGCTCCTATCTCCACAGGCTGTAAAACCCTCTCCTGACTCCAGAAATAAAAAGCTTAAAAATTGAAAGTGACGAAGACTTCTTTATATATCCAGGAAGGCAGTGATTAACCTGTCTTCCTATACTGCCTATATTTTCCTATACTTTTCCTGGGGGAGGAAAAAGCCATCCCCTAATCAGAAATCTCTTCATTCAAAGTACATCTATGATATCATTAGGTCATGGTGTTGGATAAACTAACTAAACTGAGCTTCTGTGGGTAGGTTTTCCAGATCTCTAATCATTGTCCTAATGTTCTTTTCAAAGCCCTTCCCAATCTGTCAGCAAAACTAGACAGCAAGGAACTGGAACGAAACAAGTAAGCTCTTCAAACAACTGTATTTTCAAGGAATAGGAGGATTCAGTGTGGAGAAATGAAAGAAATGGCTGCACCATGATACAATCTTGCCTAAATGCTTTAGAGACTCCAGATCCCCAGTGCATGTCAACACACAGCCTGAGCAAGTAGCCGGGCCAGAGTACTAGGTTGCACACAGGCTCACGAAATGCTCGACATAGCAAGGATGAAGTCTGCTTTGTGTCACTGGAAGAAATTAGGCTGATATCTAGCAGATGACATTTGCCAGTAAAAATGATTGTGTGTGTCTGCTGGGAGACGTTACTAATCTGACGTGCATCCACAATAGGTGCAGGTACTGAGAGTAACCTTGCTGTAGATGGCCTCCAACCTGCTACACAGGTCCTTCCAGGATACAAAGCCTTGGGATAACAGCCTTTTTCATTTAATTTATGAATCTCCTTCATGCTCATATTAATTAAAGACTAATCACATTCATTGGAGCCAGGTGCTGAACAAATTTCTCATTTGTCTTAGCAACACAGAGCACCACGGGACCTGGCCACGTGGAGAGAAAGGCAGGAATGGAGACCACTTCTGTTCCTGCATTGTGTTATCTCTGGCCTCATTTTGGAGTACGGTTTTGGTGCCCAGAGTTACAGACTATAGCCTCACCGCATAAGGAGTCTTGTGAACACAGGACACTAAGGTGGTCTCTGTCCCAGAAGTATCTATTATACTTTGCCATGAAGGCAAAATGTAGTCACCCTGGCTGCACTATCACTATTATTTGATATGGTGACTCTGCGCTGCAAATGTAGCCACAGTAACATAATGTTCACCACGTAAACCAGTTAGTATTATCACTCCTGGTTAAATCTGGGGTCAATGAAGGACCAGTGAAGGTCAGTGACTTGTCCCAAAACACAGTGGAAACTGGTAATGTAACTGGGAATAGATTCCTCACCTGCAGAGACCTGCATGGCATCTTCACTACATGGTCTAAATTGCCCAAACTCAGAATTTCTCCACTGGCACCTGATTGAACACAGGAACTCAAGGGTTCCGTTTCCTTTAGCTCATTTGCAAACTAGAATTTAGAGAATAAATTTCCATTCCTGGGTAAGCAGGGACTCTATTAACACTCTGAATCACATGGTACGGAGTGGGAAACTCCTGTCTCTTCTAGATCCTATTTAAGTCAGACACAAAGAGTTTAGCCAGGCTGATCATGCACACAACAATTACTTGAAGCCTATGAGAAAACCCTCCAAGGGCTCATCTTGCTTCTTGAAGAGCCAACACACAGAGGAGTTCCCTGCGATGCCTTTCATGATCTCTATTGTTCACAGGATACTAAAGTAATGAATAGCCTTTATTTTTCCAAGTTTCAGTCACAAAATTCGCATGCTAGCATTAAAAGGAAAACAAAAGTGCAGAAATGCCAAGATACTATGTAACACACAGCCCTTCATCACTTGCATTGATGCACAGTGTTACAAATTTTATCTAATCAACTGACATTTTAAGTAGTGGAGAATTTAACAAGAATAACAATGTGGTGACAATTTAGTCTTTCTTCCCCCTCCATAAAAACACTGTCTTCTGTTTGGTCTAGATTCAGGTCAAGACATTTCACTAATTTGCTAGTCATTAAAAAGATATTTTTATACCCAGCCTGTAATATTATACTCTTCAGTGATTATGATAGTTCCCAACAGAATTCCAGACTTGAAAATGAAGGCTGGGAAGCTGAGCTGCAATTATGATACTTTAAATAATTCCACAAAAGTAGAACCACTGTTAAATAATTTATAGTCTTTGATCTTGTCACAGATCTACTGAAATCTTCACATCACTCAAGCTAAATATTTTCAAACAGAAATGGGATAGGTTACTTCCCTCCACCCTTCTGTCACTGCGAGGAGCCGAGGAAAATAACGGTGCCAGGGGCCAAATTCTTCGTTACTTTGGTGTAAGCTCCTTCAGAGCAACTTGCGTGAAAATTTTTCCTCTGGGGCTTAAACACATTCAGAGAGAAGCCTTTCATCACAGCACCTTGAAAGGTTAAGAAAGTAGCAGTTATTTTTGAAATGGGTTTCCCTCCAAAGTGACATTATTCCCAATATTTCACAAAACAGAAAACGTTCCTTCAACTCTGCATCTTGCAGAGCTATAGGCAAGCAGAGACAAGAGATGCTCCCCACAGGACACCAGCTCTTGTGAAGCTTGGTGGAAGGCAAAAGAGCTTTGCACAAGAGCTTCAGCCAAGCTGCCAAACCTCAGCAGATGCCGCAGGACCTGGAGAGGCACCGAGTGTAGCCACTTTCCTCAAGTGAGGCTGGTAACCAGGGACACACGTGAAAAGGCAGCCTGTGCTAAACTGCATGGTTAAAAACAAAGCAGCAAAAAAACCCCTGTAATTTGTGGTCTAATCAGTCACAATCTGCCTTAATGTCCTGCCAGTCTGTCATATGGACTATTCACAGTCACTATCAATAGCTCTGGCCAAAAAAGCTACTCTCTAGTGAAAACCGTGCTTCTCAGTTAAAAATATCTTACAAAGTCAGATTCAAAAGCTCGGTGTAAATTAGAGGCTCAAGTGCAGGATCAAGCTATACCATTTGAAAAAAAATTTACCTCTAATTAGCTGAGCCCCAGTAGCTAATACGAGACAAGATAACAAAGCTTAAATGCCTTTCACTGGAGGCAAAACTGAAGCTGCATCAATGTTGCAGCCCAGGAAGCCTACGTGCATGTGTAGGTACAATTACAACGGCTCCGCTGACTGATAACTTGTTAAATTGACATAACTTGACTGTGTCAGGGTCCTAAGACTAATGAAACATGTAAAGTACAGCAGAAGTAAACAGCAGCTTTCCAGGAAACCCTTCATTTGCATTCTAATTAATGCAATGTGGGGCAGAAGTCATAAATAAAGGATTCAATCACAACTCGCTGTATAATAGGCAGAGTGGTTTCACACACCTGATATGACAGGCAAGTACTAACGTGGGGTTATGGGGGATGCCAGACCAAAATAAGCTATGCACGTCTGCAAGTGACGAAGAGGCACAAAACCAGGAAAAAAAAAGGTTTTCATGATGCAATTTGTCTTTTAAAACCTCCCCTCCCTAGAAATAAATCACGTCTTTTTTAGAAGATGACAAGCGCAAAGAAAATTTCATCTTGGGGAGTCCTTGCAGGTGTGACAAACAGGATTTGAATGTTCCACCTTCAGGCTTTTTACCACTGGAGATGAGGAGAATAGTTCTCATGCCCTGAACGCCCCGGTAAGGATTTAAGTCTCATTTTTCCAATGGGTTGCAGAAGTCTTCCCAGAATAGCTGCCATCACCACAGAACCCTATGCACACTCCCTGGCCCTGAGATGAGATGCATCTATACTAGAAGAGGGACCAATTCACCCCAAACCCCCTGTACAGCACATTCAACAGAGAGACTGAATAGGAAAAAACAATCTGGAAGAGCTCAATAGTGTATGAGGGGACATAAATGACACTGAAACGCATGAGCACCGGGTCTGAGTCTTGCTATTGTATCTATCAGTCCTGTCACAGAGTACATACTGCCTGCAATAGGCGTTTTTTTTTTTATCATGCAGAGTTTGAGGATGGTTTGCTCTCACCTGTAGCCTTATTGTATCACCATTACAGCATTTCAGGCATTCCTTCCCAGGGATCGTGTTGCGCAGTTGATGCTGCCTGGTAAGCTCGGAACACGACGAGGCAGCAGAGAAGGGGGCTGGTTGCATTTAGCCACAATAAACTCATCTACATAAAACCATTCAGAAATTCAATTTTGATGTCCTTTCTGTGTGGGATAGTACATGTGGTTCATGTTACTTCGAGAACACTTTGGTAACCACTCTGTTGTATTTATTAAATGCAATCAAGTCAAGAAAAGAACAAGCAATTAAGTTACTTGCTTTCTAATTAAAAATAAACAGAATTATTTAAAATATCCCGCTTTTCCTCCCTGCTGGAACTACAGTAGAAAAACTAGCCTATACAAGTGACAGAAGATTGTTGCAAACCAAGCTGACAAAATGAAAGGGGACAGTAAACATCAATATCATAATAAATGTAAAGTCCATCATTGATTTAAAGGCTTTGCCACACTCGCTTCATGTTTCCCTGCTACCCTACCACAAGAGACAAGTCTTTCCATGGAACCCTCCGAGCTTACTCATTTTTGTGAAAAATACTTCCTTCGTGGCTCTTTGTTTTTGCAACCATAGTGATAAAATACATTACTGGCAGAAATCTCGGGATTATAAATAGGTATCAATCTTTGTTTAATTTCAGTAAGCCAGGACAAAATCACTGAGGTTTCCGCACACATGACTTCCATTAGGAGCAATGTACAACTGAGAATACATGAGGCTCATGCCTTTTTATTGTTCTTATTTTTATTTTTTTTTGCCATCGTGTAATTAGAAGGCTGAAAATTTTGGGGGGGTGTAGCAAAGGACCCAAGGAAAAAGCACTGATGATTGTAGAATGGGCAAAGTCACGGAACCAGGACGGTCACTACCAGTCTGCTTGGAAAAGTGAAAGCATTTTGTTTCGAGGTTTTTGCCTGTTTCCATTTTGTTTAATTGTTTAAGATGTGTTGCTTTGGTAAATATCCATCTAACTGCAAGCACTAATCAACACTGTGAGGGAAGAAAGCCTGTTCTGAAAATTTAAGACATTACTCCAGAAAGCTGCAATCTAGCAGACAGTAACTGGCTGCCCAGGCGCCCAGTGTCCCTCACCAAAGCTATTAGAGACTAGAGTTAACATCCCTAAATCAGAAAAGCAGTGCCAAAAATACCCATAAAAAACAAGAGCAAGCTCTTCTTTGGGTCAAATCTTTCCAGGATTTTCCTTAAAATTCATATAAATGACATTTTTGTAGGATTCAGAGATTTTCTTCAGGGCTTGACTTAATAAAATAACACAGAATCGATATAAACAAAGTCCCCAACACATTGCTTTTGCAATTTGAAGATATAATGATATTCAACAGGTAGGTGCGAGAGTTTAGTCCAGGAACTGAGTTTAAACCAGCTCATGACTTCCCCTGTGAGCAATGCTGCACCTTGCCTTCAGGGAAGGGCAGGCGGAGGGCAGCCCGTTCCTCCTCCTCCACACAAGGATACAGGAGCCACTTCCTCTCCAGGAGACCAGTCTGGGGCTTCATCCAGATTACTTTTAAGTAACACCCTCCTGGGGTTTGCCTGAGAGCACTTGGACAAGGCGCAGACGTGCTCAGCACTGGCTCTGGCAGCGACGTCCAGCCGCGGTCAGGCTTTGTACAGAGGCCAGGCCCACGAACGCTGGGACTGAACCCCAACCCTGGGGCAGTCCACCCATTATGTCTCTCCACCATGGCCACAGACAGAGGACCCACCACCAGGATTAGCAGACTGCAAAGGGTTAACCAGCCCCAGCCAGTGGTGTGGGGGGGCATATTCCAGATTAGCAGAGGAGCACATTATTCGCAAGAGGGGAGCTAAAATGATTTGCTGTTTGGGAGCCATTTCATGCCACCCTCAGACAAGTCTCTTGTAGAAGTCAGCAGGACAATCCTCTGGTTATGGACTGTAGCAGGACTTGGCTTTGGCTCTGAAGAAAAGGGATTCATAGGGGAAGCTTCTGGTAGCAGCATGTACACAAGGGAAGTTGGGCACAGCAGCATTTTTCTTTCAAAATCTCCCTGCTCCTGAAAGGCCACCCATGGGACGCAGCCATCTCTTGTGTAGCTATTGTTTTCTGTGGATGTGTGCCACGTATTAACAGTCGGGGTGGAGAGGAGGGAGCTCCCAGGCCTTGCAGAGAAGACAAAGACTGCCCTCTGCCTTTCTGTCTTCAGAGGCCACGCATAGCACAAACACGGCAAAAGGCAGAGGATGGCAAAGGCACAGGGATACAGCTACAGTATCACCATCCCAAAATAGGCTCCGACAGCTCCCAAGCTAATTCCTACAGCCAGCAGTCAGCAACAGAAGGAGTCTTCCTGAAAGAGCTGGAGGGCACCTGGAGATGATCACCCTAGGTCGCTGGTTTAGGAACCACATTCTCCAGTTTAAGAGCCAGAGCGTGTACAGTGTGAATCAGGAGAAATAAGGGACAGTTTCACACTCACATTGTATTAAGTTCATCACTGCCAGGTTGAGCTTCTCCATTACAGAGAGGACTCAAAGAGTGGGAGCTGAAATGAGAAGGTGTCTCAAGCAGCTGGGAAAAGCCATCAACTGAGGATGGAGACCCAGCAAAGCTTGCTCCCCTTCCTTACCATAAGAGCCCATAGAATCAATAGCAGGACTAACTCCAGCTCTCTCTCCTTTGAAAGGGCAGAGATTTTTTCAAGTCCCTAAGGGTCAAGAGCCTTTTCTCAGAGCAGTAAGGAGAACAGTGGTTTTTTTGCAACCTTCCACTTCATTTCCCCCTTGGCTTTCTCTTCGGGGCAGGGCCAGCATTCCTTGCAGAAGCAGAATGAGATTTAGCAACAGCAGAGTTATCAGAAGCCTTGTGTGTCAAATAAACACTACATTTCTTGCAAATAGAAAACATACAAGTCATAAATCAAGGGCCCAGCTCCGAGAGGCTCGTCCCTGGAAAGGTGTCAGAGCACACACACTTGGACGGCTGCTGCCCTCAGGCTGCCTGAAGCAAGTTTTGACCCAGGATATTAATACAGCTTATTTGATACAGAGCTAACCAGGCTGGGGCTCAGAGGTCTGTTTACATTACAAGACTCTGGGCCTTTGGGAGATTAACACCTAGAGAAAAAGCATCTGTGTTTGTTTTGGGTGAGGCTACAATTTAAATTCTTATGTTATCACACAAACTAGACATGATAGATAATCAATGGCCTGTGATAGCTGGTGCTGAGGAGCTCAGCTAGTTTTGTTTTGCAGGATCATTATTCAGCACATCATTCTTCCCGTGTTCATTTATATTTAAAGTCAGATCAGGCATTTATTTTCCCGAGACTTTTATGAATTCATACGTATGTTTTCATCTCTCATCATAAAGCAAAACTGCCTGGATTATGTCAGTTCAGTGCTTTTTTTGCAGCAATATAAAAATATATTATATTGTTGCAAAACATTATGTCACAGAAATCATACAGATGTCAGACTAAAAGGAATCTTAAGAGGGCAACCAGTCTATCTGCTTATCCAGAAGCAGTATCAAGTTTACTTCCAGCCATGACAGATGCCTGTCAGACTTCTTAAAACCTTCAGAAGAGAGTCTGCAACATCCCTGGGTAACCTATTCCACTGGTTAACAATCCTACACAAATAGATGCTTTTTTAAACAACCAAAAGTCTTGTTTTGCTACTAGTGAAGCCAATCTCTGAATTTATTTTTACACCTTTAATCCACACCTTGGGTAACTTCTCCACTTTGAAAACACTGACATCTGAACATAAAGTCTACAGATACACTTGCACCTTTAGATATTAAATTAAACACAGAGACATGATGGTGATCTGGGGAGAGAGAGAGAGAGAGCAACCAGCACAGATTGGGGTCAGTACCACTATCGAGAGGTAGGTGTGTGATGCACTTTCCACATGCCTGAGCAAGTAAAGCACTGATCTGCTAAATCTGAGTTCAGTTTGGTTTTTACAAAGAGAGACTTCTATTAAACATGTGTGAAAATATAGTACTTCTGATCCTATGCTCAACAGACACGGTGACTGATAGATCTGCATCTTCTTTCCAAGGCTTATATCCTCCCTCAGACATAGCTTTTCTAGACACACACACACAAATCTTTCAGTCTTTCAGCAATGAAAGATTGTATTTTTTAAGTCTTGAATCATTTTGGTCATTTTTCTGGATCACATCCCATTTTTCTGCATCACTTTCAAAAAAAGTCAGACAGATGCAAAAATCCAGCTTCTGACTTCCCAGCTCTCAACAGAGACATCTTACACAGGGCAGATTTACCCACACGCTGCACGCTAAGAGCTGCTCTTTTAATGCAAATTATCCCATCTTTGATTCCTGTTCCACTTGCCAGGCACTAAAACTCCATCTTCTCTCCTGCTGCCAAGTCACTGCATGGTTACAGATTATCTGACATGTACTACTTGGCAGTTTTATAATCTGAGCACCATCACACTGATAACTTTTTTCCCAACATTATCATGTTGATCCATTCCTCTAATCCTGTCTTCTAAAGCACTTCTGCACACTCCCAGCATAACATCCTCCTTAAATTTTACACATTCACTTTCTATTCCATCATTGAAGTCAATAATGAAAATACTGACTGGAACCAGGTCCACAATGAAGCCTCTTCTGAAAGCAAAAGTGAATTCTCCTTTCAGCAGAGCACCACTACTAAGTACTTTCTCAGTGTGGGTTTTCAAAGAGCCAGGCCCTCCCCTGTTATTCAGGCCACGCTTCTCCAGTTTACACCCCAGCGTATAATGTGCCACGGTGTCAAAAGCCTGGCTTAAGTCAAGATGTATCACATTTACCACTTTCGCCTTATCCACTAAGCCAGTTTCCCTGTGAAGGAAGGAAATTAGATTGGTTTAACATGATTTGCTCTTGACAAATATGTGTTGACTCTTTTTTTTATCACCTTATTATCTGGATGGTGCTTACACATTGACTGCTTAATAATTTGTTCCAGTATCTTTTGAGATATCAAGGTTAGACTGACTGGTGCATAAATTCCAAGACCCTCCCCTTCCCTCTTTTTAAATATAGATAGCATAGTCTGCTAAAACTTTGGTGGAGTAAAAGATGTATGCCTCCAGGAGAAGCAAGACACTGTGTGCACTGTGATCATCACATGCACAAATTCAGAAAAGAAACGTTTAAGTATTTTCTAGAGAGCTTGGGCAAAAACAGTAAGTTGAATTTATCTGTTGCATTATCTTTGGGTGAGACAAAAATAAGCAAAGTCTAGGATACATGACCAGAAATGAATATTATATAAACAGAATCATTCATTGTCACAGAAATACGATCGCTATTATGTAACCTCTTCCAACCTCCTGCCAGTGGATGATTATTTCCTACAGAGTATTTTCCACTGCTTTGTTCAACAGAGATTTAAGCAAATCAGTACGCAGCTTCCCCCTACCTCCCTTGGGAAACTTCCACGGCTATATAATAGTCAGTTTGGTCTCACTGAAAACAATAATGCAATACTGAAAACACATATTTAGTAGCAGCTAATTACAACAACAAATACGGAGTAGTAACACTACCCCTCCTGTCTTTGTTCTGTTCAGACAACTGTTTCCATCCATAGGTATTACACCTACTTATTCTTTTATTGTTTCCTCTCTGACTTCTGAATAGCTTGACCTTTTTGTGTTTTCCATTGTACACAATCACAAATTCAGCACCTGCAGCATCTGGGGAGGCTGGGAATGCCTGATCTTCTATTTTTTGGGTGCAGTTATACCAAGTGCCTCCCCTACTCTTGCTGGTTTCTACCATGGTTCCTTCACCAAATAGATGACCACGCAAACAGAAGGAGAACAAGACCACCACCACATCTTCCTCCATTATAGTGCTATATATAATGCCTTCACTTGGATATAAAGGAATGGAATGTTTTTCTTTACCATCACTGATGTGTATGATACACACACACACTCTCACACATATGCATGCAAGCAGCTAAATCCAGCAAAGGTCAATCCGAAAATTATCTAGATACTGCCTGGATACTTCAGGGTACCTATACTGAAATGCCTAAAATACAGACCACAGCCTGTCAGGGCAAGTTGAGCCCTTGTTGACTTCAACCTGTCACTCATCTACTTTTCCTCCTGATTTACTAATTTAATCCAATCCAGTTCTATTCAAATGATTCTGATAAACTGACATGTCTGGAGGAGAACAGGCTTCCAAGCTGCTTACAAGCCAGCAAATACTCTACCATCTACCATTATTCCAACTATTTCAGATATGCTCAGCCCATTTCTATTTGCAACACATTTGGAGACTCAGAGGTTTGTGACCAGCTGAGAATGCATCAAGCTCTCATGATCACAATGGCTGCTGAGATTTATTTCTTTATACCAACCCTTGCATCTATTGAAATAAAGTGGGATTAGTTTTGATGTTGACTTTGGATACTCTGTATCCTGCTCTCCCTTTCAGATAGTGGCTGGGAGTGAAGTATAGCTGCAGTATCACCTGATAAACCCACTGCATGAATAAATGCTGTTTCCCATTCTCCATGCATTTAAATCAGAGGTAGTTGACCTGTTTAGGATATGATCTATTCAGATAATAAAACCCACATGGCACATAGTAAAACGTTTTAATCCATGATCCATGCATATACTTCTCTAGAAACAAAGATGGTTACAGACTGTAGCATATAAAATTTGCCCTGAGCTAGAGAGCCAAAGCCCTTTAGCACAGAGACATTTCTGAATTGTGAACTTTATAAAACCTAACCCATAAGTTCTGCAGATGTAGCTTATTGCTGAGAAAAATCTAAGATGTTAACTGCCAGTGTTAGCTCATATAAGCTGGTATTTGTAAGAAGTGTGCTGTATAACTTGTATTATTTTTCTCACCTTTCCTGTATAGTAAAACCTGACTATTGTAAATTAAGGCTTGCTGTGGATTTGTTTGGGGGGTTTAATGAGGGTAAGGATGTGGTTTTGTCCTCTGCCATTTCTAAAAATTGTACAAATCGAAGTGTATTTTGTGAAGGAATTTTACTACCTGTTTAATAACTTTTTAAAAGGTTCTAGTATTGCATCATGGGACTATGTAAATGGCAGGTCTTTTCCTCCACAGATGAACAAAGAACATATCCAAGCAATGCTTAGTAACGTTAATGGCAGTTGCCATCCAAAAATCCCTTGTGCATTTTAAGCAAATGGATCCAGAAAAGATAGTCTGCTTGAAAGATTATTTAAAGACATGAGGTTTGGACACAGACCCACACAAGCTGTTTAGCAGCCATTTATCCAGACTGTATCAGCTTTCCTTAACCTTATGGCTGCTTATGACTATCATTTTAAGTTGTTTTTATCCAAGAGTAGAAAGCAAGTCAAGATCGTGTGCAGAGGGATGCCTTTGACCACTGTTGGCTCTTTCCCTCACCTGGCCGCAGACAGACACCACTCAATTCCAAGTATCCATGGTAGGACTTAGTCAGAGGCTTTTCCTTTTGGTATTTCATGCTTTGGAGAAGCTTTTTTTTCTTTGCATGCTAATAAAGATGCCAGGAAGACCAGCTGCTCCTAAACAGTTTGCAGGGAGGCAAATATAATTAATTCACAAGTTGGAAGCACATTTGACAGAGAGAATTGTTTTGTTACCCCCAAACAATCGAGAAGCTCATATGTGGAATGTACGTGCAAGTACATCTGCTCTCACTTAAACCCCGTACATTTATGCTACCCTAACTGAAGACACTGTAGTCAACCCTCATAGCTAGCCATGAAGATGATTTGCAGAATAATCTAAAATACTGCTGTGCAAGGAAAAGCTTGATCAATAGGCCCCATAACTTGGAAGGTATGAATTTATGTTACTTTAATGGTATGTCCAAGAACATTAAGACCAATCAAAGTCTACCCCAGCTGGCCATGTTTACCAGGGCCCTGGTCTTCTTTGGGCTATCACAATCGTGACTTCCACCAAATTCAATGCTAAAGAATCACAGCAATAAGAACAGGATTATTTAAGCATTTTTTTTTCCCTTCCTTTCTCTGTTTTTCAACCATATTCACATAAACTTGTCACCCATTTGCATACATTTGAACAGTCTGCCTGACTATAAGGCATCTGCACTTTTATGTTCATTTCCCTGACATCTGGAGTGTTATAAATTCAATGCTCTCCTTATTTTTCAATTTTTCTCTCTCTCCCCCAAAGAAGTATTGGCAATAGCACAGATCAATCCGGTCACATTCAGATCCAAACTCACTGGAGATTTCCAAGCTTGAATGACTCGAATTGAACCAAAAAGTGGTGGGAAAAAAGCCACCAGTGATGTCTCTGTAAAGAACAAGCAGTGTTACCATTCCACCATCACAAGATTCGAAGGAAAACACACGAACTCCTCAAGATAAATGGCTGAAGTTGCCTCAGGGCACTTTGAAAGAGAACACTGGGGCAGGTATGACCAGCTCTCACCCACTTCCTGCTACCTTCTTGTTGGGTAAGCAGGAGCTGACCCCAGCACTCCAGGGAAAAACATGCCTCAGGAAGCTCTGGGCTGACCAACGGAGCAATTCAGCCTCCTTCCTTTGGACTGCTAGATAGGTAAGGGACCACCGTGCCAGTGAGTGTGGAGATACAGGTCATCATACAATGAGCATGAAAACCTTCATTAATGGTAACGTTTCGGGTAACCGAGCACCCAAAGGGGACATATGAGAACAACTTTGCAAATCTCCAAGGTATTGCAACACACAATGCAAACGTACAATTAAGTTTTGCAAATCTGGCCAGACACCAAAGGCTTTGGAAGTTGGCTGAACACAAAGTTCCCTGATTCTTCCCCTGCCTCTCAGCTTTCCCTGCAGACTGAGTCAAAAAGTACAGATAATACTAGGCTGCTCATTCTTCTCTTGCCCATACAACGATGTATTTTTCCTGCTCCGTTGGGACAGATGAAATAAGAGAAACGAAAACAGGGCCAGTCTGGTGTCTGTTGAGGGATCATCTCTTACTAACCAAGAAATGGTAAAATCCTCCTTAAAGGTTCTTTGGGGAATATTTATTTTGTCCTGCGCTTTTACTGTAATTGTGTTAATCCAAGAGATTTGCTAGGCAGTAAAGCGTTAACTGGCATGTCTGAGGAATGCCTGTTGGGTAATGTGTCTGCATGGGAAGAGGACTTAAAATGCAGTTTACAGAAGGGCGTGGACCATATGTGACAAAGAATACATTATAGTATATGTTTCCTTCATGGTAAAATACGATGAGGTAATGGGGAGCAGGGTTAAAAGCTGAAGAGACTATATTTATGTGTCAAGTTCAAGGGGTCATTTTAATTTCTAGACCCGATCAATGATGACAAACTTCAGCTCTGCTTCTGTACACACTTGGATAGCCTGGGAGGGGTAGCTACTTTGTGTCCACAGCAAGCAGACATTCTGTGCTGGGCTCTTTTTATCCTCCCAAACTGGCATTTCAAGTAGGGAAAAGAGTGAAGTTAAATTATGTGGAATTGACCATAATGAATAATTTGGGGGCTAAATCAAACCTGCAGCTATTTTACCTGTCGCTCACCTACACGTCTTCCTTCCACCTAAGAAATCCCTCCTTTGATCTGCTGATTGCCTTCACAAGCTGCAGGGTGCATCAGGGGAGTGTTTTAACAGTTTCATTTTCTCTCCTACCAAGTTACGCTACCCACAGCCTCCAGGATCACACAGGATACAAGAGCCCACAGCCTTTTTTTTTTTTGGCTGTTGTTGGCTGCTTTCACTGTGAGGGCTCAAGTCCTGTCAGCAGAAGCTTTGCAGCGGATGCACAGGGAACCTGCCTAACGTGTTACAAACTGACACAATTCCAGCAGTAGCCCGTGGTCTCACATAATGCAGTTATTTTTTCCAGGCCTGTTTTCTTCTTCCAGCTGAGTTCCCAAAAGGCAGCAATGCTTTAATGGACCCACACAGTGAAAAAATGAGCAGCAGCAGCATCCAAAAGGCTTTTGTTCGTTATTGCATCCAGCCTTTCTGGAGTGCTCAGACAAACTGGAGGGTGAGCTTGGCTAACATAACTGAAGTACTGAGAGTGTCTGACTCAGAGACTTCACATGTTAGAGCTACCCCAATTTCCAGTACACTACTTAAAACCTAATAAGAAATGAGCATATCAAAGCATGTGAGGTCTCTTGGATACCTTCCTCTCCCTTCCTTTGCCTGAGGACACCTGGTCATCCAAAGATGACGTGGCTCTAGACTCTTACACACATGAGGGCTTTTGTAAAGCGTGAAGAAAATTTGGGCCGATAATACAGCTTTGCCACTCTAACAGAGGAGATAATCTGGGACTCAGGACTGACTTTTGAGGTTTGTTTGAAGCAGCCTACAAGGATTTTCATTTTCAGTGGGATCTAAGCTTCTGAAAGCCCTAGCTGACTCAAGAAATCTCTGCCAAGAGGTTTTCAAATCCATGTTGACCAACATTGCAGTAAGCAATTTCCACCACCTACAGAGCTCTGGCTTATAGCAGAGCCAGCATCTCAGGACAAACCCTTGTCCACGCTAGATACTAGAGGCTACCTAAGACAGTCAAGGTGAGAGCTTGCTTGATCCACATGAAGCCTTATCAAATGCAAAGCCAGTAATGGAGATGCCAAAGGTTCACACTGGCACAGCTATGCTGAAAGGCTGCCCATTCCATGCCTCTTTCCCATAAAAACTATGATGAAAAAAAAATAATCATCCCTTAATTCCTTTGAGGCTCCATGCAGTTACCTACAGGCCCTGCCTGCAATCGGTCTCCCCCATCGCCCCTTCTGCCTCCCCCAGCTATGGCACAAAGCTCCAGATGAGCAGTTTCAATTACTTGAACGATGATCTTGGAAGTAAAATATTTCCCTCCTTGCCACAAATCTTTGTAAGTAGTGAAATAAACACCACGATGTGCCTTCTTCCAACAGCTGGAAAATTATGGTCTGATTTGAAATGACATCATTGTGTTTTCCTATGGAATTTCTCTGCTGTGAGATTACAGAGACAAACTGGTGGCTTGAGGTGGGGTGGGAGACAGCGTTGTGGTGAAGTGGGAACAAAAAAAGGTGAAACTATCTTAAATAGGCCTTACTGTGAAATAAGTATTTACCCAAAACCCGGAAAGATTCCTTAAAAATGGATCAGACAGGCTGTTCTTTGGCTTATAGCCATTTCTCAGTTCCAGCCTTCAACAGCCCTGTCCTAGCTCTAATGTACAATATTATGTTTCTCAACATCTTATATTGTTCTTCACCTCTGTCTTATTACATCACTGATAAAAAGATATGGAAGATATATCCCAGTGAGGAAATACCCCGTCAGAGCAACAGTGCAACTCTAGCAGCTTTTCAAAGAAGACAGCATTAAAGCTACACCCTTAATTACATGCTCAGTTGTGGATGTCATCAGAAGGTGCGTGACCACACTGGGTATACTGCAATCCCCTTTACTGCACTGAGGTCATGTGGAAAAGAAAGATTTGGTCCTATCAAGTTAGAGTCAAGTGTCAAAATGTCACCCTGGACCAGAAAAGCCAGACTGCAAAACATTTGATGGTAACAGAGTCAAAACCTGAATTTGGCTAGTTGGTAAGAAGAGACACAACTGCCAACTTCTATCAAGAACTGGCAAGTTCAGTTTTCATTGTGACAGTATTTAGAGCTGTAAGCTTTGGCTCATTTCTACACTCATCTTTGGGCAACACTGTGCAAAGAAAAAAAAAAATATTGCACTTCTTTTTCCTGATTTGCTTTTCAATTTCTTACCGTGCACAAGAAGATAGACAGAGCTACCTGATTTTCATGCCCTGGCCCTCCAGGTACCAGTATCATTAAAGGTTTGGTCACCTTCCCTGAAACTTTCTCAAATGCAGTTCTCACTAGTACTTAGTGCAATTCAGTAGTGCAACTTGGCACTCCAGAGATGGATAAAAAACTTAATAATAATTATATAAATATATATATATGAATGAATCACTGAAACCAAAGAGAAATTCTGAATTGTCCTTTGTGATCACCGTTCCACTATAAACTACCTGCTTACTCCAAATCATAGCTGTGGGAAACCATCAGTAGCACTGGTGCTGACTTCAGGCAGTAATCAGGCTGAACATGAAAAACTAGAAATGAAAAAGAGCATGTGAATAAGAGAAAGACAAAAGACATCTTTGCTGAAATTCCTCTTCTGTTTCAATGCCTATAGAGGGCCTTCAAAAATCTTCTCAGAGCTCCAAAAACACCACAAACATAGTAAATAGCTCTTGTTACTATACACTTTCTCTTACTTCTCCCCCTTGCCCCTCCCAATTTTTCCTAATCTGTTGAGTAATTGCATAAACAGCCCCAGACTGCTGTGCTGCTTTTGGCTGGAGTAGAGTTAATTTTCATCCTGGTAGCTACTATAGGGCTATGTTTTGGATTTGTGCTGAAAACAATGTTGATAATCCAGGGATGGTTTTTGTTACTGCTTGCACAGGGTCAAGGCCTTTTCTGCTTCTCACCCCACCCCACCAGTGAGTAGGCTGAGGGTGCACAAGAAGTTGGGAGGGGACGCAGCCTGGACAGCTGACCCCAACTGGACAATGGGATGTTCCATACCATATGACATCATGCTCAGCATATAAAGCTGAGGGAAGGAGGAGGAAGGGAGGAATGTTTGGAGTGATGGTGTTTGTCTTCTCAAGCCACCATTACACATGATGGAGCTCTGCTTTCCTGGAGATGGCTGAACGCCTGCCTGCTGATGGGAAGTAGTGAATTAATTTCTTGTTTTGCTTTGCTTGTGCACTTGACTTTTGCTTTACCTATTAAACTGTCTTTATCTCAATCCACAAATTTTCTCACTTTTACCTTTCCAATTCTCTCCCCTGTCCCACTGGGAGGAAGTGAGCAAGCAGCTCTGGGGTGCTTAGTTGCCAGCTGGGGTTAAACCACAAGAACAGCATGGCTGAAAAGTCAAGGTGTACACCTTCCCCCAAACCAGGGATAACACTCACTCACCTTGCAAAATTTTTCTACATTCCTTCTTTGTTATGCAAATGAGCAAACATCAGACATTCAAACCTGAAATTCCAGACTTCACCTGTTAACTTTCTCTGCTATTGTTATTTATAAGCAATTCTACCAAATTATTAACTTTTAATCACTCTACTTAGTGGGGTCAAGAAGAAAGAGCAACAGAGGTCTATTTCCAATACTTTGACAATGAAGAACAAAATTGATGTATAAATGTGCATAGCAATTTAATGTATCCAGCCCTATATATAAACATAATTTTGTGTGATTTATATCCCTAATTAGATTCCCATGGCAACATTCTTCAGCTAACAATGTGTATCATAATCACCTTTTCTTCATACAAATGATTTCCTTAACTTTGCATGCATAACTTAGCAGCTTTTATTTTTAAAACTCATGTTAACAGTTTCTCTCTTGTTACCAGTAGGGGTGCTATGATAAGAAACTAATTTGCTGTAAAAATTACTCATTTGTCAAATAAGCATTAAAATAATTGTTCCCCTTTTGACTGTTACCCTGCTGTTTCCAGTCATTTTCAAAAACTAAATTATTTACTCATTTGAAAGTTCAGCTGTGCATATTTTAATTGATATTCCCTCATAGGACTCATATTGTTAATGACAATAATTAACCCGAAATGGCTGCTAAATAATTATGCTGAAAAGATACGAAGTATTTGTGCAGAAAGTGAAATCAGCATTTGAGAAACCATCAAAACGTACAACTTTCCTATTTTATGGCAAAGCATGGTAATAGTTCATAATCAAATTAAGGATGAAAAGGAAAAATGTAGATTACATGCTTTGATGCAGAATACTTTATGTTTCCAATATAGTATGGTATTCTAGCTAACAATGAGTACTCAGTCATTTTAATAAATCCCTAGTATTGCTGTTCCAGATAGTAATATAAAGTATTCTCATGAAGTCAGTGCAGTTAGGAATGTAGTAAACTATCCATTAATAATATTTCTCTGCCATCTATCTATTGCATTTCATTCCAAGGAATCAGACCCCTGTAATAATTTATAGCTTATGGAATTAATGCTGAAGGCTTTCTTCTGGCAAGTGTGGTTGGTTTCAATGATGAGAGCTGAAAGCTATTGAGGCTCAGCTTCTTTCACTGGACACATCACAGGCCAGATACATTACCCACCTATTGTTTGTGTAACCACTTACACTAGCACAAAAACAAGATCATTTTTGATTTAGCTCCTTCCCTTGTCAATAGTGCAAGTTACGGGTGAGGGAAGCTCCGTGTGCACTGCCAAATAAAGAGACAGGATGGGTTTGTCTACACGGGAAGCAATCTGAGTTAACTAAGGATGTGATTTTAATGTGGGTTTCTATATACAACTATATTAAGCCCATGTGGACTCACTCATTCAGAATTAAAATAGCTCTAATTCACTTTAATCTAATTCACTTCCAAAGACCACAGAGGGGTTTAAAGTTGTTTAATCTATTTGAACAGCTCATTTGAATCCACATGCCTGAGTGTCCCCACAGACACCCACACAGACAAACAAAAACCCAATAAAGCAGCAGAGAGGTTAAGAGCACGATGGCAGAAAGTTTTACTTCATGGCTTTTTGATGGAAAATTTGGTTTTCCACTACATAGTCTTTTGAAGAAGGTGTTGACATCGAGAGCTCCTAAGTTTAAGCTGGAAACTAAATTCCCTTTCTAAAAGGGGCCCTGCAGTGCTCCTTGGTTGAACGTCACATATCTCCATAGCCTGCAGTCTGAGCAGTTGGCCCAACACACTGTGGTCATGGACAACCAGGGTGCCAGATAAACCCAGGTACATCAGGCCACATATATTCTGTCTCCAAAACAATTTTTCTATTCTGGACTACACCACTTTTGGCCTTTGATTTGTTATTGAAAATGTAAGATTTTAAATAAGGGAATAACACTTGCCTCTTGTTTCCTGCCTTTCAGTCCTACCTGAAAAGGCTTTTCCAAAAGCCCATGCCATCAAAGCACCACCAAATTGTAAGGTTAGGTAGCACTTGCAATAAAAACCAAACACTTGTAACCTATTTGGAGAACATCCACTGTAGCATCTGCGTGCTAAGCTCTTCTAAGAATAAGGATGCATCTAACTCACAGTTTTAAGAGTCACCAACTCCTGACATTTTGCTTGTTAGAGGAAAGAGTAGGCTTGAAGGAGCAACAGGGTCTCCGCTCGCAGGCCTGAGTGGGTGTTGGCAACAAGCAGAGCTTTGTAGCTGATACACAGGAGCGAAGGTTGTTCATATTCCTGCTTCTGGAAAAGTGCTGGGTTTTGCAAGAGGAATTGATTTTCTATAGGTATCAGCTTTTTTAAGACTTGAGAAGTAGATGGCCCACCTCACAGGATGTCATGGTTGTGTTGCCAACCCTCGCAATTTTGAGTGTGTTGACTGTCAAGCTCCCCCTCTTAGAATCAAAGGAATTAGTGAGAATTTTATGGCGAAGAATTGACTTTCCTTAAAGGAAAGCAGAAAATTCTCCACTGAGTGAACTCCAAAGGTTAACAAAAAAAACCAAACATATTTTAGAAAAGTCTGGTGCTTTTGAAAAATAATTCCTAATTTTTGAATGCTTTCAGTTAGTAAAATGCTTCATTACAGCAATTTAAATACTCCTGGTCAGAGAACATTAATACGAATGCATCTGTCTTATTCACTTAAATTGCCTCTGCAATTCTTGTACGTTTTCACATGCACCTCTGGGGGTTTGCATGGGTAATCAGCAGTGTTCAGAACTCAAGCACGCCTCTGTGAAAATCTGGCTCATTTAGAGCTACCTTCCACATCCACTAAGTTACATTTTTGGATTTTGAAATTTAAGACAAATAGCCAACAGACAAAGAGCATATTTATGAAAAAAAATAAAGTCTTTTAATTGCTCAATCTATTGCTGTCTGAAAAATAAGCACAAGCTATTAGTGGCACCAGATGACTTTTCACTGGCCAGCAAAGCTGCATCTGCAAGTTCAATGAGATCAGTAAACAGTGTAGGTTAAGTAACTGGTTACTAACATTTTCCTTGAGCTACAAAACTTTTAAACAAACAACAACAACTGTGATCACAGTAACCTTCCAGAGGTTAACAGCATGCAGGTGGCCAACTGGAATTAAATGCAAAGCAGACGGCGGCGGCGTTCTGAACTGAAGATCCCCCTTAAGTTTGCTCCGGGAATTGGGTCTTCTTTCTCAAAAGCCTTAATGATACAACACATAAATGTCAAAATGACAAAAATAAGGAAGTATGTCATAGGCGAAGCATTTTAATGTCTTTTCTGGCTCACTTTTGCAGGCTGAACTGTCTGTGTTGACCACGTTTGATGGCATTAATACTTCGAGTGGCTGTGTGCGTAAGTTTTTAATTGCTGAAATAAATGAAGATGGTCGTTCAACTCAACTGTGCTGTGGGCTTGTAATTTAAACCACCAGTATGATACATTTTATAAGTCATTTATGATGACACTTTGCTGACCTTGAGAGATAGCTCTAAGTATGGGCAACCAGATATTGAACTGGAAACAGGTTCAAATCCAGCTAGTGATGATGGTGTAAGTAGTGATCAGAAAGGATTATTCATATCCTTCTAGAGACTTTTTTAAAAGCAAGTTGCTAATCTATTCCTAAGCAGTCAGGTGTATCTAACACCATTGGTGATCAGCAAGAAACCTATTTGGAAAGTCTCCCAAAACAAGCACAGATTAAAGAGTGATAGGAGCAGAGAACTCTCTCGCCCAAGATAAATGTTTTTTCCAACATCATCAAGAGAGGCCATGAAGGAAATCTGGGTACATCAGCACTGCCAGGGACTCCTCTCAGGAGACTAAACAAAAGTTTACAGTGTGGTTCACAAATACATTTAAACTGAGCACCTACATAGCATAAGTTTGGCTCATAGTGGATGTAGCCTGGCAGAAAAATTGTTACTAGAGTGAAAAATAAAAAACGGGAGAAACACTGAAAAGTCCTTCATCCCACACCAAGTCCAGTACACAAAGAATTTGCTTTAAGAGCTTTTAGCAGAATGGTTTTCAAAGCCAAGCGCTCTCTTCTGAGATGTCCCTCTCCCTCACCCCCTTATCTGAACAACACAGCTGTGATCTAATGCCCAAGCCCCACGGACACACAGTAGTTGCCACAAAGAGCGAGGGACACGAGCAGATAATGTAGGACTGTGCCTTGCCATGTAAACGTACACCAGTCAGCACTTGGACTCCATGGAAAAGCACGAGCAGTTCTGAAACCTGACACTACCCAGAGATCCGCATTTAAGCTGAGTGACTGCCAGTAAATAAATACAAATCTGTTGTCAGGGTGTTTTGTAATGACTAGTTCCTTAAAGCTAGTAACACTCATCCCCTAATGAAGCAATATCCCTCTAGGTACAATCGCTTCTCAGGCTGCCGCAGTATCACCTCCCAAGCTACTCTACTACACCTCAACCAAGAGCATGAGTCACAGGCAACTCTGGTGTACTCCCGTACAGTAGCATGGTGTCAGGGAGGTCAGGGCACATGGCATCCAGACATCTTCCAGCAGCTACTTTAAAGAAGCCAGTGGAAATAGCGAGGTTAGAGAGATCTCTTAAGTGTATCTTTGTGTTGTCATTTATGTAAGATTCACATCCAGTGTGTTAGAACACAAAGTGGTTCCCTAGTTGTGCTGCTTATGAAAGACACGTTTCCTCTACACACATCCTACACCCTCACAGAAGATCTCTCCTTCATGCCCCCTGCACAGGCAGGTAGATGCTGGCACCAGATCAGAGCTCCACATGTGCATGCCACCTAGATGTGTTTTTCCCAGTTAGCCAAGCTGGGTGGTCAAGCCTAAGCCCAGAACGGCTGAGCTCCAGCTGTAGCCTTTCCATTACTGGTGGCACCAGTTGTTCTCTCTTCTTTCCACTCAGCCAAAAAAGTTTTCAGAAAACTTATAGGAACTTCATTACCTCCATAAATCTACTTTACATTGGCCAGGTCAGAAGATATCAGGAAAAACAAACTCTCTAACAAGGTTTTAACACACTTGTGAGGTCTTCTACTTCAGCAAACAGCCAATGAGTGAACAATTAAACATTCTTAAAATGCTGAAGCTCTTAAAATGCAGATTAACCTGTGCTGCAATGAATGCCCAGCATTATTCCTTTCTAAAACCACCCCTGTTCTCCTTGCCATTTATTTGCCCAGTGTGTCTCTAATTTCAGCTTGAAAAAAGAGAGAATTGAGATGTTCCTCCAAAAATCATCAGCATTCCTACCACCAAGAAACTGAAGGAATAAGGTTTTCTATCTCACCTGAAGCAATGGAGCCTTGATTCCTTAACAATACGATGATTCTGTTACAAACAGCAACTTTGGCTTCAGCTCGAAGGCAAGAACATGTAGCAATGGACTACATGATGGAAAGGAGTATTTTTCAGCCTCTTCAGCCTCGTCCTGCATTACCTGCGAATGATACATTACAGAATTGAATGCCAGAAAAGTGCATTTTAGAATAAAAAGTATAGTGTTTCATAATTTGATTTAAATCAATTATACCACCTCTCACTGGAACGCTCATGAGCTTCAGAAATAAAATATATAAATGAAACCAGCTGCTCTGGATACTCTTTCCTTGGGATAGATTTCACTTGAACTCAATCAGCTTTCTTCTGCAGCACATTATTGTCATGCAACATCAGAACAGAGAGCACACAGTGCTGTATGAGTTATTGCAAGGTAACCAGTTATGGTTAAAAAAAAACAAAAATGCAGAAAATTAAAATTCTTTCCTGCAATGGCTGGCTAAACTCTAAGGAATTAATTAATTCCTCTGGGGATGACAGGGAAACTGAGGTAGCTATTGGCATCCCAGCAAAATCCATTAATTTATGGCTATTTACTACGTTGCATAATCTTCTTGATTTGTCTCAGTCTGGAGCCCCTCTGTGCCCAACAGCACGGAGGGCTGCAGTGTTTTGGGATGAAGAATAATTACAACTGGAGAAGCACATACAACCAAAGCTTCATGTTCTTTAATCTCCAAGTATAATGCATGTGTAGATTTTGGCATCACTCTCAAAATGATTGTTTGTAACTAAATACCGTATCTCAGTGCTTACATACCAGGATGACTGATCTTTTCATAAATCAGAATAAATATAAGGGAAAATCCTGGCTGTATTGAATTCAACAGGAGCACTGCCAGCCACTTTCAGGGTCCAGGGTTTCGTGCACAAGGTTTTCAGCAGCTCAAGCTGTCCAGTGCTTTGGCTGCAGTATTTTCAGCTCCATTTCTCATCAGGCCCTCTTTTCCTATCCAGCATCTGCAGCAGCATTGTGCTGAGATGCAACTGCACGCTGAACTCCCAAAGTAAAGCAACATGAAAATAACCTCTGTTATAATAAGGTACAATTCCAGCTTCAGCTGACAAAAGCAACCTCTGTCTTTGATCACTGTCAGGCTGCCCATAGGCTTCACTCATGAAGCATTGGCCTGTGTTAAGGCTGGTAAAGGACTGTTCATTTTAGAAGGCTGACTGATGAGTTTAGGACATTCCAGGACAGAACAGAGTTAGTGATTTAATGACAGCTTCTACTCTCCATTTTCTTGGTTCTGTCAATTTGAACCAAACCAAGTTTTTCTCACTTTTATCTCCCCTCACTGGAAAACGATTCTTCTCCAGCATCTTTAAAAAGGGTCAGAATAAATCCAAGGCAATTGCTTTCTCAGGCACTTCCCCGTTAAGTCATGCCAGGGTTCTGTGAGTGCTTCTCTGCAATGACTCACACTTCTGCACCCTCCCTGACACATCTCCATACATCAATTTCTCAGTTTCTTTGAAGTGCTGTGTAGACAGGTGGAAAAACTGGTAGTACCTTCAACTCTACCACACTCCTCCTCATGTCGATCTGTTAACCATCACATAATGAAACACAACTTTAAGGGATACCCACATCCTCTGAATTTATGCATGTAAATTCACCCTGGGCTCTTTCTGTACCCTGTGGGATGACATCTCCACAGAGTGGAAGGGAGAGCTCTTATTGGGTGTCTGCTCTGCAGCATCCCCAGGAGGAGTCCTCCAACACTCTTCTCACAAACATAAATGGTCCTTTAACTAATTCGGCCAAGCAGCAGGCAGAAAAGACAGAGGATATTAAGTATCACCACTGCAAACTCTAATATTGCTTTTAGGGTTCATATTATTTTAGGATTCATTTTGAAAACATGTAGAGGCAAAACAAAGGAGAAGAAAACTCTACCTCTACCCCTTTTTTTGACTTTGTGTTAAAGAAACAATCATCTTCTGATACAGCTACTCATGTATCTTCTCTTGCCATATTATCCAAGTGTCTTACATTCCTACACATGTGAGTTCCCCTCAAAGTAAGCAAATAACTCATTTCACAGCTAGAGTATTCAGAGGCAAAGAATCTGCCTTCTTAAAGATATAACTGCATTTGCAGCTGAAAATAAGACAATTTTCATAGCTACTGTGTGCTTAACTTTTGCTGACTCCAATAATTTAGAACACAAAAGTGGGTATCATATGCAGTAAGTAGTGACTAAGGAGAGTCAAGTGAAATAATGACTTATTCAGTAACAGGCTAACAAACTCTGTTTGCATTAATGTACTTAAAGACTTGAGTTCTTAAGTAGTCAGTACCAGAAATGTGTTTGTATAGGATTAACAATGTCAAATTAATATGTATGACAAGACAGCAGCTTCTATAACTTGACAATAAAAACTAAAATGAAGACATAAATCCAAATGATCTTGTAAATGAAGAGAGAACAGGAGGAGGCTACAGAAAAAGCCAGCATGAGAGAGAGGAAAAAGGAACTAACAGTCTCTTTACCAAGAGGCAAAACAAGTTAAAAAGGAGATTCTCTTGCTTTGCATGAAAATACTGAAAAAGTACAACCTATTGCTAGAATATCCAAAGTATTTTTTGGACAGGAACAGATTATTACTACAAGCCCTGACTAAAGAAGAAGAATTTTTTTTAAGACTTAAAAAATGTTTGAGGAATTGGAGAACTGTAAATAAGTGAAACCTTAGCATCAGGAAACTACCCACTTATGAGCAGGTTCATGTTCTTTGGCACATTCATCTGATGTCCCACATGGCACAGGGACCTAAGCATCCCTCATTTCTCTACTGCTATTAAAAAAAAAAAAAATCTTATAAAAGAGCTTAAGACAAAGTGGGTCAAGGAAGCAGGTGTTGTGGTATATTTTACGTAATGTTTTCTTCAGTGAAAAATGGAAGCATGAGGTTGACCCTCAACTACAACATCACAGAGAGGGGATGGGAAGGTTTTAGAGTTTGAAGGATGACTCTCCTGAAATGTGCATCTGACCCGATAACCCCTGTAAGACAAGGCAGAGATGAGTTAAAGTGAAAGAGGGTTCCAAAAAACAAGCTTTAGGGTTTTGGAAACAAAGACACTAGTCAAACATGTCCTGGAAACTACCTTAAATTTAACTGCAGGGATCTACAAACTCTCTGTTGTTAAAACAACACTTTCAACAGCTAGGAGAACTATCCCATCTAAAGCATATTAAACAAAAAATAAAGTCTTTGGACAGATAGGGATCTCTCCCTCCAAAATTCAATCTTATTCCAGATTTCAGCACTGGACACTGTCTTTCACAGTATCTAAGCTAAATACCCTTCTGATTTGACTGAGCTGTGTTTTAGAAGACATCCTTACTTTCAGCAGTGGAGATGGTATTCAAGGACCACATGGTAGCAGCTGATATTTTATGTCCTTAGATAATGCCAGCAGAGGACTGGGGAATATGGTCAAGAGCCAACTTGCAGAGGAATAACCACTACTAAAAGCACCACATGGATTTCACATCCCATCCTTCATTATTACAATTCCTTAAGTGTAACATGAGATAGTGAACTTCTATTTCTTCTGGACTGGGGAATAATGGGAATTAAACTTTCACCATTTTGCCGAAGGATCTGCAATGCTGTTTATCTGACTGTAAAAGCAACCTCCCCTCTCTCAGAAGACAAAGCACTACAGAAATTAAGTAAGATCAAGAGTGCTTTCAACATGCCTCTTAAAAACACACTTTTATAGTAACAGGTGAAGATTAGCCATATTGAACATAAATGAAGTCATGTTGATGGGACTACTCTCTTCTCTTAACTAAGAAGGAACTAAGCTGACCTGAGACCTATCAGAAAGGCCATGAAAAAAACCAACACAGATTTAAGAATCTTGCATTCCTCCCTCCCTTTGCTCTCTTTTTTTTATTCTTTACTCTTTCCTTTTCTCAGCCTCAAAACTACAGAGAAGCAGATGCACTCCTTTGAACCCCACACTTCAGTATTCACTGACCACCAAGGAAAGCTGCGCAGAACATTCTTTGTGCCCTCAGGAAGCTGATGAAATTTGAAAAGAGAAAAAAGCACACAACTTTATTGAGGTCGGTGCAAGCCCAGAGATTTGCAAGTTGCATGTCGCCGTTAATCAAAGTGACTGTGCCAACATGATTAGAATGCCCACAAAGCCAAGCCAATCAAGCAGCTAACTGAGGGAGACCACAGAGCAGATAGCAAATACCACTGGAGTTGTACATTGTCTCAAAAGATTATCACTGCAGTTGTTCAAACTCTTGTGACCAACAAGGGAATCCAGTGACTCATTGTTATTGTGTTTCTGCAGCTCAACATTATGTCCCATGCATATTCTGGAGCTCCATAGCACCACATGTGTATAACAATGTGCTGCGCTTAATAAAATATCTTTGCGGTAAAAGAAGCACCAAAAATATTTGCACAATAGCAGGATGCCAACCAAGCACTGGACTACATTAGAACAGCTCGTTGGGTGCCATTCCAAAACAGCATCTGCCATGGCCCCAGGAAGTAGCTTTAAAAAAAAAACCAACCAAAAAAACCCCTAAAATAAGAGATTTTTCTGAAAGATAACAGCTCTTAACATACCAAGGAAACTTCAAGAAGAAATTAACATATGACTCACCTCCCTGAGGTCTATCCCATGGTTTCATTATCAGTCAAGCAGAATCCATTGTTGCAAAAGCAGTTCAAAGCACCACTCCATCCATGTGCCATGCTGAATACACAGCAAGTCTTCATGTATATACAGCCTCGTTAGAAAAGAGGATGGCAGGATAACATTTAAAAAGAAAATAAACAACCCCTTTCACACTGGAGTTGGAAGGGCCAGGAAAAGCCCGTACGCATCAGTAAGGGCTAGGAAAGAAGATGGTCACTTTTCAGATGCTCTTAAAACTTTCCCAAGAAAAGGATGTCCTGCAGCTGGGGCACACCAATCAGCTGCTCTGGCAAAGGTCACAGGAGGAAAGATCCCCTGCTAGTTCAACAGCAGAGGTTTCTTAAATAATCTCGAGACAACGAACAGCATGTGAACGCTCCTTCCTCTGCAGGATTCAGACAAGAAAATAGAGCCCGCATCTTAACTGCTGTTGTCCTTCTTGAAAGTGGTGCTTCAGAGCAGAGTATCCTCTTCAGATCAGAGGAACCAGGCGTGCCAAAAGGAAAACAACAGGCTTAATTGACAACCTGGAAAGGAATCATGGAGGAGGCCCATCCAAGGGGCAGGATTTGGGCTTCTGCCACAACTAAAGAGGCAGATGTAACTTCTGACATTGACAAGTGCTGAGTGTAATATCAGATGAAGGGAAGAGATAACAGGGAAACCCTCTATACATCAATCACATCATAGAAAGAAGGCACTATGCTCAGTAAGAATCTAGGCTGAGTTAAAGGTTAAAAAAAAAAGAAACCATGAAATTAGGTTTTTCCTTGGATAGCTGGATGGAGGAAGGGGGGCTGTATTTTCTAATTAAAGTCCCGATAGAAAACTTCATGCACAGAGGGTGCTCTAACGTTAAATTTGGTCTGTTGAAGGATGGACAAGCAGCAGGTGGGAGCCCTGCTGAGGAAGGACAAGTTTCTAGGGCTGTTGGTCCTTCATCTTTTTTCTCCCAGTTGATGGCATGATGCAGGAGCCTCTCCACATCAGGTAGAAACTGCACTATAAACATTCCTGCTCTTCTCTCCCCTGTTTTCTTTTTTCTTTCCGGATTCCTTCACTGAGATAGCAAAGAAGATATGAGGAGTTTTATGGACAAGATGTACAGCACACACAGGCACCAGGCCATGGCAGAGTGCCATCGTACACATGGTCCTTCCCTTTCTCTGTGTGCCAAGCACCAAAAGAAGACAGTGGTTTATGACTTCCACTTGCTCGTGAACATCCACATCCCTGGTATGGTAACTACTTGCCATCACTGCACTATCAAAAAGCCTAAAATCTGGCATACATTTTATGGTGAGAATCCTGTTCTCCATGGTAGGTCTTGAAAAAAATTACACAGCTAAAAGGATCGACATAACAGTGGAACTTCAGAGACTCTTTGTTGTTCCTCACTACCACAAAGACAGAGCATCCTACTCACCATGCTCCACAAAAGCATCCAAAATATAAAAAGCTTAAAGTGAACTTCTCAAACTTTGAAGCATCACTGGAGTTCACCATGAAAGGTGCACTGTGCATACATATAGAACAGAAACCCTGCGACATACAAAGCTTTCTACAGATATTCAAGACACCCCTTCAACTTTTATTCATTTCAGCAAAACATCACTGAAGCAATGTTAATCCTCTTGTTTACAGTTACACCCAGGACAGAAAGGGAATTCACAGCTCAGGATCAAACAGATACACTAAAGGGAGCTATTTAACATCACTAAGGATAGCACCCTGTAATTACTGTATCGGATCTTTCAACACAGGTTTTGCTTTAAGAAAGAAGAAGTAGGGAACTTGGTTCAGCTCTGTTTCTGTCTCAGCCCCTATCTAGTTTCAAGTTAAAACTAAACAATAACAGCAAGTACCAATTTACCAACCATTGTTTCAGGAGCTCAGATCATCAGAAAACTATATGAAAGAGGCAGCACAGCTAAAGCACCATCAAAAATACAGAGCAACCAAATGCAGCTGCACACTCAAATATAAGTATTTTTAGTTTTGTATCTGCAAAGCACAACTGTTATCAAGGACATGTTGAAAATTGAGGAGAATTCTTGAGAAGCTCAGTGCAAATGTAACTCTTGATGGTAAGACCCTGAACATCTTCCAGTCTGTGTGAGGTCTTACTAACCTCCACAAAGTATTTTTTTGGCAACATGGGTGCCTGCTTTTCTGAAACTGCATTCACAGTACCATTAGGAGGTGGGTTTTCGAAGCAGTCTTAGCTCCAGGGGGTAAAGTGTCTTAGCTATATAAAACAGATGTCCAGAAATGCAGGCAATCCAAATTTGGGACCTTTTGTAACATTGATAGCATTTGAATAGAAGCTAGACTTGGTACTTCAGTTCTTGGTGGCAGCTCTAGGTTCGAAGTGGATGCCAGACTACTGCAAATCCCCTGAACTAATTAAAAAGGAGAAAATCTCTGACTCCTAACTTAGTTAAAATTCCCACCAAAGTTTGCAGGCAGGCAATTGCTTTACCACAAGTCACCACAAAGTCTGCAAGACGTGCCGGTCTCATGGACCCTTTCAATACCAATAGTCTAAATACAACTGTAGGATTCATGGTAATAGAAGATCTCTTCACATCTTGATAATCTCCACTAGGAAAAAGTAAAATAGGAGGAACTCCGCTGCTATGAAAACCAATGGATTTTGCTAGCAACTTCACTCAAACAAGCCTTGTTGCATTAAAATCCCAGTGATGCAACTCTCTGTGCCCTTGAGAAACCCCATTCACTTTTAGCAGATGAAACATTCAAGATCTACAACATAAAGCAATTCGCTTTTGAATGCAGGTTGCCTCATTTTAAAACATTACTGCTCTTTGATGTTTATCTGTCTAAGAGAGTTTATGGCAGCTAATTCACAGCAGGAGTGCCCTGTGGCATCCTCAAAAATTATATTAAAAATATAAAAGATAAGAAAGGAAAAACATAATAATTATATAATCTAATTTTTTATGGCTACACAACAAAAATTAAATCCTAATTTTGTAATGTATATGCATAGAACTATTTCTGACACATACCAAAAGCATGAAGCCCTCGTACACAGGCCTTTTTATTGGGAAGTCTGACAAACTGAAACAGCAAGAGGCCCAATACCGTATTAGTTAGGTTTCAACTTTATTTAGAAAATGAGCTGCAAGGATAAGCCAGAAACATATGGATGGAAGGTTGTTATCCACAAACAGAGTCAATGTGCAAATGGCATTTTTTGATTTACTAGAAATAATACTACAACTGCTGCA
Organism: Brachypteracias leptosomus; assembly: GCA_013401335.1. NCBI lineage: Eukaryota > Metazoa > Chordata > Aves > Coraciiformes > Brachypteraciidae > Brachypteracias > Brachypteracias leptosomus. The sequence goes on from VYZX01033763.1 coordinate 54,929, forward strand.
GTCACTCCCCCACACCGCTTACATTAAATTCATTACTAACTAAAAATTGCACTTTTTTGGTAATTGCCTGTTGCTCCATCACCTCGTGCCATCTGATGGATGTCAGCTGCAACTGCGTGTCCAGGCCAAAGGTGCCCTGTGAGCTCTTACCAGATCCATTGAGCCATGGCAGCAACGTGCTCCACCTCAAGGATAGCACTTGGTAGAACTCCGTCTTAACAACCTGAGATGCTAGTGGTATGGACCACTCTGGTGCACACCATGATTTGCTCAAGGTATTACTGAGGGTGACCATAATACCCCTGCAAATGTATTCAGAATCAAACCAAGCCATTAAGAGCTGAAAAGTACATCGTGCCAAGGCAACATATACTTCACAAAACAGAAGCATCATTACCGTGCTTTAAACTGTACCTTTTGAAAGCAGAAACTTGAAGACTACATCTTGAGTTTCTGAGTAACAAGTTTGGTCCAGCTTCAGTAAGGACCAATTATGACCAAGTGTCTGTAATGTCAACTGTAAGCACCAAAGAAAAGGCTGTAAATGGCAAAATTCAGTAGAGAGCTGCTGTAAAAAATCAAATACTTCTCTGAACAGTGCCTTCCACAGTAGTGACATGTGGCAGAATCTGAGAGAGGTGTGCTACACCACCTAACACTGCAAACAGAATCAAAATTTGTGGAATCACATTGCAAAGCAGCTGTCACAAAGGAAATCCTCAATGGACAGATCTTAACTGAATCATCCCTCTCAAAGCAACCCCTCAAAAGAGGCCTTCTGAGATGCTCTCCAGAAGTCTGTGGATTAGACTGAATTTTCTTAAAGCCTTAAAGTTTTTTGGGGGTTGATGCTTTCACAATGCATCCCCAACTCAGTCCACATGCAACTGGAAGATGTGCATTCGTGCTATTCCACAGGGCTGGCAAACCTCAAGATGGAGAGTTCTTCCACCAAAGGAAAGAGTTCTAAGATTATCTATCCCAGATGCAGTGGCTGGGAAAAGCATAATCCCAAAGGATAAATCAGAACAGACATCCATGGCCCTATTTGTGCTAAAATGAATGTGGACGAAGCCAGCAGACATTCAAAGGTCAGCTCTGAGCTCTTAAGTTTCACAGTCTGAGATCCACATGTTGGGATCAATACGAAAGTCTTCCCAGGTCAAGGAGGGTTAAGAATAAAGACTAACATTAAGAAAATGCAAAGAAAATAAAAAATACTCTTCCACAGTGCCTGAAATTTCAGATAGCAGGGTAGTTCCACAGAAAAAGGTGATGTGCATCAAGACCCCTGAACGTGATGAAGTATATTCACTAGGAACTAAGTTCCTTGAGAACAGAGACAAAACGACCTTGATTTAAACATCTTGAGAACACTGAAGCCCACCTGAGAACCTGCTATCTTCTTATTTGATAAACAGCCTAAAAAACCCCTAAAACTTCATTTGGAGAGGAGCTGTGCCATAGACTTCATTACATTCCCAGCATGTTCCAGCACCAAAGACATCTGATAGACTAAATCCTGCCTCTTAAACAGAAAAAGCCAACATAGACGGGTACCTTTCAAAAGAGGGATGTACAGCCTGAGGACCCTTTGATGAAAGAATCCTTGTTCCATCTACTGTAGTCAACCCATCTGCCTCATATACATATATATCTAGTCTCCAGAGTAAGCAAGACTGAAATATTTTTTGAAGTCTCAGGTGTAAATCCTCTTTGTTTTCAGAGCTATCAACCAAAAATGAGATGCTTCACATTTCTAGACACACTGAAAACATTTCTTTCTACAAAAATGATCCCATGAATACCAAATCTCATGCCCAATTACTCCCTTCTCCAGAATTACACATGCTGGGACAAAACAAATCAGCCTAAATTCTGTCTAAAACTCTTGAGTAGTGTGTCCTACTGGATAGGCACCTCTGAAGGCCTAGAGCCAGCAGAAGGCAGGTGGTAAGGCTTTAAGCTGGCTGACTACAGCCCTAACTGCACATTTAGCTCAACAAATTGACAAAAAGACACACTTGCTTTGCAGTTGGGATCTGCAAAGGCAATTCCATTTCCGTCCTAGCCATTGCAGCTGAGATACAGGGGCCTTTAATTGTCCTCTGTCACCATTTTACTAACACCACATATAGATATTGGCTTCATTAGCTCGGGCTATGTCTGCACAGTGGTGTTGCTGACCAGATATTTCTGCAGAAAAAGAGAATTAGGGAATTTACACATAAGCCCAGTTTATATGTACATATTTCTTCTGCTAGAAGCCAGCCCAGACTTGAAGAGAGAAATAAGTAAAATTGCAGATCTGCTACACTTGATATTGTCTCCTTAAGCAATAAAAAACCCCAAACCTGTATTTGCCATTTTCATGCAGCTTCTCTTTCATTACCATCACTAAGGTACTCCTCACACATGAGAGAGAGAAGGGAAGAGAGAGGAAAGAAAAGATTTAATAAATAACAGAGAGGAAAATCCTGATGACGTTAATCTCAACCGCAGTAAAACAATAGTTTGAAATCATGCCAGGTCTCTCTCTACAGTCTCAGGCTGAAGCCCAGCATCTAGTTCATTAAAGTAAATAAAATATAACGGTGAAGAAAAATAATAAGAAAGATTGCATGAATAATAGAGAGAATCTGAGCACAAGTCCAACCAAATGATGTCAACTATTATTTAATTTTTACTTTGCTCTCTGAGAGAACACACCAGAGAGAGGAGGGGGAGGGAGAGCCGGGGAAGCAGCGTGTTAAGGAGAAAGAGGCAAAGATATCCCAGAGGGTTTTTGATAACATAATCACTAAAATAATATCTATATTTTTAAAAGCCTTTCAACTTTATTAATTCCCTTCCAAAGCTAATACAATGGAGAGTCAGGAGCTAAAACAAAAAGCAATGATCAGAATTGCAGGAACATTTACACTGAATGGCTCTGTGCCATTATGTCCCAAACGTGTCTTCATTCAGGGATTGAATTTGGCCCAGTGTGGACATTTGTTTATATAATTATTATATCTGATTAAATCTCTTCTTGACAAAATAAAGAAGATTGACATTAGTAGGTTAAGTCATTCTTATCTAAAATTAATAGTATTCAACCAGGGATTCAAATTTGGATGCAAAAAAAGATGCTACACCTTTTCTTCTGGTTTAGTGGGAAGCTAATCAGAATCACTGTGAGAAGCCTTTTACGCACACATCCACTGAACTCTTTTCCAAACACCTGGGACAAATTTTAATACACCTGCTCTCCCCAACAAATCCCATGAAGACATTCTGGCTTCTGATTAAAACCACTAGAACTGAGACTAGGTTTGGGGACTTTCAAAGACTCAGGAGATTTGGTTTGTCATAGACAGAGGAAATTCTTCTCCATAAGCTCAGAATGACAAAGTTTTGCCAGATACTGGCAGTAGGCACACATTTTAAAAAAAATTATTTATCGGTATATACCAATATTTGAGTAAAAGACTTTGGATTTTCAGGATTCAGGTCGCTCAGGCTATGTAAATGTAATTATTACACTACCTTGATAATCAGTCATTATTCTTAAACTTAAACTCAAAAGAAAACAAAAATGTGTGATGATTGCTGCCAGATTTTCAGCTAGAGACATGTAAAGGTCACTACAAAACCAAAATGTTACCAAGTGCATCTTCAGTCCTAAGCACTGAGAAAAACCTCGGTCACCTTTATTATCATCCTGTGATTAATGACAAATAAAGACTTTTAGGCTGACCTGAGGATGATTCTTGTAGAGCTGAACGGACAGTGGCAGGTGGAGGGAACCTGTCCATGACTGTGCATTTAAATGCAGCAATGCAGATTTTATTTTTGTGGCTGCCTTTGCTGTCATTTTGGAGTTTGATTTGACTGACCTTTTGTATCATCCATCCTCAATGTAATACACAAATGGAAACTGGATTTGAGTGTCTACTCATACACTCAAACTTTGATCCTTGGACATGGATAGCACAAGTTACCAAATACTGAAAGTATTATCTTTTAAGGAAAAAAAAAAAAAATTATATATATATAATGTCTATTTCCACTTGAAAAGAGAATTGCAATATTCACAAGTTACATTTCTTAGTAAGGAAAGCTGATTGTCCAACCAGTCAGCAGGCTTAAAAAAAAAGAGTAACAATGACAAAATATGGATTGCAAATCATGAATGCACAAACCCAAGTATTTATGAACAATCTTCAAACAATGAATTATTAATTGAAGAACTTTGTGAGTAACTTCCTATAGCAAATAAATCAGAGACTTCTGCAATCTGCACAAACAATTTATTGAATAAATTATTCATTGTGAATCAACTATTCACTCAGATCTGGATCTTCCACTTTAGGTTTCTCTTTTGGTTAATCACTATGAAGATTACACTCTGCCTACTTTTATTGCCACAGTGTAAATTAAAATGTACCAGTTAACTAGGCTTTTATTAGAAGTAGTCAAGCACAGGACAGAAAGAGTTTGAGGTCATTTAAACCATAATCAAATCCAAATTTGTCTTACCACAAAGTGAAGTTTGGGGTACTTTAGAAGCCCAGTGATATGTGAGAGGGATTTCGGATACCTGCAATTAATGGACTGCCTCAGACAACCTAACTGTAACTGCATACATTTGCAACACTTATTCAGGGAAACAAATGCAAAACAGATTTGGGAACAAAATCAGCTCTTTATTCTTTTAAAAAGCTGGGATAAGAAAGAGGTGTTTTGTATTGTATTGTTCAGCATGCCCTACAAGGCATGCCCTCCCCTCCAAGGCTTTCTGTGTGAACTTGGCAAGTTGGAGCTCATTTGTTCTCGTTTTGCCTCAGTCTGTACAGAAGATAACGTCTCTGGGCTGGAGAATAAACACAGTACGCTGCTCAGGACTTAAGATGGACAGCGAGTAGTAAGCTTGAAAGTCAGGGAAACAGACTCTGACTTCTAGGAATGACTAGCAGGTTTATAAAAGAAGATCACAAATAGCAGCTTTTAATTCCCCTTCTTGATAAAGCTACACTTTCTGTCCCTGCAGCTAACACAATTTCTACACTCATTTAGAAATACCACTTTAAACTACAGTGAACTCTCAATACATTGAGTAACAACATAGTGGAATAATCCAGAAAAAGGAGAAGAGGGTTAACTGCACGATCCATTATTTGGGATGTACAACAAGCACGCAATGGAGAAAGAACATCTGTGATGCTGCTGACTGTGGAGCATGGGGATCCCAAACCCACACCAGGGAGCACAGTAACCCACAAAACATGGCTCTGCTGCTTCCAGACCACAGGCAGGGAAAGAATCTATGGCTACACTCATAACATAACTGGCATTCCCAATAATCAAGGGTTGACTGTCAATTTTTATTTATTCTTTTCTTAATAACAAACTGGTGTATGCAGTGTGGCTGTTTCCCAATACAGCTATTTCTCACTCAGCAAGAGCATGTTTTACAAACATTAACAGGGTATCAAAGCTCCGCAAGAATTTCTCTATAGAGGAATATTGTCCTTTTTCTAACCTAAATACTTTCTGATAAGCATCCTCCCAGAAAGTCAGTATTATTCTGAATGCCATATATATCAGACTGGGGATGGTTGTTTAATTTAAACTGATGTAGGAGAAGGATATGATGCTCAGGTATTCTGAAGAGAAGGTGGCAGATGTTGCAGCCATTCAGTAAAACATCAGCAGGACCTGGTAAGTCAGTACACTCTTAACTCCAGCTAAAATTTACAGGTTATGTAATTGAAGATAGTATTTTCTTACAATTCCAACCCAGTGGCCACACACACGCATCTTACCCTAAGTTGGTAAAATTTAATGGGTTTTTTTCAGCTGTAGTGAAGTTCATGCAATAAATACTACTGAAAAGAGAGTTTTCAAAAGCTAAACCAACAGAGAGATCTGGGGCGTGGATTTTTGCACCACTGGGTTTTCCCACTCCCCTCCTATTTGTCTGTTCTCCTTTTCACCCCCTTCTTCCTTCATGCTTTTTTAGCTTCATCTTTTGATATTCCTTTTGGTTTTGGCATCATTGCATGTTCTCTGCTTTTTCCTTGCCTACCTTCTCTTTAATCTCCGAAACCAAATAGGAAGTCGATACCATTTAGATGTAAATCACACTTTCCAACATACAGTATTTGGCCAAAAAGCATTTATCCATTTCTAGCTACTCTAGGAGAGAGCTATCTGCACATACCCTGCTCAGAGCAGCCAGAGGAAAGGCTGCAGTCAGGAGCTGCATCTTTCTCCACAGGTATATAGTGCAAAACTTCTAAGGAAGATTACCATTTTGGAAATGCTGAAGGCAGTCACCTACTAACAGAGACATTTCTGACACCAGCAAGACATAGGAACCAGTACACAAAGTCATTTCCTTTATACTTTCAGAATATTTTAGTAATCAGAGGAAGGAGTTTAATGACCTTGATAATAATTTATTATTTATTGAGCAACAACATGCTCAGCCATGTACAAAACAGATCATGTGCTTACAATGTCAGCTAGATGGGTCACACAGTTTAGACACAACACCAAATCTCAGTAACATTTAATGTGGTAACATTTAAACAAATAACACCTGAATGTGAAATTCAGCTGGGCAAACCCCTTCTGTTTAAGGACAAACACACTTATGGCTCCCTCTCCTAAACTCCTGCATCAGGCAGCAGTGCAAATTTTGATTTCAAAGCCTCAGTTTCCCTCCCCAAACAGTAGGCTTGGAAAAGGGAAAAAATACCTTATTACCCTGATGCTGTCATATTATCTTTTCTGGACGAAACACTTCTGCTGGGCCATTGGCTGAGTAGGAGAGAACAATGGTGCCCTTCTGTTAGATTATCTATAAACACAGCATCAGGCAGCGCTCCAGCCTCCCTTGAGCCTGGAGAATAATTTTGGTCTCTAATATCTCCAATCACCGTGGGGTTTCATGACATAATTCCCCATCAGCAGCACAGACAAGCACACCCAAAAGGGATTCAGGGAAGAGAGGAGACGAGCCAGGCACAGACAGTGGCATGGCATTGCTCTTCTTGCTTCACACAGCAAGACAAACCTCCTCTGAGTTGTCTTCTTTTACATGAAGGGGCATCTCGATGTAGAGATGTGAGAAAGGCATAATATTTCTTAATCTAACTTTATATTAAAAAAAAAAAAAAAAGAAAAAGAAAACAACAAAAAAACCACAAACCCAAAACCCTACAACCCAAATCTGATTACTCTTCTTATATTCCACATCTGCATTTATGAACTCCTGGGTCTAGCAATGCTCTTTCTGCACAAGGTGCCCTCCAGTCCCAGTACAGAGACAGTATTGCTGTTCTCCATTTCATTAATCAGTGATGTCAATTCTAATAAGCACAAGGGTCTATTTCCAATAAAAGTCTTCTTGATCCACCTAGATGAATCATATTTAAAGCATTATTTGCTCAAATTAGCTTAAATATAGGGCAAATATAAAGCAAAGTGTAAATTCAGTTTGATATCACAAACTAAGAAGTTTTAGCTGCTATCTCTGGCCCTTACAATGTAGTAATCCATGATTTTTAACTAAGGCTTTTAAAAGCAGTATTTACTTCAGATTATATTATGATCTTGCTACAAGTTTCCCCAAGAATTATTGATTTTACTGAAGCCAGTGGAGGTAGCTCTGGATTTATACAAACACAATTGTGGTAATAGTCTGCTCACAGGCTCCTAGGGTTTTGGTTTGGTTTAAGCAGTAGAGTATGAATATTTTCATTAGTCATCATGAGAGAATGAGCTGACATAAGTGTCTTCCAAGAGTAAGTATACATGGAAATAAGTACACTATAAATCTGGGAAATGCAGTACAACATATTTGGGAATATATACAAAAATCTTCCTGCATTGATTTGCAAACACTCATGAGTTCCTTATCATATACCTTTATTTCGCTATCACCATCTAACAGCATTAGATGAAAATCATAGATTGACATGGATCTACAGCACTGGGAAGACACAAGGCACCCAGCAATTTGAGGGTCATTGTAATTGCCGCCACCTCAGAATAATCCACTCAATCACATCATACTGAGGAGGCAGGGAATAGAGATGGCTCATGAAGCTCAATTGGTCATATTTGTCATACAGTTCCCCAGAGAAGCTGGTAACCCACTCACGAGACTTCTCAGCTGGCTGAGGTGAAATCCCATGAAGGCAGCCCCCTCCAACAACTGGCACCAGATGCCACTTGCTGCCCAGCATTGGGCCAAGGGTCCCTTGGAAACACAGAGTCCTGCTCCACCAACCCACTGCTTGTGGGTGCTCTCAGCAGCTGCACCAGCATCAGCCCTTCTGCAGCCATCAGCCAAGCTCCAGGTCTTCAGCCTTACCTGGGAGCAGCACTGCTCACAAACTTGTATTTGCTATCACCCTCTAAAGCTTTCATGTCATCAACTGCCCTTCGCTGCTCTACTGGCAGGAAGGTTAACTCAGAACACTGAAGAGATTTTTTTTTTTTATGAAACCCCCAGAATTCAATGTTTTATTCAGCTCCATTATTCTACACATCCTAACTAATCTTAATCTCAGTCTTGCACTCAAAATATACTTCATTTATTCTTTCAGTGCCTATCACATCACCTCTACATCTATCCTAGGTTCTATTACATGGGTTAAAGCAGAAACAAGGGAAGCACAACCTTGTTTGGAGCCACCTTCCTCCAAATTTGAGTGCCCTGTTGAATGTCCTCTCACCTCACATCTCTGTTGCAGCTGCAAGTGGTTTCCATGTTTACGTCACTTCCAGAACAGCAAAAAGGATATTTGCTACAGTTACAGTGAATGCATTCATTTTTTTCACCTCAATAACAATTTGCTGTTAAAATCTGATTTGTCCTTTAGGTTTTCCACAGGAACTTAAAACTAGTAAAGCCAGGCTTAAAATAGCTTGAATTTGCTACCCAGACTTAATTTCTGCTTGTTTCATAGGATGTGTTAATTTGCCATAAAACTTTAACCACTGCTGATACTGGATTCCAGCATACATGGTTCCCTACAGAATTTTATTGCCCTTAATATAATGAAATGTAGTTTAATTTTGAAATTAGTAGTGATGGTTAAACTACTACAAACTTGACTAAACAGCCTTTTTTATCCTATACACACTACATTATTTATTCATCTGAAGTTCAGCAAAGGGTTCAACAGAAGTTTTAGGGCAAACACAACCCAGTGGTGGCCACAGAGGGGATTTCAGCACAGAAGACCTTTGGGAGGAAGGATATCTAAAAAATTCCTTCGGGAGGAGTGTTGCAAATCCACGACCACTACCGTGCAAAATAACCACAAAGTCTTACTATTCTTACTATTCAGGGATAAGATTAACTACGTAGACTAAGTGCATTCTTGCTAATAATAGGTTTTCAGTCATAATACATTAATACAACAGTCAATGCCACAAACTAAACCTCTGTGAGAGGCAGAAAACATGTAATTTCTGGCACTGATGGCACCTAAAGCAATACCGACTAGTCTGCAAATATATCTTCTGAAAGTCAGGTGAGACAGAGCAACAAATGTTTTCATGCCTTCCCATGCAGTTCTTTTTGGCAGTAACAACGCCAAATAATCCATCAATATTCTCTTCTTTTGCATAAGCACATGAAAAGGAATATGTTGTTTATTGAAAAGGGAATATTGTAATATTAGGGTAGGGTTATTTGCCTGCAGGATTAAAGAAAAAAAAAAACCAAACCACCGAATTCTTTGGTCTTTGTCTCCACAACTAAATCTTCCTCAGTTGGGCTTAAAAATCACATTAATTCATGCTTCTGCTACTAGTGCCATATTGTATTGAATGCCACAGGCACTGAAACAGGCACTTATGGTGTGGATGAGGTGACAAATAAAACCTTAGTTTAATTTCATTGTGTAATTGTATGGCTTTATCTTGGGTCAGGTATTAAGCAATGCTAAAAATCACCAGATATTCTTAAAACCCACCAGCTTCAGTGACCTGCCATCATGTCTAATTTTGCTCTGTCTGTACTGTAGCAAGACTAGATTGCAAAGCTGAAGTAGAGCTTAAATCACACAATTCTAGCACAACCTTAAATTCGTGCCCCTTACTGCAAGTCCCAGAGCTTTGTTCAGAGTGGATGGGAAATGAAGCTGGACTGGTGGTCATTTCAACTGCCACACAATGTTTTTTGCATTCAACAGACATGCCCTTTGGAGGCCATGGCCGGGCTGCACCGGCAGCTCACACTGATGACTTGAGCTGACGCCCACAGCAAGAAGGTTGCTCTGACACACGGCATCTTCTCTGACCTTGGTTTGCCTGGGTTTCCCACCATGAAACATTTCAAGCCCTCCTTAACCCCCCCAAAGCACGTCTCTCTCTCCCACTTCTAATTGGGAAACACCCTCAAGTTGTCTGAACAACCCTCCACCGACACTCTTTTGTTTTCCCCTTCCCTCCTTCTGCTCAATAAAGCTGGCTTTTGGCATATTAAAGCTTAATTTGTTTAAGAACAAACAGTTGGGGGTCTGCATCTTGCAGATGAGAGTGACAGATCACATGAGGAGACCAAAGACTTCGGGGGCTGAAGATTTGGCAGGTTTGTGTCTCAGTGGAGATGCAGAGCTCATTGTCATGTTTCCAAAAGGCATTACACAGGGCTCCAAGGTGGAGCTGTTTACCAATACCGTGATCTCTCCCCAGATGCAGTTGCTACTGCAGCTAATTAAGAGAACAATTAAGACTAAGGCAATCAGTCAAGTACACAGATCCGAGTCATTTTCTCCACTCTCCGATGCTGCGCTGGCTCCCAGAGGGCTAAACCTTATTCACTCATTCAGAAAATGACAGGAAGAAGCTATTAAATATCTGAAAACCATAAAAATGCAATCATACTGTTCCTGAGCTAAGCCACTCACCAGAGACCAATGCCAGGCAACTTAAGAAACTTGCTGGCCCCCAGAATTCACATACTTACAAATAAGAAAATTAATCAAAAGCAGTTCAGATCAAAATTTAATTAAAAAGAAAAGGATTGCAGAAGACTTCCTGAGATTTCTCTGTTTTATGTTTATGACTGATCAATATTATGTGTTATCAGCTCAGTGTATGACAAATTCCACTGGGCATCTTTAAAGAGGAAGTAACAGATTAAATATTGAGCTAAACAATTTAATCTCTGCTTTAAAAGGTTTTCAGATATTTGTAAAGGTAAATCCTATTAGAGTATAAATGTCTCCATGTGCTAGTGCTGTAGGCTCGTCACGGAGGAATTTGTAAACACCAGGAGACAGGCTCTCATTAAATATAAATTTCCTTCTTTTGTACAGCTATTGATGAAAAAAGAGAAACCATTTATGTCTTCAACAGAGGGGAAAACAAGGTCTTAAGAGCGAGATTTAAATGTATATAGAGGTGCAAGTAAATAGGTATCACACTTCAAGAACTGGCAATGCCAATGAGCTCCCTAAATCCATTTAAACAAAACCCAGAGATACGGATCCTTCATACCTCATGGTGATGGTGAAGGAGACTCATCTATTGGAAATATAAATATGGTCAACTGTGCCAAGCACACACAAGAATAGTTAGTTAAGATAAAGAAACAAATTAATGGAAAAGCTAAATAAAAAAAATACTGTATGTCTAACTATTACACACATACACTATGGCCAGAAAAGGACAGGCAAGGTGTGATGAGTGAGTGTAGCTTTGGTTACCCAGAGGTGGTTGATGCCCCATCCCTGGAGACATTCAAGGTCAGGCTTGATGGGGCTCTGAGCAACCTGTCCTAGTTAGAGATGTCCCTGCTTTTTGTAAAAGGATTGGACTAGATGACCTTTGGAGGTCCCTTCCAACCCAAACCATTCTATGATATGTATATACACATGCAAGCATACATTAAATATGGTATGTCATACACACCGAGGTCATACTGGCAACATAGATCTTAAAACCAAGCAACAACAAGGAAGCATGGCAGTGCAGAGATGTAGAAGGTGCAGGACAAGGCCTTCGGAAGCACTGTAGTACCCCATCCTCTCTGCATTGAGGGAATAGCTTATCCCCACTGACCAACAGCTGTTCCTCAACATCCACAGAGGCCTGTCATCACTGGGACCTACAGCACACACGACAGCAGTGTGGAGCACTGTTTTGACCAGTGCAATCTTCAACCTAAGATGCAGCACAGAACCTACAGAATCATAGAATGGGTTAGGTTGGAAAGGATCTTAGAGATCATAGAGTTCCAACTCCCCTGCCATGGGCAGGGACACCTCCCACTAGATGAGGTTGCTCAAGGCCCCATCCAAGCTGCCTTTGAACACCTCCAGGGAGCGGGAATTCACAACTTCCATGGGCAACCTGTTCTAGTGTCTCACCACCCTTACAGTGAAGGGTCTACGCTATCTATTTCTATTCCCCTGCCTCAAGTATCAAACCCATCTCAAATAAATGTCCATCAGTAAGCAACCAGCAGGAACACCACCAACTCACCAAAAGAGCTTACTCATATATTTAACCACCTGGGGCCACCCCACCACACCAGTGGTAGAGCACTAGGATGAGCCAGTCTCCTGCATCCATCCACACAGAGCCTTACAGGCAGCTTTTCTGTTTCAGAGCCAGCAGCTTGCTTTATTTTACATTTGGGAATTCATTTCATTTTTTCCAATTTTATGTGAAAAGGGATTAAAGTAATTAGAAGCTTTGCATGGTCCCTTGTCCTATCCCCACTCCACCCCCCCGATTAATCAGCTCTATTCAATTTCTACCCAAGCCAGATAGAGGGAGAGGAGGAGGAAAAATGTTTTGAACATTTAAAGGAATTTGACATTTGTTATGGTAGGCTGGCTGACCTAAGAAGCAGAAATATAAAACAGATACAAATCTATTGTATAGAACATCACTGTGACAAATAAGAACATTAATAAAATAGGACACTCTTTCTATGAGATGAGAACAAAACGACAGCAATATGGCACCTAGAGTTTCTGAGTCTAAATCAACTCCAAGGGCTAAATTTCAAAAACAAATGTGTTTTAAGCTACAGGAAACTTCTTTAGTACAAAGGTACAAGTTAATAATATACAGGTATTAGTGATTTCTGTAAACAGAATCACTAATATTTCAGAACAAGCCTACACACAAATGTGAAAGTGTTCAACTTCATTCTTCCAATTCCCACCTTCCCGGCATGGAGATATTTGGAAAGAGAGATGAAATTTTGTCATGAAGACAGTGACTGGGATGGTCAGTCTTTCCCAAGCCTCAATTGAAGGATGCCAAATGAACTTCAAGGGGAGAAGTTTAAGATGAAAGGAAGACGCTCACCTTGGTGATCCTGCCCCAGGACAGCATCAACACTAACAACCAAAAAAAGGAATGGAAAAGTTATGGGAGGGGACATGAAGGGACAAAAATTCCCTGCTGGCAAGTTTTAAGTAAAAGTAAGCACTTCAGGAAGCCTCATCACAACAAACCTCTGTAGGTTAAGAGAACTTTTACAGGAAATATCTCCTCACCCAGTGGTAGACTCCACCCTGCCATACACTGCTACCCACTGCCCGAGACCAGAGACTGCACTAGGTGGAACTCAATTATGGCCTTGTCTGACTATTATGATTTCTAGAAAATTATCACTATTGAGCATTTGCCTTCTCACTGCCATTTAGCCTTAAATTCCCATATCACCTTAACATCAGGATCCAGAGGTTTGGGGGCCTTTGTTATGTATTTTCATGAGCAGTGAAAAGGGGAAAATCCATGGCCCTGTGTGATTGTGTTTCATTTCCAATCAACCAGTGCAGTGAGAAACAGGGTATTTAACTGTTGGATAAAATAATCATTGTGCCTAACTAATGATAGTGTTACTACCAACAGCATCACAACGAAAATATGCATTTAGCATTCGGGGTAAGATGCAAGTACGCGTTTCTACAAAGACATGCACAACTGGTGCTCAACCTGAGCAATGCCTACAAGGCAAAACCCATTGGGACTCTTGCAAGCACAGAGATCTGGCTGCATGCAGCTGCTACACCTCTGCAGCCAGCAGCTCCACACAAACCTTTCCAGAGATTTCCCTTGACAGGAATATGCACAGGAGCTGCCAAGAACAGGACGGGCCCGAGCATCTTTGTCAAGATTAAAGTTGGGTCCAAATGAGGATTTTTACCTCAATACCCTCTAAGTGTACACATGGACTGCCTGTCCTTATTAAGATACCTTCATAACATACTTCAACAAATATTGAACATATAAGCAGTGATATAGACATGAAATCAAAGTGACATAGGACTTTCATGCCACTAGATGCTGCGAAAATATAGACATGGAAGAAGCAGTTACTATACAGGATCACCACCTTCCTCAATTTGCTTCCCTCAAAACTATCTTGTTTCTAACTGTTGTAAGATTTCTCTCTTGCAAGGTGCTGAGCAGCACATCATTATGCTTTACAAAGCAAACTTAAAAAGAAGGTATGACTCAATTGCTACATGCAAAAAGACAGGTACCCCATGGGCTGCTTTTGCAAAGAGAACAGAAAATATCATTAATACATTCAGTGCAGCATTTGAGGACATACCAGGGCTAATCTGCCTGGAATCCCAAGAAAAAAAGGGGAGTTCATCCTTTAAATGAAAACCATCTCGTCCCCTTTGTTGCTTTAAAAGTGTTTGTTAAAAAGCCAATTCCTTGATATAGTGCCATATTGTGCTATTGATTATTAGGCAGAACCTCCCACCCCCTTCCAGCTGAAATTTTGCAGGAGTTCTGCTTTATAATCAATAGCATGTTCCACACTGCATGGACTTGACAGTGCAGCAGCTCTCCTCCAACGCCTCCAAGGACAGCTGCAAAAAATGAGAAGGCTACCTCCCGGAGCTATCTAAGGACCAGATCCAAACTTCATTGAATTCTATGGAAAAATTCCCACTGACTTCAATGGGCTTCGGATCAACCCCCTGCAGAGGAACACTTTTTAAAACAAACATTTGGGGGGAAAAAAAAAATCATTAGGACTAGAAAGCTTTTCATATTATCTACTGGATACATTTTAAAGGGAGAGGGTGGGAATGTGCTCTTTTCTCCTTATGAATGTGTAACTCCTGTTAATGTCAGGGAGAAGTCAGGCAATTATGAGGTTGCAAAGGTTGAAAGAGAAGATGAAATATGGCCCAATATCTACGAAACCAACCTCTGTCTAGACCTATATTTCATTAGGAAGTTTTAAAAGATATGGCTTAGCCACACAAAATTTAAAAAAATCTCACTAGGAAAAAATATTTTAAAATCCCTAGATTGGTAAAGCACTTTGACAGTAAGTATAATCATATAAGTGTCTAAAATACAAAGGAGAAAAAGACAAAGTTATAATAAAAAATTACATTTTACATGAGCTTTTGATGAAAATTGTAATATCATGCAGGTTTAAATATGATTAGCAGAAACATTTGGTTTGTTTCCTCTTTGTGCAAAGCATGCATGGCGGGGGGTGTAGGAATAATTCCTGGGTTTCTGCCTCTCCAAACATATGTCTACCTGGGACCAGATCAGGCCGAGCTCACAGGCATGCTCACATACTACACCCTTAAAAAGCGTGCAACTAAAATCCTTCCAAAATGCAGCTTTCCCCTGCTTTGAAAAGGATGACACCAGGGCTGAGCCTGTGTGAGTGTTCATCTGAAACCAGTAAGGCTCGACAGGCTATTATTTCCAGGATCAGATTCTGATTTACCACACATTCTTGCCAGGTTCTGGATGGTTGCTCTGAAGCAAGACAGAGGTTCTCCCATTGGTAACCCCTCTACAAAAGTATCACCCTGCTGAAAAGATGCAAATGCATTTGCTGGGCTTGGGTTACTCTTTTAATTTCAGCTTTAACTTGCCCTCCACATTGCACACAGGAAGGTGCTTGGGCTTGGTCATGAATGTTGACTCCAGCTTGAGGAGGACACCTACAGAGAATTGAGGCTGCCAGGACTACAGGGGGGATGAGCTTCAAGGTAGATTTGGCTCAGGATCCAACTGGGTGCAGGCATGAACTAACACACTGACTTATCTGAAGCGAGCTCCATGCTGTGAGAAGCTTCTGCAGAGGCAACGTCCTCTGATTCTCCCCTTCATTCAATTATCTCCACGATCTAACCTTGCAGATTTAACTACAGCTACTTGAATATGAAAGTTTTAAAATAAGTAGGTTCTGTAAGACCAGAAATAAAATTTCCTTTTCTCAGCAAAAATGAATAAATAAGAAAATCTTTTTTGGGGATAGAATGAAAGTGTTATACTGAGCCAAAGGTATTTTAAAAACAATATATTCTTTAAGAATGAAAAACATTATTAAAAGTAAAGAAAGTTTCATTTAGATAAATATTAAAACATTTCCTTTAAACTTCCCTGAGATTTTGTCCTTTTACTCAGCCCAAAAAACTACCATCTGAATTTCATCCAGACTTGCAAATGATTTCAATAACCAGAAAACTAGATTACCATTTCTCTTCAGGGATAGCTGAGAATAACCTTGTCTGAAAATGAAAATAATTCTAACTGGAACACCAAGAAAGAATAAGTAATGCTCTGGACTGAAATCACTGCATGGGACATTTCAGTTGCCTTTGTGATTATGTATTTGTGCACACATGTATGTTCTGGTTCTGGGGTTTCAGACAGAATCCTTTCAGCTCTTTAGCTTCCCAAAATTTGCAACAAACACAGCAATATTTAAGGGCAAGAATATTTCTTTTAATATAATTACTTAATGACACTAGTGAAATGATCAGAGAAGTTCCAGAAGCTGGAAATTCATTCCAATGCAGACATAAAAAAATTGGGCTAAAGAGTCATGTTTTAGCACTTTCTTCTCAGTTATGCCCCAGAGATTCGTTCATGGCCCACAACAATTTGAAGACCATACTTCTGGGGTATGGGATGATATAACCATAAAATTACACTTGAGATAAGATTTAATTATCATTCTCACCTTTCCAACACCTTTTAAGAAGTAATCCTTAAAAGCTTTGGAAGTAAGAATATTACAATTAAAATGATAGCACGCAACAGTGATATTAAAAGAAAGACAAACTGCTGTATGGGTTTTACAGGAGCTTAAGTTCAACAGCTTTATTCAAAAATATTACAAGTGATACTGTCTGATGGATTTTAGATATTCACTGTGGGCCAGAGGATGTTAGAGCAAAATAAAACAAATTGACATTACACCCTAAGAGATCTTTTCATTTGCTTGAGACATGAGGCTGGAGAAAGCAACCACAACTATGGTCAGTGGACCATCACAGAGGAAGAATCATGTTCTTGTGTGGTTTCACTTCAGTGCTGCTGGATTCACAATGAAAGAAACCACCACTGCGGAACAGCCCTACTCCGTGGTATTAAATCCCACCTTCTCCCTTTCTTCCTTCCCTTCTTCCCCTCTCCTCCATGCTCAGAAGTCTGTTGACAGTATAATAGGAAACAGGAGGCTGAACCACTCTGGACTGCAGGATCAAATCCACCAGCAGCTGAGCTGACCTTACACTCCTGGCCAGGGCAGTAGATGTCAACCCTGTAAGACACTTCATAATTTGTATCTGAGGCAGAGCCCAACCAATCTGTGTTTGAGAGGTGTCAGGCACAAGGGGAGAAAGCCCAGGAGAACACAATCCTATGAGGTTGCCAGCATCTCAGGAGGGTTGAAATCTTATGCCGTGGCTGCCATTTTGCTCTCTTATTGTCTCAGTGAATGTATAAATCATTCTCCAACTGTGCATGCAGTGCCTGTAGGCAAGACGCACCTCAGCAGGGGGAAAGGGAAGCATAGCCTTAGGCACATATCCTGCAGCACATATTACTAACCCAGTATATACAAATAACTGGTCAGCTGGACCTTCCAGACAAAGGGTGGGTGTGATCAACACATACCCAGCTAGTGGAAAACTGAAATTATTTTAATTGCAACAGCAGGAAGCTTTAATTTATGTTCCCAAGAAGCTGGCACTTCTAGTGGGTATTTTACTTCTGGTGGTTGACTGTCTGAAGCATGCAGAGACCCCCTCACCTTTTTATGGACAGATTTAGAAAGATAAACTTAGAGATTGCTGGGGAATCCCTTAAAATAAGTGTGTTTGGTTTCCCTGAAGAAAGGCTAATTGTCAATTTCATTAAACTGGAAATGAACAGAGGGCAGAGGGAGAGAAGGTAATAGACAGGTCTTGGTTTTTAACCAAAGGATGCAATCTCTTCATAAATATTCCCTGAAACATCCTAAAAAGAAAGGCTGATCCTTCACTAATGCTCATGTATGGAAGGGAAAAGCAGGTTCTCCCTTGTTACTTAGACCTTGAGCAGAAGGGAAAGAGCATCTTCCAATTTGATGGGTAACCAGGAAAAGTTGTATTTTTTTGTATACTGACAATGAATTCAGCAAGGTAAATCAAACCAAGACTTCCTTCCCTCTTTCCAGAGCAAATAAAAAGCAAACCAAAATCATGATATTTTTAATATGCTTCCAAATAGAACTTTCCTTTCATCGTTTCTAAAGCCCAAATCCATCTAGTGCTTTCAAAACTCCTACGAAGAAGGTGAGACTATTTATTGAATTCAGAAGTCAAATCACTGCAAAGACTATTTCACATTAAAGCCAACCACCACATCCTTCTGAAGCAACATGAATGCCTTCGAGGGAAGATGGAAAATGTAAATCACTGGAAACCCTGAATACCCAATAAATCACTGGCAAGCTGGCCTGGGTTTCAGCACTGAACAGAAGTAAAGCAAAAGAGTTCCAGAGTCCAGCAAAGATGGAAAGAAAGCGCTCATTGTATTGGGAATGTTACACGATCCGTGTCGGACCTTTGTGCATCATGCTGGGATGAAGAATTTACACGGATGCGAGGAAGTAGGAGGTGTTAAGATGGGAACAGCACTAGAGTTTATACAAGTGTTGCCAATGTTAGAATAATGTTTATCAGTTTATAGTATTTGACTTAGCACAGCTCAAGGGAGGAGTGAGAGATAACAACAGTCCAAAACATGTTCCTTTACCTGAGAAACCGGAAGGAGGTCTGAATTCTCCAGTTGAAAGGAAGCCTAATTAACTTTATCTTGTATATCTGAGCTCCAGCTGGGGAGAGGAGTTCACTGGGGGTTATAATAATAACAATGCATGTGTAAACATTTTGACTACTGCATATGCTAGAACATCAGAGAAAGAATATTGTGTTGTGGAGAAGGTTTACTGCATCAACTCCCATTTGGCACAATTCTTTGGAAGATGCTTGAAGTCAGGCACTCACTTAACCACTTTTATGATAAGAAACTAAGAAGTTCCCAAACACATCAAAAGACTTGGCCAACTTGGCTGTACTGCTTTTCTGAAATCACCAGGGCTATGTTGGTTTGTATCAACCCAAGAGCTAACTGTCCACGATTCATTCCTCTACACCAGCACAAAGCAGCAACACAGCACAAACAAAATATTCAGCTTCTGTGCTGGAGAACTGGTCAACAACAACCCCAGTGATGAAGTTAAGGCAAAGAACAGCAAATATTTGGCTAATTCCAGAAATGAGTTGCTTGGAGTGGACACACATCAGGATGAAATTAAATTGGGGTTCTGTCACCTCCTTTGTGACAGCAGGGTCACAGGTATTCACACAAGGCTCAATCATCTGCCAACCACCACAGCCAGAGAGCTAGATTTCATCCACACATACTTGTAAATGGAACAATTATTTCTCTGCAAAGTAGAATACGCTGTGACTCTTCAACCTGGCAATAGAAATGACTTTGGATGCGATAAGAGCTTGAACAACTGCATGTAGCCTTGCAAGGACAGAAGGGAGGGACTGTTGACTGCATCTTCCAATACTAGAGCAAAAGGTCATCAAAGGAA
This sequence comes from Brachypteracias leptosomus, assembly GCA_013401335.1. Classification (NCBI taxonomy): domain Eukaryota; kingdom Metazoa; phylum Chordata; class Aves; order Coraciiformes; family Brachypteraciidae; genus Brachypteracias; species Brachypteracias leptosomus. The sequence goes on from VYZX01033763.1 coordinate 74,820, forward strand.
GCTTGTGAGAGCAAAATTCAAAACAAACCAAAGGAGGTCTAACACCTTTGTTTTATGAAGAGCCACCTGGAGAACTCCTTAGCAAAGGATGTTGGGACTACAAAGTATTTACCAGGGTTTGAGGTGAAAAATACACAAGCACCTAGAAGAGAGATCTGCTGGGGGCTAATTACTAGACATTCTACACAAGGTTCAGGAAATCCTTTGGTTGGAAAGTACTAGAGGACTGGGAGAGTATTGGAAAGGAAGTATCATGTACGTTTAATCTTCTCCAAGCATCCACTTACAGCTACAATTGGGAACAGGATGCTTGATTTGCTGAACCTTTGGTCTGCAGAAGTACAGTGGCTCCTATTCTGTTGGTATTTCTGTCGAGATTCTGATCATTACTTAGTTTATCTTTAAATAGGAAAATACAGAGACAGAAAGCTGAAAACTGGAGAAAGATGGTGAACAACACCCAATAAAAAGGAGCAGAGGACATTAACATTTAATATGGAGCCATTACAGGTAAGTAATTTAATTGAAAAGATGGTGAGGGTCCCAGAAGTAATTTTAATGTGCACTATGCACTGCTGAGGTTAACAAGAATTGCAAATATTCACATAGGACTGTTGGCCCCGAGCCTATTTTAATCACTGAGAGTTAGCACCGAGTCCACGGCAATCAGAATTTAGGTCTTTGGTCATCAGGGCTGCTGCAGAGAAGCTTGGGAGCTACTGAATCTACAAATCTAGGAGAGGCATTAACATGAGAATTACAATATTTTCACGCACTCCAAATCAGGCACTTTACTTTAAAAGTACTGCTCCACAAAAAGCAGTATGGAGAAACAGATGCAATAGGACTGTTCTGAGAAAGGTGCTCTGGGATAAACATCCCTATGGCAAACAGATCATTTATATGGCCCACAAAACTTCAGAATCAAAGTTCAGAAGTTTCGTTTTCAGACAGATAATCTTTGGATTATGTGTGCAAAAACACGGTGTAATATCTACCTGAGTGGTAAATTCATCCCTGCTGTAAATCTTTGAATCAAGGATTATTTTCCACCCTGCTACAGACATAGCTTTATGGCCAGAAAACAAATCTGGCAGAGGGTCACTTGCCAACTGATCTTAAAAAGTTCCATTTCTTTGATTAAACACATCTACTTCTGCAGAGTTCAGTAAATGCGTGAATGGAACATCTGACGAGCTGTTGGCAGTGCATTTATTTCTGCAACACTCTGTAAATCTTCTTGTCTAGGCTGCCTCTATCCTCACATTTTCTTGTCTCTATTACTGTTCTTCACAGCAAGTCTGTGCCCTTCTCAGGCACTCAGACATTTGGTGGCTGCTTACAGACCTTCAGCTGATGCCCTTTAGTGCTGTGTGAGATGTGTGGTGATTGCTCAGAAATGTACTGCTTGTTGTGTCATACTGCTTAAATATTTTTAAGTGCTCAACCAGGAACTTTCAAGCAGTACTTCTGATGTCCAGATACCTGATAAAGCACCGACATTGCTAGAAAGGAGGACAGGAGGGAAGTAGAGGTGAAGTAAATCTCTAAACTGAAAAAAAAAGTCTGAGGAAGTCAGTCAAGGGTGCAGATGAAGTTTTCTAGGGAGCTACTTTTCACTGTCACCTGAATTTCCTGACAAGAAGATACACCCTTAATGAAAAATGCCACATTGTCATCATGATCTGACTTAGAAACAAATAAAACAGCAAATTAAACAAGACAGCTTAAATGTGAAAAATTGCCCTCTGGCCCTGAAATTCCAGGTTTATTTCCAGCAGGAAAAAGTAAAGTCACCAACAAAGGAGGAAGAATTTTCCTTTAAGGTTACATAGGCATTGGGATCTACAGTGTGTGTCAGCAGCTTGTGGTGTAATAAGAAGAATTATGACTTAACATCCCAATTTAAAATCAATGAAGAGCAAAACCATAGCACACAAAGTTTGTGCAGTGTAGCACATTTCACAGTAGTAGGCACCCAAAGGAAGATGGTTCAAATGCTCTTGACAAATCAGGGAGAGAGAGAAGAATGGGGTAAAATTAAACAGGGATAAGTATAAAGTGATGTCGGAGCATTTAACTGCTCAAACACGGGGAGCATATGATTAAACAGCAGCTCTCCAGAAACACATTTAGGGGTTACTGGATCAGAGTCAGCATGGTTCTACCATTAAGAAAAAAGAAAACATAATGCTGGAATAGATAAACAAGGGACACAGGCTGCAAAACACACAAAATAACTTCCCTGCTCTCTGCCATGTCAATAAGGTTTCAAATGAGGACTGTATCCATTTCAAGAAAGAAGTGGAGCTAATGAGAAGGAATCCAGAGAGCAACAAAAATAATGTCTAGAAGACACAACCTACAAAGGAAGACTAAAATAATTAAAATAGTTTAGTGTAAGGAAGAAAAAACAGACTATAAAATAAGGAAAAAAATTGTAAACCCCCACATTCTTACAGTACACATCTATGGCATGGTGGGAGGGAAGCATTTCTCCTTGTCCAGAGTAAATGCAACTGAGTAGGAATGAGATGAAGTTTCTGGGAGGCTCAAGACTCATTTACAAAAGGTAAGGACTACAGCAAATACCAGGAAGCACCAGAAAAAACTGCCTTGAGGAGCTACCTCCATCACTGATTGTGCCTTAGAATGGCTTGGGGAAAACATGTCACAAGAATCATCTATCCATCCTACCTGGATTGCCATAACACGCACGAGGGAGCAACACCTTCCAGCCCAATTTTTAATGGACTTTATATTCAGTGCAATTAGAGGAGAATCCCTTGGGAGCGAGGGGAGGGGATTCACTGCTTTCTCTCCTACATAATTCCCATTTCCTCCTCTTTTAGGTCATTCTCAGCTTCACGTTCAGGGAACCTTTCGGGTTTCTGCAACAGCCACTGAACATCATTTTCATAAGTATAGATATAGAAAACATATAGGCATTTTAGACCTAAATGTTTCATGCATCCTGTGGCTGCATCCCATCTAGATCATCAATTAGTTTCTGAGGCCTTTCCTTAAAGATTTGAGAAATGGCAGAGTAATTAAGGACTGATCTAGCTTTGTGCTAACACAGCTTCACAGGCACACACAAGCTCCTCTGCCCCGTGCCGCACCGTGCTTCATTCCCATACTTCCTCCCTTGGAGTTATCACAGGTAATCTCCACACACCCCTGCACTGGGCTACTCACAAACCCCTCTCTGGTTAGGAGCTTTCCTCTTCCTAGCTGAGACAGACACGCTATTAAAAAGGATCTCTGCTGCCCTCTTTCACCAATTAGTCCATAGACAGAGCAGAGAGAGAGATTGAAGCCAGCACTTCGGGGAGGAGAGAGGCAGGAATAATGTTGGAGAGACATCAGGCCCTCAAGTGGAGATGGCTAGAGAGGACTGATGAGAGAAACACTCAGGGCTTACAGAGGTTATCCCTGCCAGAGAATCAAACTTGAACTGAAAACAAGCTGAGACCAGGATTCTCCTATTCTGCTGGTCTGAATCTTGGTAAAAGTCCTTCTAAATTCAACAGCTTCAGCCACAGCTAGACCCAACCCCAAAAAAGGAGTAAGAGCAGTTTCTGTTTCACTTCCCTGATGATTTCACCAGTGACGTGCAAGATGAATGCAAGAGCCAATCCTAGAACTAGGATCTCAGCTGGAGAACAGAGCAGTCAGGAAAGTTATTATTAACGTCACCCATTTTAAAGAAAAAAAAAAATAGTGGCCATCAGAGCCTGGTATACCACTGATGCCAGTAAATAATTCAACTGGCATGATTGTGCCTGGGGCATAAGTTCAGACCCTTACTGTAGCAACCTTAGGCATCAATTACAAGGAGTAACAAACACTCACAAGAAGGAACTTTTTCATTCAACCTATTGCCTTCGCTGTCAATTTAACAGCAGTAACAGAAGGATCATTGTCTGCACGTATTAGGACTAACCCATCCAAAGCCCATGAGGACTTGTTCAGTGCTAGGCGACTGGGCAATAAAATGCCAATAAATGCAAGATAATGTGATTATGACAAACTCCCAAAACATCCACGTCTGTAGTACTACAAGTAGTTCTCATCACCCCACCTGGAAAAGAATACAACTGAACTGGGAAGGAACAAAGAAGGGAGATCAGCTTCTCATCATAGGAGACACTCAGGTTAGGGAGCAGGAAAACAGCTATCTAAAGGAGACATAGCAATGAGACCTTTAAGATCACCTAAAGGGGCACAGGAGGTAAATATGCGAGACACTATTTTTCACAACGGAGCTCCAGAACACCCAGAGACATTAGGCAGATTAAAATCCTAGCAAGAAGAGCAAAATTTCAGCAGCTCTCAACTAAATTGAAGAAGGCATTGCAAAAGGACGTTATGAAGATAACGGAGAGGGTCGGGAGAAAAAAAAAGATCAGATTCTTCAAGAATAATGTGTTAGTGGTTATTCAACATGACAGTGCAAATGTAAACTATAAGGTCAAATGGTCCATTACACTGAGTTTCTGAGCACTGCAGAGAACACAGAGGTGGTGGTAAAATCATGAATACCCAGTTTTTTCACCCTTCTGCGGGAAGTACCCGAACATCTCCTCAATTTTCCCAGCCACAACATCTAGCATTTGGGGATAATCAAAGTCCTGACTGCTCCATATACATCATGTGTTGGTTGCACTATGAGCTGAGACAATAGGAATTGTTTGATGGGCATCTCCAGCAGTTTCAATATGCAGCACAAAGTGGACTGACCAGATCAGAGAATTCAGATCCAGTGATTTAACTAACCCACCTTTGTTCTTTCTGTCACTAGCTCCAAGCACAAAACACCAGTTGGACTTGGCTGCTGGTTTTAATTTAAAACATCAACAGATTTTGCTGAATATCATCAAGCAGGGCTTTGAAAGAGAGACCAAAAAACCACCTTCTATTAGTCACATTTTAAAAGCTATTTGTTTCTCTTGGAACAGAGCTGGAACACTGTCAGCTCCAGTGCCTAAACAACTCTTGTGGCCTAGGGCAGGTTACTTGCTAACCTCCAAGACAGCGAAGTAACTCCAAGAGTTACTGAGTCCTTCTAACTTTGTATGTTACTAAATATGATCTACCACTACAGAAAGTGTGCCACGATGCATGATGTAGCTCAGCTGATGCAGCCTGACACTGCTTTACCCTAAAGAACATCCAAAAAAATATCTAAGGGTCTCAGGACAGCCTCAAACACACCGTGGGTCTAGCTGAACTACAGCCATCTGGAAGTAAAGCAGTGAAGTCTGATTTAAAAAGCAAAACAACAAATAAACAAAGCACATAACCAACAAACAAACCAAATTGACTTATATTCCCTTTGGCATGGAATCTGACATTCCGATCCAGTACCTTGTGTAAATTCAGGGTAGCCCTGCATCTGCTGGTGGGTGATGCAAGGTCAACACCACCTCACAGGCTCCTTCTCTCCCACGTGGCAGAAGCCAGGGGCAGTTGTTGCAGAGCCAGCTTTGTGGCACCCGAGGACCTCCCTGAACAGGAGGTACATGCAAAGTCATGGTTGTGGCAGTCTTTCATCCCTGACACTCTGCAGCCTAAAGTCTGAGCAAGAGTTTGCTTGGCTTGGGGCTGGAAGGCAGAAGGACACGATCATCTCAATGAGGAAAATCTAACATACCCGGCAAGAAATAACGCTGCAGTCCAGCCTTCAAAACAGATTTTTCAAGGGAGAAGGAGGAAAACTGCCATGAATCAGGAGGAGAAATACGACTTTAAAGCCCTAACAAAGGGGAACAGATGGGAGCAGAGCAAAGTGCTCACAAACTTGAACTGGAATAGCTGTCTCTTAATAAAACCTCTCTAAATATGAAAGATCCTCAGACATCTGCAATTAAATCCTCTATTAATCCCAACTATATTTTAAAGGCAGTTGAGCCAGGCTACTAATCGTGCTATCGACAGACTGAAAACTAAACCAGCAGGACAGAGATGGTGAAAAGAGCCAAAATACAAACTTAAAACCCAGGGTGACAGGGCTGTTTTTTCCACCTACGCCTACACATAATTAAGATCCTCCGGTAGGTTTTATATCTCTAAGTGCTGGAGGGTGTTAGGACTTCAGTGTTTCTGACTCACCCTGATTTCTTACATGCTCACAGGAATGAAGATAGGGAAAATATCACCACTTCTCTATTATGGAAACCCTGCAATTAATAATTGAGAATCTTTTTATCTCTCTCTCGCTTTTTCTTTCAGAACTAGAGTGCTCTCTTCAGCTTGTTAAGCTTAGTTCACTCCCACTGATAATTCACTAGAGATCATAATTTATGGACAATTGAAGCTGCAGAAACATCTCTTAGAAGGAATAGAGCAGATCCATAGCAACAATTCTTCAGGGGAATATTAATCCCCAGCTTTATGTAGTGCTAAGTGTACAATAGTAATCAGAACTTGAGTAGAAGCTGCTAATCATTGAGGGAAAAGGCTGTATAAAGAATTCATAATGGAATTAGCCTGCGGCAAACAAAGAAAGACAAAATTAAATCAGCCATCAAATTGCACCAAGGAATTTTAATTTACAGGTTAATGTAGGATTATGTAACTAATCACAGCTAACATTTTCAATGAACAACCAATAAAATTCTGCTCTTTTTTTATTCCTGCTAATGGTATTCCAATAACACACTTTTATCACCATATAATGTGTTAAGAATGATTTTCAAAAATTCTAAAAATCTTCCAAAAAGCATTATGACTGAGCAATCAATGCAAAATGCTGGCTTTAAGTTAATTAGCATAAATATACATCTAGATGATCTACTGTTTGGTTCAAACCAATACAATAAAGTTCCTTTGAGTCGGCATAGGACAGATTTACATAACCAAATGTGCATAACTGTAGCTTTAAAATATATGCATGACTTCCAAAGAGGGAGATGCAGCAATACGAAAAGCCTCCAAATTAAATAAGTCAAACAACTTCTGAGTACTAAAGTGCATCAGCTAATTCTAAATAAAACCCTTATTATAGATTTTTATATCAATACAGCATATATATCCTATGACATACGCACAAAGGATTGCTCTAACGGAGTTTGCACTGTTTATAATATGAACATCATAAAAAAGAATAAGGTTTCTGGGATAAAAAGTTGATTTGCCTCCCCTTGAGAAAAAAGAGAGACCTCGTATTTGACCCAGTTATATTTTGATATTGGCCAATGCAGGGAGATTTAAAAAAGACAGAAAGAAAGAGAAAGGAAAACCTCTCTGTTCTAAAAATGTACTTGAAGACCCCTAGTTAACGTATGCAAATACATGGAAAAGACTCACATAACTCTCTGCACATTTTTAAAGGGAAACTCCAAAATTACACTGTATGCTTCAAAACACATCAGCTTAATCAAAAAGATCTTTTTTGCAACATATGGCAGCATGAAAATTTTTATAAATGGAGTAAAAAGCACTTTCATAAGCTTTACTTCACTTAAGAGGAATGCTGGGAAGAAAGGCAACAGCATTCTTCCTGCATATGTTTTTCTTGTTCTGAACAATGTGGGAAAACCTCATTTTACTTTAATCTAACAGTTCATTTTATGGAAGCAGCAACATTCTGCCCATTTATTAGCATAGAGGGTTTGGGGTTGCGGGTTGCTTTTTTTTTTCCCTTCCTTTTATAAAGTCTAATTTTAAGATGCACACTTCCAAAAAACATTATGGTGTCAATTGCACTACCCTTCAGCAATCCTGTAATAACTTTATTCAACCATTTCTAATTATAATTATATTTTCAATTCCTTTTAGCTATAGAAACTCTTTATCAATCAGAGCACAAGACAGAAAATTACTTTATTACAGCTACAGCTCGTTAGTCTGAGTGCTCTTAATGAAGCAGCCTCATAATCAGATGAAAATCATGCTGAAGAAAACTTGCATCATTAGTCTGGGCCTTAATTACCAAGAAATATAGTCACTAACAATGATACTCCATTTCATGATACGGTGCATGCACCTTCTACAGTACTTGCAATTAATAATTCCGCAGACTGCTACAGAATCTTTCTATTTATTCATAACAATGGAGGGGAAAAAATTCTAAATTTAATTGAGCGGCTCCGAATGCACTCTCTCACTCTCTCCTGCTCAGATTAAAATGTCAAAAGGCTAATATTCTATCTTACAATAATTCATCATTTTAATTACATATTTTATGTATGTGAAATGTCCTCTTTTTTTCCCTCATCTCGATCATTTAGGGCGACATTTTGGGGGGACAAGTGTATAGGGAAAAACCTCTCTGTGTGTCTAGGTGGCCCACACCACACAGAGCAGCGATGAACAGAAGCAAAAAGCATTTATTTTCATTGTGAGTGAACGAGGTCCGTGTTGGATAAGCTTCAGACATAAGCACAAGACATTCATTTAAATTAATGATGCCCTTCGTCCAATACACTTATCGGTAAGGATGGAAAAATTCTTGAGTGAGGAATACGTTGATCCCTAAAATCCTTTATGAATATGATCCATCATAGGGTTAGTAACTTCTCTACGCAAGCCTCTTCTAATCCACTGCATTTTCTGCACGCTTTCACACTGAATGTGCTCCTCTTAACTCTCTAGCAAGATTCCTGCACACGAAAGCATCAGGAAATGCACTTAGTGTGAGTCCCCTTCATCCAGCTAATGAACCCACTAAAAGATCAGATCACAATCCTAAACACCCAACACCTGGAGTATATTTCACTCTAATTTGCAGCATGGAAAATGATTCCACAGGCACCAGTAGGAACGTTCACAACTCGCTGTGGTGCCCCAGAGATCTGTACCTGCTCCAGCTTTCTCCCTGTTGTGCCTCGTCGTCCCTGAGCCCAGACGGGCTCCCAAGGGCGATACTGAAGGCAGCTTTCCAGCGGATTAACCAGTGCAGTGAGTGGGTCCTGCTGCCCCACCGACTCCAAAGCTGCACATGTCAACTGTGGATTCCACTACATCAGAATAGTTTGACATCAAAATATATGCCACTGCAAACTGCCCAGTCCTTGGCTGCTCAGCTGCTATTTGAGTAAGTCGAATTACGGCAGAAAGGTATCGCCCTGGAGTGAAGTTACCGAGCCTGTGATTAATCTCAAGGGCATAAACTAAATAACTCCCTCGTACCATTGAATTTTCCAGCACTCACACATTGCTGTGCTTTCACGCAGGCGTTTCAAAAAATAACTAGCCAGTAGACAGGCTGGATGAACTTGCTGTAAGGATATTCAGCATATATTGCTTTCCAACACTGCGCTCCACAAGGCACCCTCACTCTTGCCTCTGATAAATGATCTGCTGCATCTCCCCATGATCTTTGGCAAATCATTTTTGTTGTTTAAAGCTCCTTATGTCCTCTCCTGAAACAGAAAGTAAGAAGCTCTCTTCTCTGTTTTTGCTGCTTCCTGTATGTGGCACAGCTGAGGGCTAACTCAGCAAGAGAAGGAAAAATTAAAATCAGCCTTAAGTTCTATAAAACAAATCTGTAAGTAGCTAGAATAAATAAATAAATAAAATGGCTTTCTGCCCAGTCTCTCCTTTCCAACCACTCTTATTTTCCTTCCCTCCTGCCACGCCTCAGTATTTTTTTTTACAATAATTTTTTTTTTTTTTTACATAGTTGCTCCAAGAATTTGCATCTGGCACCAGCAGCCAACAGAGACAGAAGACTGACAAGATGGACTGTTGTGGCAATTCCTATGTTCCTACTACATTCCTAAGCTGTGCTTTTTGGCATCGGATATGGCAAAAAAAGAGCGTATTTAGAAACGTGACAACTGGAAAAAATATTCTTAAACCTTACAGTGCCTTCTAAAGTTGCAGAATAAAATTAATTTATAGTATGACTATGGCTGGCCAAAAACCATGGGCTCGCAGTAAACCAAAGGGGGTAAAAAACTGGCTTTGAAAGGGATTCTGAGGTTTTGGCTCTGTCCAACAAGTACACTTATAAACTTATTGTATAACTTACTGGCAAGAGAGCAGCATCAGACTGACCTCCACTTGCATCACAGAAATTACACATTCATTGTCTTTGAGGGGAAAATGTTCTTATGGTACCATATTAATATCCTTTGTGGGCTGGGTCATGAATCAGCATTGGCAGCTGCCTCTGAAGCCGTCTGCCTGCCAGCCTTCCCAGCTGGAAAACTGGTAACGCAGGAGAGACGTATACATAAGGGAAGTGATGGTTTCCCAATTCTGAATTGATTTGTACATGAATCCGCTCAAGTTTGAAGTGCCCTGCTGTGCCAAAAACCTGGTCCAACAAATATATATATAATCGTGAGCACTTACTGCGTGTTTTTAAGGGCAGTGAGGACGGGGCCTGTGCACCTCCGGCCCACGCAGCCAGGCCTGTGCCGCAGCCTCAGCGCCCTTCAGAGGAGGTGAAGCTCCACAGGGGGAAAAATGGCTCGTTTTGGCCAAAATATGGATCGGTTTGGCCAAAATATGATTTATTAATTTTTTATATCCGCTTTTTTTGCGGCCTGCCAATAAGGGAGGAGGGGTGGTGTCCCCAGCAGGGCCTCAGAGCCGGAGGGCAGCCCTTGGGCCCGCTGTGGGCTCCGGGTGTCGGGGACGCCCCTTTCCCGCCCGAGGCCGCCGCGGCTCCGCGTGCCTGGGGGCCCGGCGCCCTCTGCTGGCCGCCGGCCGCAGCCGGCTGGGATCCAGGTCTGAGGGTTCGAGCCCCGGCCCCTCTGCCAGCGCAGGGGGCGCAGGCCCCGCGATCCCCCCACCCCACCCCGGGCTATTCTGCACCCACGTCCTGCAGACCCCTGCTGTCATGTAGCCGGCCCTTTGGTAGTGCTCACAGTGCGAGCCTAATCAATCCTTCTGGAATCATTAATAATAAAAAGTTATAAAGCACCACACTGTCACGTTACAGCTCTAAACCCCAACTGAAAGACGTCAAGAGACTGGGACAAGTGTTAATTTACACCTACCAATGATTAAACAAACAAATCACCTCAATGGGCACAGGAGGCTGTCCCCAGCCTACCTCCCCTGGCAGGCAGGGCATCATGGCTGGGGTCCAGCCCAGGTGGCAGGGCTGGTGGGATCATGGGTGATCACGGGTAGCAGGGCTGGAGCCTGGAAATCCTCCCAGCTCATCCCTCCAGTGTTGTGCTGGGGATCAGTTTGGTGGCTCAGAGTGATGGTGCCAGAGCCAACATGGGTTACGTTCTTTGTAATGTCAGTCACTAGCCACTGACTGTCAGACCTGCAGGCCTTAAAGCAGGACACACGTTCACTGGCACAAGGAGAAAATATTATATTTTACCTGTCCATGTGCTTCTGCAGTCCAGTCTTGGCTTCACGGCCCACATCCCTGAACAACAGTTTAGTGATTCAATCACTCTAGGTTAGCACTTCTTTGTGTTTTATCTTCTCAGTTCTTGTTCCAAATGACAGTTGTATTTGCTTACTCCTCCTCTTCCCCAGAAGGATTTGTCCCAATCTTAGAAACTAAGCCTTCAAGCAGAAAAACGGGATTAACCTGGCAAAGTCCTGGGTTTGGTAGGAATGGAATAGCTGTGGTTTCCTGAACACACATAAATCCAACCCGTAGGTATGAGCCACTCGTCTGAGCTGCCATCCAACTGTTCCAAATGAGCACCACACTGTCCATGTTCCTTGGCTGTGCACCATCCTCGCTGCTATTCCGTGTGAGCAGCCAGGAGAGAAGCTCCAGCGAAAAGCAAGGGAGCTCCAGACATGGAGCCAGCAGACTGCTGCAGCAGTGAGAAAGACAGTTTTTCCTCAAGTAAAGACGTGCCAAGTCTCCTGGTTCCCTGTGCCTCTTGCTGAAATTGTCTGCTATAAAATCCAGGTGGAATGTAAAACATGGTTTTAAAAAAAGATTAAACCAAGACAGACAGATTTCCTGACTTTTTCCTTGAATGATCAGGTTAATACCGAGTTAGGCTGCACACAGGGTCCTTGTTAAGCAGAGATTACAGGCAAGGGGCATGGTCCATCTAGATGGGGAGAAAAAGGCACCTGAACCAACCTGAGAGCCCACACAATGGTGACATTTGGCTGGGCAAAAGGGTCAGATGACAGACATCATGAAGCAATTGGAGCACAGCTGCACTATGTGACAGTCTTCGGTCATGGTAGAGATACAATCCACTTCCACAACCTGTTACATCTTTAACAGAAGTACATTCACGTGAGATGACTGCACTTCTTGCATAAAGATAGTTCTCATCCACATCCTAGTTTTGCACTTTCACTTCAAGGCACCCCTGCCCACCGTAATGCTGCAGGAGCTTCCACAAGGCTGGGGCAGGGGAAAGACAGGCCCAGAGGGGTCCCTAGGTCTGCCCAGCTCTGAGGGAACTCTCAACAGAAGCGTCTTCTTGGAGCAGAGCGCATGGCTGCTCCCCTCTGCCTCCTCCTGTTTGTAGCTGTGGATGGACACTTAGGCCATCAATGTTAACAGGGTTGCAAGAGAGAAGTTCAAAAGCCAATATACCTGCACTGATCCAAGTTGGCTGTCACAAGACACCCAAATCTCTCCCACCTGCAAGAGGCATCACACTGAGGTGTTCCCACCTGGCCAAAAAGACCACCCATCACCCACAAGGGAGAGAGTTCCTTTTCCTCCTACACCACCATCCCCTACCTCTTCTCCTGTGTGCAAGCAAGACTAAATATTTCTTTCCCCTACATATGCTGGGAGAAGGAAACCATGGGGTTTTCTATTTTGGTGGGGGGGGGGCATTCCTTTTGTTTGCATTTTTGACAAAGCCAGTGGGCACAGGACGAGGCGAGCCCGTGCAAGCGTGCAGCGATACTGCTGCGAGCTCCCAGTGGCCCGAGTGGCGTGTTGCCTGGGGGCACTGACCAAACACTCAGGGCTTCTGCTCTGCTGCACAAAAAATGCCCTTGAAATGGCCGGGTCGGGAGGAAAGGTGTGGTGCAGGGGGAGGTGAACAACAGACAGACACCAAAACCTTAAAAGACCAGCCAAAAGTCATGACGCCTTCTGTTCCTACACCCACGCCTGTGACCCAGCAAGACCACCTCACACCCTCCCAACAGCCTGGGATGGAGTTAGTAGATATTGCAAGCTTATCAGCTTTTCCTACACATGCATCTGCAGGACTACCCCCCAGCCTGTATCTTCAAAGCACTTTCAAGACTCTTGCCATATGAAAACAGTCAGGAGTAGAGGTTTGTTGTTGCTGTTGAATGATTTTTTTTTCTTTCCCCCTTTTTGTACGATGACGTGGTTTATATTATTTGCTCATTGGGATCACTGCCTTTCCACTGAAGAGTCTATCTTAAATATCAACACAGGTTGATATTTTAAGAGTTATTTAAAATGTCACCAGTCACAGAATGTTTAATTATTGCAAACATCTTTCAAAAAATTCCACAGTGGGTTTCTTGCGCCAAGTGATTTATTTCGGATATAATTTCTGTTTAATTAATAGGGGATTTAGCTCTGACCTGGAGGGTGTGAGAACCAGCAGAGGAGCTGTAGTTGAGTTAGGTTAACATTAAACCTGCCCATGCTTGTTGGAGGCTAAGAAAAAAAAATTAAAAAAACAGGCTGGCACTTACTTAGCTGCTGCTACCCAGCATATTCTCATGTTGATTGCAATGGAAAAATTGTAAAGGCAAACAGAACTAGGGGAAAAAAAAAAAATTAATCACCAGAATATGAACATTGTGCTTTGTTATTTATTTTAACTATGTCTATAATTTGCTAGAGAGTCTAATTATACCTAATTTCATCTGAGATAATATCTGGGCCATGCTTTGTTATTCCTATTTCTCAGAGAGCAGTTTCTCAATCGTCTGGCCTGAATTTCCTTACACCTTGAGAACAATCGGAATTAAACACTAAAAAGCTATTTGAAAAGAAAAAAAGCACCTACTTTTAACAACAAAAAAATTACAAACATGGAAAATGCCTAATCTATGCTTTTCAAAACACCAGGTTACATCAGAACCAATTTTAATATCCTGTAAAAATCTCTTAGTATGACGCACATACAGCTGTCTAATATTGCTGCTTAAAATGCCCCCACATTAAATAAGATTCCATGCTGTAAAATTTTGCAAGGTGATAAAACAAAAAAATGATAAAAATAAATATAAACCATCTGCATTTTTTTTAACAAGCCAGTTGGAAATGGATTTCATTTATATTTAGAATTGTTTTGAAGTGTTCTCTTTTTTGAAAATGTCCCAGTTACAGTATATTAGGTTTTCAGTAGAAAGATTAAAAGAGCTGACGCACAAATAAACACGCATGCACACCCAGAGCAATTTTCAGAACTATGAGAGCATTCGATTCTTCAAGGATACTACAGCTGGCTTTTAGTCACATAAAAAGGGTTAGTGTGTGCAATCGGCAGCTCTGGAAAATGGATTCACGCACACAAAAATGCATTAAAACAACATTAAGATTTTGGCAACAAGCAACATAAGCCAGGAAACTGAGCTTCAGGCTGAAATTGCAGCCTTAACTCCTTCCACAGCACTTGCTGAAAGGGTCTGCAGGAACAGAAAGCCCATCCTGGGGCTTCCAAAGGTCAGAGCAGAGACACCAAGGGGCACAACCAGGGGAGGCAAAAGAGGGAACCATGCTTTTTGGTATGACCCAGCTCCCATGGCACCATCTCCTTTAACAGAATCACACCACCTTGTGTCAGAGGTCCGTTCAGCCTAGCATCTCCACCTAAAAAGCTTTTCACTTAACTTCCCTGTATTACTTCTACTGCTTTGCACTCCTACCTCTGCCAGCACAGGACACTCCTAAGTGCTTTCTGAGCGTTTGTTTCTAGCAAGTCTCCCAGCACCAGTGAAACAGTGACGCTACAGCCCTGCCCCAAGCACCTGCCCAAGAGCGAAAAAGTTTAAAGGTTCTCAAAATTGTGAAGAGCTTTCTATGGCCCTTGCACCACTGCTCAGCACCTCAGGCCCCCTCCCAGCTTGCCACCAGCTGCACCCTTAACCCCCCAAAGCTTATCTCATTCTGTGGGTGAGCACTATTTATCTTTTTGAACTTTATTAGTTCAGCATTCCCAGAAGCCATGTGAGTTTTTCTTCTTCTCAACCTCACACCTAGAAGTACTAATGGATTTGGCTATTTTTGCCTCCTCTCTACAAACCCTTCCCCAAGATTGAAAATGTTTCC